>BJFM01001506.1:207535-287061 GCA_016586285.1 Arothron firmamentum
GAAAACTCATCCAAGTTTAAAAGTTGATCTACATCCACCAGAATTAAGAACTTAATCTCAAAAAACTTTGAATTTAGTCAGCAGACCACATTTTAAAGTTTCAATAAATCACTATGGATGGCCTTGCTGAAGTACTGGGTTAATGACGATGCTTCCGTCTTCTTAACTGTTCTAACCCAACCCCTCTATAGTCACCAGTCTGGGCCCTACACCGATTCTGGATTCTAATTCTGGAAACATTTATTGCATTAAAACCGCACTTCAGCCTCGGCCTCGTCAAGACCAGTTCGATGTCACTTTTGGTGTAGTTAGTTTAATTTCAGATTAAACATGTGAACATATCAGTGTAAAGGTCAGCGCAGACTTCAGGAAGAGCAAAAATGATGGCAAAAGTAGAAAAAGACCCACGCTGTGAGGACTTTTTTTAAAACTGAGTAAATACGGAGATCCGCATGTGTCATTATGCACAAGTGTCTTCTGCCTTCCATTCAGTTCACAATCCAACTGTTCCCAGCAACCTTTTGGGGAATGTATCAGCCATAATGGATGTGTGTTTTTAAAGGCAGCGGCGCACAAATGAACTCATTTGCTTTTCATGAGCTACGAGTCAACTCGTTTCTCACAGCCCTCACGCAAGGCACATTACTCAGATTTGTCTGCCATCATGCGACATATCATATTGACGCTTGCTGACTGAATGTTGGCGCAGATGGCGCCGAGCGCACATGCCACGACCCTCCAGCCGTACGACATTTTGTTTTTCTCTCGCGGTTTTTTCGGCCAGGCGGCGCTGAGCAGCATGGCGTTGAATCACCACCGTCTTTGGCTGCCATTTGTCCGAGTAGCTGTACTTGGCTTCAAACATCATTTGGTGCACAGGGCAGAACGTGCCGTCAATATTGCCATGTTTTAATGACAGGGACAGAGACACAAATTGCACTACTATTTGTGTACTATAACATAACAGAACGGGCTGTGATCCACTATTTCTACTTTTGAATTATATCATTTATGAGAGATCTGATGAACAAATCTACCGTCCTCCCAACAGGAGAACATTTCCCATCTTGTTGATCTTTGTGTGGTTCGAAGGCCACAAACCAACCGACCAACAGTGACAGTTTTGAAACCGATGTCATGACTATAAACTCCGGTATGGTTCCCCACTCATAGAGAATGGTTTCCAAGTCTTCAGAATGAAATGAACATGTTAAATTTGTATGTTTCCTTTGTCTTTTTTTTGTGTGTGTGTGTGGGTGGATGCATGGTTTGGTGTGGGTGACTCACTGGGTTTACTGGGCCTGGGTGAAGCCATAACACACTTGAATAAAAATGATGAAGCTCCTTCTGAACACCTCTGTCTTCCTCCTTAAACATCTCCAGATGAAATGAAGAGATTCAGGCAGACCGAGACTGATTTCAGTGTCCAGTCAGTCCTGTGCCATCCTCGTAGCCCGTGCAGTGCAGCTGGATGTTCAGTAGGTGGGAGACTGAGCAGGCAACATATCTTTTTGTCCCTTCCCACACTGCAGTAATTATACTGTCAGCTGCGAACACCAGGCAATGCAGAGGGCGACACAATAAGAACAGTGGAAAAGAGGCGTAAAGGCCATCTCTTGGCGCCAAGCCCTGTAATTTTGCATCTTAAATGATCATGTAAGTGCAGCCACGTTCCTGTGCACTGAGATCATCCTCCACCGTGCTACTGAGATGATGAAGCTTTGCAATAAGCAGGCGCCATCACGCTGCGCTGTCTGTTTTCTCGGTGAGAAAAGGAGGCAGCGCAATACAGGAGATTTTCCAGTGTGATTGAGTCTGTCTGCCTGATGAAAAATTGATCTCAACTGTAGGAAGCTCAACTGCACACTTGTCTCATCCATCTCAGCGAAACCCTGCGACGGTCTGTCTCCAAATAAAACAAATGATGCTGATGTGGAAGCAGCAGAGCCAAAATTTAAAACAAGCTGCCATCCGACCATGATTAAGATCTGCAGACATCCCTGAAGGCAACATCTTTGTCTTGTCCAGTCTGTTTAAAGACATTTATCCTGGGAAGAAATTGGGGCTTGGAAGTAAATTTGATTAAAGTTTAAATTCAGTCATTACTGACATTATTGAGTAGGAGCACCTATTAAAGGTTCAGATAGTTTGTCCACCAGCCAGGAAAGACAGATGGAAAAATATGTTCCATATTTATTGATTCTAGTCAAGGTTCAGCCCACCAAAAACATGGCCTTAAGAGGTGATTTCTGTGTAAGCTACCTTTTCATGTGGGGGGTGAAAAAGAAAAGAAAATTTAGTGAGGCTTCAAAAATTTGTTTATAAAGTCTACTTCTTTAATAAAAACAGTGAGTAGTTCTGAATTAGTCTGTATAAATAAGGCAGCTTTTTACACAAAGAATTAAAAAGTGGCCTCTGTCACCATCTAGTGGTCAATGTCCTGTAAATATTCATGTTTTTGACATCGCTAGTATTAAAATTGGCCTTCCCTCTGAGTCAACAGAGGGAAGATGAGGAAAACAAACACTTGTCAACATGTAAGCTCTTCCACAAGCGTGCACAGAAATCACCGGGGTTCCCACCATGACCCTAATCTGCTGATAATCACATTATGCCGTTTAAAGCCTGTTGGAACTGCGGAGTCACCGCCTGTGGCCTGATGGCACAGACCTAACAAACAAGACGGCAATGACAACAGACTTTCTGCTGTACTCCTACAAGCAAACACCTAAAATCCAAGATGTTTCCCAAAGCTGTGAGTATGCTAAACCCTCTGAAAAAAAACACGGCTCTATTTTAAAAGTGTATCTAGTATCTCAGTAAGGCAACGTGCAGTTTGTCCAATTGCTTCTTTAAATGCATCAAGTAAACTTGGAAATATTGTAATACAGTGTTTGTATGATGTCCTGTTTCTATCAAAAGTTTTAGAAGACTAACAGAATATTGACTGCATAGATTACCGAACTAGATACCATGCCTATGACTTTATTATTCTCACTAATGAGATAAGTTAAATTTAAATAAATAATGTACAGACATTTTTGTAAACAGTAATAACCGACTGGAGTAAAGACCTATTTATAGCCTCTCAAAACATGAATGATTGCAAATAATCACTATAAAAATAACTTCTGCCACTCTAGTTGAGCTGTATTCATTGCATCTATCTGCTTCTACCAAAATGTCCTGGTCTCTAACTTTACTATTTAATTCTGGTAACCATAACACCCATTTTTAACTTTGGAGTCCTCCCAGTGAAACAGTAGATCCCTCATCATATCGCCTTCTTCGCTGTTGTCATTCTTTGTCCAGGGGGCTCCCCAGCGAGAAGAAATGTCGGCCATCCAAGTTAAAAATACCATGTTGCATCTGAATGGTCGAAACCTCAGTCTGGCAGCTAAAAACAGCCGCTCTTCAAAAACACCTGGCCATCATGCATCAGTCACTTATGAAAAGGAAGTAGCGGGTCACTTTATAGCACCCTCGCTGACCCAGGGGGGCACCACACAGTTGGACTCACTCCTCAAGTCACTCAGGCCTCCATCAGAAAGTGAGGTTCACAATCAACAAGTCAGACGCCCTCGTACCCTCGCACCACTGGAGCTGCCGGAGGAAGTGCGGGAGGCTCAGAGACAAAAACTAAAGCAACAAATCAAACCTCCAAACGAGAACAGGAAGGTGAAGTCCCCTGTAGAACCGAGACTCACAAGAGCAGCAGTGTGTCCCACCGTGTCCAATGAACCACACAGGGCAACAAACAGATGCTTGAAGCCTCAGCTGATCCGCTCCACACCTGTAGAGCTCAAAGAGGACAGCCAGCTAGAGGAGGTGGTGTGCCGTGGTACCCCGGCTCCTCTACATACCAAGCCTAGACCCCCAACCCCTCAGATTAGAGCTCAGGCTACTTGTGGCACTAAGGCGTCATCTCAACATCCCAGCAGCCTGCTGCAGGATACAAGGAGGAGGCGACTGAGGCTGAGGAGAACGCAATGCCTCGAAGAGGATCAGCAACTTTCAGATAAATCAACGGCAGACTTCTCTGTGAAAAAAGGAAATCTGGCTCAAGGTGTCCAAGGCACAGGTGAAAGGACAGCGAGAGGCCAGCATCATACTGGAAGAGGCATCAGTCAGCCTCCTGCTGCCTCCATGGAGAACAGAAGCATCAGGAAGAGCCATCAAGAGCATCGCAGTCAGAACCGGCCGGCAGTACAAAGTGGAAGGAGGGAATATGTGCTGGATGGTGTCAGACCAAGTGCTTCAAACTGGAGATTAGGGAGGAAAAAAACACTTGGCCCCGAATCATTCCATCCCAGTCCCTCTTTAACCTGATTACCTAAGATCTTTTACTGCTGTAGGCGGCAGCGGATTCATCTGAAGCACTATGTGGGGAAAACTTCTTTTGAGGCTTCTTATATACCTTAACAAGCATTGATGTTTTCTTCCATACTTTCATTAAAGTGCGCCACGCAGCATATTGTTGGGAAGTCTCTGAGGGAAACAGCATGAAACCACAGCAGGACAAAGTTTTGCAAATGGTTCACGTTAATTCCACCTGCTGCTCCCAAAATAGAAAACAAATCAATGAGCAAGCAGCCTTTTCAAGTACAGGCACCTCAGGTTGCTTTAAACAACGGGTTGTTCCTTTTCCAAAAACTATTTCCCTGATCGAAAAATGTTCCAGCATGATTGGATGAAGTAAGAAAGGCAGAAAGTGAGGATATCACAGGCTGAGTGAAGGTCCCAAAGACAAGAAACAACAGGGAGATGTGGGATAAAAAACAGCTGGAGGGATTTAACAATTACGGCGTGATTAACATTTAATAAACAACAACGCAACCACTTCATTCTGGAATGTGTCTCTTAAATGTTGTCATGTGTCTGTAATAAAAATTGACTTTAAAGTGCGTTATTTAGTATCGGAAACCCAATGACAGAGCAACAAAGCTAACAATAACAACAGTGATGGCAGCTAGCTTAGGATTGATCATTTGTTCATAAATTGTGCACTTTTACTCTTTATTATTCTGCAACATTCTCTCCCCAAAAGAACTTTTTATGGATATTGGTATTTCGAAATACCAATATACATAAACTTGTTCAAAATATTCCATGGCTGCCAAGCAGCTGCTACTTCTAATTAGGCATATAAGGAAAGGGTTTTGTGCTATAAAACGGCGCAGCGACTGGAGAGAACCAGCAAATTGATGGCTAGTGTCATTGAAGTTCTACCTCAAGTTATTGCTTTGAATATAAATATTAAATATGCAGACTATTAATTATATTTTTGCAGAAGAAGAAAAGCTGGTGAGCTGTCAGTCAGATGATAAATGGTCTTCAGTGACGTGCGGTGAGGTTCATGGCCGGGGAGGCGCTGATTATTCAACAATTAGCACATATCAACATACTTCTATAAGAAAACACGCGTTAAAATGGTCTTACCTTTACTTGTAAATTAAATATATTCGCTAATTGTAACCAATGACTGTTAGCCTGGTTTAAAATGCTTGACTCTGAAATTGAAAGTTAATTGTCCAATTAAGAAAAAAAAAAAAGAAAAAGTTTGTTGTTAGCTTGTTGTGACTTCTTCTTCTGCAGCTGCGGAGTAACGCAAGAATCTGTGGGCTCACAAGCGCCCTCTGCCACGTACTGTTTGCCTCAACAGGTAACTTTTTCACTGCGGTTTTATGACTAATCTGCAAGTATTTTATTTTCGGAATACTGCCTCGACCTATGTCTGTATTCTGCTATTCAAATAGAAAATAATAATAATAATAATAATAATAATAATAATAATAATAATAATAATAATAATAATAATAATAATAATAATAATGGATTCGAACGGAAAGGGGGGGTAATACATAACAGCCGACAAATATCAGCATTTATATTTTTCTTTCCAAGATTGAGAGGTGCCTGCCGCCCTGCAGGTTCCTGAGGCATTCCCAGGACGCCTGTAGACTCATGGTTAGTGGGTAATAGCCATTTCACAGTGCGACAGACGGTTCCTCAGACTGACACCATTACTCATGATGTGCATCTGCCCAGAATCGTCAGCCTGCTTCTCTTCCACTTCACACTGAGCCTAAACATAGCCTGGACTGCCCTGGCTTCCCTCGGCTACAAAGACGCTGCAAATAGGACCTGAATTCTCCGTAACTGGTTGGTTGTCTGTGACATTCAGGTATCGACATTGTGTTTCAGAGAATGTTGCTGCTCGACAACTCCTCTGCAAGTGCAGGTGTGCTTCCTAATGAAGCAGAAGCTTGTACTTGTTGAAGGTTAACCAGCAGGCAGATGACTAGATGATTGTTTTCCTGGCAGGAAGTCTAGCACAGAGGAAAGGCCGATGTGTATCACTGCATTTTCCCCTCTTGCATGAAGCACGATAAAATCAGCCTTCTCATGTGAATCCTGGCCATCCCTCACATGAATATCAGCCTTAAACATGCAGAGCTGCAGGCTGACAAGGGAAAGTTTGAAGACTAAATGTTTTTTGAAATTTGAAGCACTTGAAAACATTGAAAATCCACCAATTATTTTGCTAATTATACAAACTTAACTTGGCTGAACTGATAAAACTAAATAAATAATAATAAAAAAAACATCTATATTTCTGCAGCACTTAATCAGACCCTAATGTCTGTTTTCTGAAAAATGTTAAGCTAAAAATATTCCTTCCTGACAATCAGGTGTACAAGATTTGGTAGCCTCTAAGTAAAGACAGAGCAAATGTTTTAATTGAACAAACTATTTTTCCACTACTCTATCAAAAAGTATTTCCTGCTCAGAGATTTGCTGGTGTAATTCAATGTAGAGATAGACAGGACTTAGAAACTGCATATGTGAAGTTAACACATCCTTATTAAAATGTGTTTCTCTGAGCAATCTAGATCACACAGCTTCACCAAAGAGCAGATATTCAACACAGATCTGCACACAGGAGTTTTCTGTAATCAGTCCCCAAACTTAAATACAGCCTTTCTCCAGAAGTGTGTGGCTGGATAAGGCCGATGCGGCCCGGCAAATTACCAGTCCCAGGGCGGGTCCACTGTGGCTGTCACAGCGGCAAAGGCTGAAGCTGGGGCGGTCACCGAGCTGTGCCTTTTTCTTTGAGGGCAGAGCTCCACAAGGGTGCAGCTGTAAAGAAGAGGGGGGAAAAAGGGACAAAAATATCCAGAAAGTTGGGTCTATAATTGGCCGTGCCTCTCGGCCCTTTTTATGTGAGCACAGCCCAGTTGAGAACAGTAGAAGCCACTCCATCCCCAAGTGAAACCTTACACTTTCCCCTTTGCAGTTCCCTCCTACTCGGTCCGACTGTCTGCAAGGTTTCTGACACTCACCTCACTTTCCTAAAGACACTGCACGGGAATGTCAACCTGGATTACAGAGTAATGATCTGGTCTTGATTTGTGGCACCTGCAGGGGGATTATTTGGGATAACAGCTGATAATGATGGCGCTCGGGTGCTGATTGAGTGTTGGAGTGACACGCGCCTCTCTGAGGCTCCCTGAGCGAGACAGGACAGGTGAGTAAAAGAAACTCCTGTCTTCTTTTAAATGTGATTTTTTTTTTTTTTTTTTTTTTTGAGGCAGTTGGTCTTCCATTCAGATGCTCAGTTCCATAATTTTATTCTTCTCCTGCAATTTATGTGGAAAAATACTCCCTGGTTTACACATTTTGAGCATGAGAAACATGGTGCTTCTGTTATGTACATCTACACAGTCCCAGGTCCACCACTGGGGAGGAAAAGGAAATGGGCCCGATACAGACCCTGGATTATAAAGGAATCTGTCGTGAGGTCCAGATGTTGACACAAGAGGACTTGCTAGTTTTTATCATTACCTCAGTGATGATATGAAGCCCAGCAGTAGGAGATTCAGACAGTCAACATGCCAGCAATGGAACTGAAAGCTTGTTTTTTGCAGCTTTCATTAGATGCTTGATTTCCTGTAATTTAAAATGGACAATAATTAGGCTGTTTAGGGTGAGTCAACTAGACTGCCTCATTAACGCAAACAAATCTGATAACAAGAAGCTGTATCTGGACCCACAAAAGCACTTTATATCCCACCCAAGCCTAATAATGCAGCCTCTGTGTCACAGACCAGGTCAAACTGCAGTCGTCAGGTTGATGTTTCTGTCTCTGAACATTTCCTGGAGGTATTTTTATGCTTAGTAATACTCTTAATGTAGATGATAGCACTTTAAAAGTCATTTCATGTATAAACATTAGAATATTTGAATTTTATTAAACCAGAAAATGATGCTTTAAAACAGGGTTAACGTAAGACATTATGGTGTAGTTTGCTCGTGGATGCATCAAATGTAGCCAGGAGATGTTGAGCCCTTAATGTAACATCAGATTTGGGTCAGTTTGAAGAGCAATGGTTCAGATTTCTCAGGTGTGCTGCTCATTTCCCACATCTGTTCTGTCAGTTATTCAAATACTACAGAAGATGAATAAAAAAGAGCCTTATTTGCATGTTTTTATATTAAATCTATATACAGTATTTCGGCAGTTTATGTGGGACATTATTCAGCATCTTCCCTGAACCCCCCTGACTCCACCACTGAAGATGAGACTTTTGTTATGTCTACTGCCGGTCACTCATCGGTGTTAATGACAGGCGTCAGAACCACTGCCACACAATGACAGCAGGGATACTTTTGTGTTTATATGAGAGGTTTCCTCACGGTGCCATCCCAAGGCTTCACATCCTGGTATAAAATTATAAATAGAAATATGGGGAAAGTGTTTTAGTAGCCAAATATTATCTCATGTGTCTTGGCAACAGCTTTGTACTGTATGTTCTCACTGCTGAAGAAAAATGGCTGTTTCTTCTGAAATATCCTAAAGCTGAGGGGTAAATTTGAATTATGATACGATGATTCCAGTGTTTCCTGAAGTGTATGTCTATCAGTGATGTATCCATGAACTTCCCCACAGATCAGGATAGCTTGATGGTGGTAATAAGCTAAACCACACGCATCCAAACATTGGCTGAGATGGAATTTCGACTGGGATTTAGGCTCACCCTGGTCATGGTCATCCTGGCCCTGACTCTTTTCAGCCAGAGAGTAGAAGCACAGAGGGCAGGTATGATCATGAAATGATTTGTTATGACTCAAGGATGGTTATAGATTGCATGGAAGTACTAATTTTGTATTTATTTCTGGCAGGATGTAAGAATGTCCACTATGACCTGGCCTTTATTCTGGATACCTCATCCAGTGTTGGAAAAGAGAACTTTGAGAAGATCAGGCAATGGGTGTCCAACCTGGTAGACTCTTTCGACGTGGCGCCGGACAAGACAAGAGTCGCTGTGGTTCGCTACAGTGACAGACCCACCACTGAGTTCAACCTGGCCAGATACAGGACACTGGAGGACGTGAAACGAGCTGCTCGCAACATACGCTACCTGGGAGGGAATACAATGACGGGGGATGCTATCAGCTACACCACCAGCAACATCTTCACAGAGCGGAATGGAGCGAGGCCCGTAGCCAGAGGCATTCAGAGGGTGGCTATCCTTCTGACCGATGGGAGGAGTCAGGATTATGTTCTGGAACCCTCCAAAGCAGCTGCCAAGGCTGGCATCAGGATGTTCGCTGTAGGCATCGGCGAGGCACTGAAGGTGGAGTTAGACGAGATTGCTGCCGAGCCAAAGAACGCGCACGTCTTCCACGTGACTGACTTTAACGCCATTGACAAGATTAGGGGGAGACTGAGGAAACGGCTGTGTGAGAGTAAGTCCTCCGAAATGCCATTTCCTCTGCAGACCTGCTGTTTAGAGCAGCACTCATTCATCTTTAATGTGCACTGTGATACTTACGTCACCTCTTTAGTGAACTGAGAGGGAAAGACCCTGACCACAATAACCCACCCTGACCACAGGGAGCTGCTGCACCTGCATGGTGCGCTCCTGTTCTTTTCTTCTTTTCTTTTAAATTGGCTTGTAAATGATAGCTTTCTAACCAATGCATATCTGTGGTATAGCAACCTTTGTGACTGATACAGAGGTGTGCAGCTGTAGAAAGCCTGATTTAAGCTAAACTAATTTCTGCCACTGTCCTTAGCAGTGAAAAGGAACATACTTAAGCAAAGTTAATTACCTAAAATAAGCTTAAAAGGTGGCAATAACATCATGCTATTTGGTGGCAGGGTGTTGAGCTGTGGTGCTGTGATTGTTTTCAGAGAGAAGATGGATGCTTTGCGCTCTTGTGCTAAATATTCCTGCCTAAAATTAGCAAGACTGGGAAGTAAAACATACCTCAGTCTAAACCGCAAACACTTAACACACAAACGGAAGTACTGGGATGACAAAACATCCAGATAAGCTTCAAGAAAGTCAGATTTGATGAGACATTATTATTAGATGTTTTGTTCTGCTTCAAGGGCAGACTGTCTCACACATTTTAAAGCCCCTGACCTTTGACACTGCTCCTTGACTCTATAGATTTAAATCTGTCAGCAAATAATGTAGGTTATAAATGATCAAACATGTGGTTCATACACCAATAGAGCGCCGTTGTCAGTACAAAAACCCAAAGACTACGTTACACAGAAGTGGGTTTTTTTTGGTAATCCACAAAGTCATCAAGTGTGAGCCTCTAAGCTAAGTCTTAGTGGTCAGAAAAGCTGGTCCACTGAGTAATGTGAGCTATTTTCACCTAGTAAATTATAGCTGTGATGTTCATGTGAGTCCAGAGCAGCTGCTAAGCGCTGGTCTCCAGCATTTTCACGTATTTAATCTACATATCATGACTTATTATGCACTTTTCTGTTCCGCAAGCTTCATGTAGACTTGTAAAAGCAAATAGCAAGGATTGGAAATAATGATTATTAGGTGTAAATCGCTCATGTCTCTGCTGATAAGGTGTCATTTGTTTTCAAAGGGAGGTTTTACTCTGCTCCCATTTTAAATCACAGTCATGTCCTTAAATTATAGCTTCAGGGCCATGAATGTAGGGAGTAGCACAGCTCTCCTGCATGCTAAGTTTCCATACCACCATTTCAAGTTGGTCTCCAGTCCTCCTGTCTCTTTTGAAGCAGTAAACAGAGGAAATCTTTTTTTTGTCTTTTTTTTCTTTTTTTGAATAAAAGGGCTTTGTGAGGAAACACAGAAGTGTAAGAGAGAAGACAGGTCCTGCTGGATGGATGTTTATGAGGCATCCTCTGGAAGCAGAAAAATAAAGCTTGTCAACAGAGCTGTCTGCATAATGAACAGTATAAAGGTTAAAAGCAACTCTGACATGACGGCTTTTTAATCAGTGTAATTTCTGAAAACTGCAGCTTTTGATAGACAGAAGAAAATCAGAGCACTGCGACACATCTGAATGCGGATTATATTTGGGGCTGACGAATTGTCAGGCTACGTTTAATGAGAGGCTTCCTCTGAACAGATTGATTACAAACTGATGAAAGGATCTTGTATTAGCTGTCACTGTTCATCAGCGGCCTGAACATGTGGTGCCAGGGGTGAACAGTTCTTTTCAAGTTATTGCAGAGAAACACGTCACACACTCTCACCATCAAACCCGGGCAACTAGAGCTCAGACTTTACCGCTTCTAATCAACCTTTACCTCTCTGCAGAATTTAAATTAAACTATATATTCAAGACAAGAAAGGGACAACCTGCCATGTGTCCAGAGGGTCGAGCAGCATGATGCTACATGATACTCTGCAGTACTACACAGCTTATTTTACATGATAGTCTTTGCTGCCATTCACTGCATGGCAGTTTTTTGTTGTTTTTTTTTTTTTCTCACTGAAATGCTCTCTTTATAAAATTATTAGCCCCGGATACACTGTCTAAAAGCACAGAACAAAGTGAAAACTCAGGTTCTGGCACTTCATCCACACAGCAGCCAACCCCTCTTGTAAACAGCGGGTTCACTGGTGTGTTCATCTCAGTCTCCATTTGGGGGTTAATGGTCAAGGGCCTGGCCACCAGGCCGGCAGACCCCCTCCCCAGGTCCAGCTACAGCAATCCTTCCTCTTATACTCTTTGCCTTAAGTGTCTGGTCCTTCACCACACAGCTGCTGGGGTCATCAGGTCACAATGATAATGTAGCAGCTCACAGAGGAGAGAATAAGAAGATGCTTTCCCTTATTTGAGGCAAGAATGACCCTATCACCTCTCAGTGAATGTTTACGTGCAGCTAAAGATAATACAGATTTTCTTAGGCAGTAAAACTGCATGTTGACACAAACAGAAAATATCCCTCCTGCCAATAAAAATTCAGGCCGAGACTGTTGCCTTCTCGCTGTCATCACCCACAGACACAGATGTGTGTGTTGAAATATAAAACTGTGAAGTCTCCTTGGGCTTGTGGATGTGTCGTCTACTACACACACTCCACTTCCCAGTGATCACACGGTAGCTGAGAGATGGAGACGGCCAGTTGGTCACCACAGTTTATGTCACATACCAGTGAAAAGGCTGCTTTTCAGCTTGGTCCCCATTTATTCAGGCTCGGGTTGGCATTTTCAGGTGGTTTCAGAGCACCGAGCGTCTGGAAACTGAGAGGTATAGGAAGTCTTTTGGCACAACTGCATCCCGCCTGACCTGTTTTCCTCTCTCCTCAGATGTCCTGTGTCCAAACATGAAGGTCCGAGCTGACCGTTTCAAGCCCGACAGCAGCAGTTATGGTCTGGAGGAGGTGCCAGGTATGTAAAGTCCTGCTTGATTAACAGCAGCACTTGTGCGCTTTATTTTTAAAAAACATTTTTCGAATTAAAACATTCAGCATTTTAGATGAAGACATAAAATGATGTAGTTTTGGAAGCTTGTTAGGCAGATGTTAAAAAAAAAATCTCGAAAGCTTTTCAGGCAGTCTTACATCAAACATGAACTTTGGGGTGACCTGGCCATAGGACACCCTCAAATCTTCTCAGCATGAAAATGTTGAAATAATACTTCCTATACTGACCCAGACCAGATTTTGGCTATTCAGCATTAATCATGAGCTGTTTATGAATGATATTCACAACTTGTTTAAAAATGTACCACCGCTGAGAGCCGCCTAACCATGAGGGATCTGCAGCAAGGTTGTGCTGTTGGTAACGTGTCAAAAGAACATCCTCATTAGTTCCTGGAAGCAAAGTTTTCTCAACAAACCATTAACCTTCCCTGTAATTCCCATCACCCGTCAGTGTTACAGCTGAAGGTTGACTCCTGCTTTTCACAACGATCATCAACAGTTTTTATATAGATCCCAGGCTCTTGTAGGGAACCCAGAGTAGCATTTATCCAGAAGGTAGGATGTTGTTACAGGACTGTCTTGTGGGAGCTCTGAGTTCCTGTCTGTACCTTCCGCCCACATACATCACGCTAAGAGACAAAACAGATGCCCAGTCTTGACTGTTTGGAACCGGAGGAAGAAAAGACACAAAAGTTGTTTTTAACAAAGTTTGACTGTTAAAACTCACAACATTCAGAACCCCAGCCAGCATTTAAACACGGGGGCAGCTAATGTGGGTTTTTGCTTTACTCTGGTGCCAGAATCTTTTTTCCTTTTTTTTTCCAAAGATAGAGAAAATAATATATTTTTGTAAGTCAGCACAACTCAGGACGTGACTGTTGCTGCTTCCTGCCAACTCCTGCAATCCAAAAAATTGGCCTCCTCAAAGACCTGGAAGTCCTGAAGACTGATATCTGCAGATTTTATTACCTATATATTGTTTTTATTTATTCTATGGCCACAGCCACCCAATCAGCTGTGCTCAGCTGTCGACCAAGGTGTTGAAAGGCCTTGATGACATAGGTTTCACCTACTTTGAGGTCTGAAGTTTTAAAAGGACTTTTTTAGGCAATGAAACTGTTGCTGTGATCTGGACTTATTGCAGCTTTGCCAGCAGCACCTTTTTGTGCTCCTGCAGACGACTCAAGTGTCAGGACTATTTGCTGCCCATTGTGATTTGATTGCCAGACAACCTGTGGTTTGGCTCAGACTCGCACTTATCAGGGCTCCCCGGTCCGACCCCTCGGGGGGTGGGGGGGGGGGGACTGAGCTCACACAGTAGGCTGTGGACCCTCGTTGTGGCTCTGCACTCACCTACTGATCTATCTGCAGCACAAATGTCATCGTCTGCTGCGATCAAAAGAGCACGGAGCGCGCGTGCGTTTCCCAGCCGCTCCAACAATCTGGCCTTTCCCGCACATCACCCCCCATCGGTCATTTTTGGCCGTCCAAAATAACTTGTAGGGTAGATTATATGCTGTCCTCCGCCAGTCCAAATTACAGGTCTGCGCTCCGAAGCACCGCGAGCAGCCAGAGGAACGGCGTGGTGAGCAAACACGCACGATCCAGGCTCGGTGGCGGAAGGGACAGAGGCCAGCAGGGCGCACAGCTACAGCAGCCATTTTACAAGACTGATAAGCAGCATACAAACATGTTGTCAGAGGAGCTAAGATCATTAAATAAAACACACTGAAGGCCACTGAGATTATAATCGGCTATTTCCCCCTTAAATATATAAAGAAAGAAGATCTACATGAGTGTGTCCTGTTGTATTTTAAGACTGCAAATCATCATCATCATCTCTGGTGCCATCTTATCCTTTAGAAATGAGATTTTGAAAATTTCTTCATTTGAAGTGCAAAGGAATATTTGACTCTGATAGAAATAGTTCAGGTTTTAGTCTGGCAGCTGTGTCTGTTGTGTTTCTGGCACTTTTGACTGGTGTGATCTGGCTGCATGGGGGGGTGACAAACAGCAAATTTGCTGCATTTTTGTGGTATTTTAAGACAAACAACTATCCAGCAGTATATCAACTTTGCTCCAAGTCCATCCCTGCTGTGCACGCAAAAATACCAGCAGGCCTCGGGAGGAACATCAGCCCCGCTGGTAGCAAATCAAGTTAGAAGATGCTGAAGGCAAAATGAATTATAGATTATCATTTCTCTTGGAACTTTGTTATGTGCAGGTTCTGGTGGACAACAGAGAGTCGTAACAGAAGCGCAGGGTGGCTGTGAAACACATCTGCAGGGATGCTGTCATCAACACCATCAGTCACAGATGCACATTAATAACTGTCTTTCAAAAGCAACAGATGTGTGTGAGAATCTTCCACCAGTAATCTGAGTGTGCAGTAATCTGTCAGCGCTAACAGGGCGCCTGAGACTCTTAATGGTTTTTAATGACAGACTAGTTTAGGCGAACGGTTGTTCCCTTGAGATGCCATGCCATCTTTTGTTTTGACTGTTATTTTTACTCTTGTTGCTGATGGTACATTAGCATCTAATGCCATCCTCCAAGCTCTTGCCCAATTCTTCCAAGAACCCCTTCCAATAATTCCTGCCCCGGAAACTTCACATTATAAGATTTTTGCCGCATTACTGAAAATATTTTACGGTTTTCCTTGCGGTGTTGGCACAGACTGCTTATCGGAGAGCTGGCAACATGACGGACAGCTTTCCGAGCGATCTGCCGGGTAGCCTGGCAGCCTTAGTCATGTTTGAGCTCTTGTCGTTCTGGCATCGCAGTTGCTACAGCAGCTGTTTGTTGTACAAGGGAGTGTCCAAAATCCAGACCATCAAATATGGTCTGTGGTCTGACCACATCAAACCAGCAGCATTTCACAGTCAAACACATGCTCCGGCTGACAGAAGTACATATGGAAATGGTTAAATTTCCCTTCTATTCAGTAATACTGGGATTTCAGGCCTCCTCACAACTCAGAGTGGCTGCAGTGTGTGGCGGACGTTACCCAATTAGAGCCTCAGTTTACCCCATGAAGCCCTATAAAACATAGGTCAACCTCAGGGCTGCGCTCGCATGTTTGATGAGGTGTTGTCTCAAATCCAGGATTTTTTTTTTTTTTTTTCCTTTTTATTTTTTTTTTCCTTGTTTTTTTTGTTGCTGCAGGATTCGACCTAATGGCGTACTTCAACGTGAGAGAGATTCTGGGGACCAGAGAGGATGATGGGCAAAGTTCTTACGCTCGTCTCGGCACTGTGCCCATTGTACAGCAAACAGAGTAAGTGAACAAACAAACAACAGAGTCTCAAAAAACAAGAGCCACTTCAGCTTAAGTTGTATTTCAAATGTTCAATTTCAAAGTTATTTGTAGCAACCACACGTTTCGAACATTTTAGGTGTTTAAGTAAATATTTGCATTCCTGATATATTAAATATAACACAAGATGGATATTCCCTCTGTTCTTTCTAATTTAGGCTAATAAGCATAGCTAATCTCTTTAGTAATTAATTTCGAGTTACTTTAGGCTACAGAGGAGATTCAAATATTTGGATTTAAATGATGTACAGTTACAGTTCATGAAGATTTTCATGTCATCTGTTTAAAGCAGATAAATACCTATAATCTAGACATTGGTGTAAGTCAGATCATTGATAGAAACCATGTTGGGGTTTTTTTGTTTTTTTTTTCCTGCAGGGACGTTTTTCCTCAAGGTCTGCCTGATGAATACGCCTTTGTGACCACCTTTAAGTTCAGAAAAACATCGAGGCGTGAAGATTGGTACCTCTGGCAGGTTTTTGACAAATATGGAATCCCACAGGTGGGTCGGCCAACCGCAAACAGTAAGTCATTTGACTTTTGTTTGTGTAGGTGTAGCTGGTTACAGGGTAAAACCTGACTATGGTTGAGCTCAATGACTTTTAAAACAGTGCATGGATCTCCACCAAAACCAAACTTTTTCAGGATGACTACTGTTCATTTTATCCTCCCTTGCTTGACGCCATCTGGTTGTTTACCCTTCAGGTGTCAATCCGGCTGGACGGTGAGAACAAAGCAGTGGAGTACAATGCCGTCGGGCTGACAAAAGACGCTGTCAGAGCCGTGTTCAAGAACCCTGAAGTTGACAACCTATTTGACCGCAACTGGCACAAGATTGCC
The DNA here is from genome assembly GCA_016586285.1 of Arothron firmamentum. Taxonomy (NCBI): domain Eukaryota; kingdom Metazoa; phylum Chordata; class Actinopteri; order Tetraodontiformes; family Tetraodontidae; genus Arothron; species Arothron firmamentum. The sequence continues at coordinate 224,401 of BJFM01001506.1, forward strand.
CTCAGCGTGGAGGCCAATTCGGTATCCCTGTTCCTGGACTGCAAACACATCCAGACCTTACCAATCGAACAGCGAGAGGACATCGACATCCAGGGGAAGACAGTGATCGGGAAGAGGCTGTATGATAGCGTGCCGATCGACGTGAGTGCCCATGACTGCAGATATACCAGATTATTGATAGCTCCTGTTATAAAAAAAAAAGCAGTGATGTTTTCTTTCGTGTGATGGATTCATCAGATTGTTTGCTCGTGCTCTTGCAGTTTGACCTCCAGAGGATGATGATTTACTGCGATTCCAAGCATGCAGAGCTGGAGACCTGCTGTGACCTACCCAATGGACCTGTGAGTCAAATGCCCAATACGAGTTCTGAGTGCTGAATGCACTAAAACAAATAGCTCAAGGGCTATCATTTCAAAAAGTAGCACCAGATATCATAGCTGTTCATTTTCCAGTGCTCCAGCACTTTCATTTAATCAGTATTTCATAAGTATTCTCTTTTCAGTGTCCCAAGAAAGTGGTGACAGAAGCCCCACCAGTGCAGATACCAACTCCGACGCCAACTGTCGGGGAGCAAAAGAGAGGCCCCCAGGTGAACTGCTCCTGCCCAGCAGGTGACAAGGTGAAGTCCCAGCTTCTTCACACTTTATCCCTATTTATTATTTCCATGGTTCAGTAGGAATCCTTTATTCAGTGGAGGAAAAAAGGCATCTGTATTTTTATTGCAGGGAGATATCGGAGCACCGGGTGTAGCAGGTCCTAAGGGGGATAAGGTCATTTATCACTGCTCATGAGTGACATTTGTGTGTGACAGACAGCACATTTTTGTTGAATTCCAGAGACGCCGCATCTTTATTGTTTAAATGTACGTTTTCAGGGTGACATTGGATCTAAGGGTGCTGTAGGACCACCTGGAATGAAAGGACAAAAGGGAGAAACTGTATGGAACAATTAAGCCTACATATTTCCATCCATAATGATGCTTTTGTTCAGAGATCAAAGCAAACTTATTCAGATTTCCAAGTGATAACATGCAGTTTAAAGTGCATGCCTTCCATCTCTCTGCTTTTCTTTTTGCCTCGATAATAATTGATCTTTACTGATTAATTATTTGCAGGGCAGCATAAACTCTGTCAGAGGTGACAGAGGTGAGAAGGTAGGTGAACCTGACCTTGCTCCCATGCTGCATGCTAACTCTGTAATGCTTGCGAGACATTTTCTCTTCCCAACAAATGTCATATCTTTCTTTTCTCCTCATCTTTTGTATCATGCGTTTCTTTTTTAAGCTCTTTCCTGTCAGGGCGTGGCTGTAGGAAAATGCTAATAATAGTAGCTATGATTGTCAGAATTACAGGACAGGTTACCACAGAGGACGTGTAGCACAGAGGCTAGGCCTACGCAGGCACCCACCTAGTTCAAATCACAGCCTCTGCTCTGCCTGCCGGTCTCAGTCTGACTAATGTGTCCTTGAATGCCACATTAAAAGCGTGTTGATTGGAGCACTTTACACGACCGGAGGAGCTTTGGAAGATGAGATTTGTTCGTCTTTCTTGTGTTATAGTCTGGAGCTTTAAGTAAAACAGTAGTTCTTACTTGTCATGACTCATGGTGGATTTAATCTCATTTTACGCTTCTTGCTGCTGGAAACCTCAGCGGTCTAACAAAGCTGCATTAAATCAAACTTTAATGCAGAGCAAACTTGTTGCTTTTCTGTTTCTCAGCACCCTGCATGAGTGCCTGTCTGCAGTTTTTTAGAGTGAGTGAGAGGGGGGCCCTCATTTTGTTTTGGTAAATCTGATGAAGAACATGACGTAAATCGGCATCGAGCTGTGGTCAGGAGCGGCTCCAGCGGCCATTGTGTCAAGTGGGGATGGATGAATTCGCCCTAATTGCATCTTTAACTGACAAGAACTGGCGAGTCTCTCAATGTAGCAGCATTCCTCCATCTTTTTAGGGTGCAGCTGGGTTGGGGGACACTTTTACTGATCATCATTTCTCTGAAAGAAATGACGTTTGCTTCATGAAATAGACTCCTAAACTAATTAAAGGCCAGGGTTAAGTGGTTTATAAAGCTGAGGGAAGTCTTGTGGTGGGCAAAACCCTGTGCCACCGTGTAATTTTAGAGCTATTACTTCTTCCTGAGTCCAGCTTTCGCATTCCATGGAATTCCTCTGCACAGCATTGGATTGGACTGTGCACAACCAAACGTATAAGATGTTAAAGATGTTTACATGACTTGTAAATCTTCTTATATTCTCACGGCTGAACACTGAAGTCTGTGTTTGTGGGTAACCCTGAATGTTCTGTCAAATAACTATGATACCCTTTTGTGTGTTCCACTGTTCACTTAATTGAGTCACTTCCTTCATCGTGCACTAAACCGTGTGCAGGTTGACATCATGACAGCACGCCACTGTCGCCTGCGTGACTGGCCTCCCTGCATGCTTCCGTGTAACAGGAACAGGACCCTCATTATAAACACTTACCTTGTGTTTGCAGGGTGAATCAGGCAGCATAGGGTTGCCAGGTCCTCCTGGACAGAAAGGAGAGAAGGTGTGCCTATTGTGAACATGGACGAGTGGAGGAATTGATGGAGTAATGTGGATCGTCCACTCACTGGTTCTAAGTGTGCTTTTTCTACCTTTTCCAGGGTGTCGGCGGTATCCCGGGTATCGATGGTTTACCAGGAGATAAAGGAGATATAGTAAGGCACAGATTATAAAACTATTCAGGTTTGCGAGGCCTTTGCAGATATTTATGTCAGTCTGTTCTTTACAGGGTGAAACAGGAGTGGCTGGTGCACCAGGACCACCAGGCATTGCTGGATTAAAGGTGAGTAAATGGGGTCGTCCTATTTTTACTTCAGTGCAACTGCTTGCATCTGTTTGTTATGAATCTGGCTCAGACCAAAGTGCTATTCTTGTTCTGTTAAGTGGGCATACGTGTAGTTTTCTGGGCAATTACCCCTCAGAATTTCATTGATTTCCTGTGAAAAGGAGGGTGGTGGCGCCAGTGTTTGGGGAAGGGGGTGGTCAGGGGTGGTGGTTCCACTTTCTCTGGGATGAATCGGCAGCTAATGAGGGAGGACGGACAGATGCTGGCTGTGCACAGACCGGCAGACTGTGACAGACTGAATTCTCCACAGCATTGGGGGGAATGATCGAAATGAGAAAGGTCAGAGGTCAAACAATGATAGTTCTCCCGTGGTGGTGGTGGTGGTGGTGCTGGTGGGGGGTCTTGTCACTGACAACTGTTGTTTCTTTTTTAAGGATGCCACTTTCTCCTCATTTCACATTGATTTTGTGCCGACTCAGCGGTCCACCAGCTGCCCTGCTGCGCACCGCTGAGTCAGGAGTCGAGCAGCCATTAACATAATTTGGATCAATTTATATCTCACAGGGAATTCAAGGGGAGGCGGGAATTCCTGGCATGCCTGGACCAAGAGGTGTCCCGGTGAGTGAATGTGAACATTTCATCTCAGAGCTGACAGGACAGTATTTATAGCTTTAAATTCATTATGATGTGTTGCTTTAGGGTGAGACTGGGATAAAAGGTGACAAAGGAACTTCTGGAGCCAGAGTAAGTCATCTTAGGTGATATCTTTTGTATTAAATTGATTTTTTTTTTCCTTCATGCTACACTTTTAGACGTCCTTGACCACTTGGATCCAATTTATTAGCAACAATCACGATTAATTATTTCATTTTTATCCACAGCATTCACTTATTTTTGCTGCAAGCACAAGGAATCTTTTAGCCCTTGTGGAAGCTTAATGAGCTGCAGCTCAACCCCCCCCCCCCCCCCCCACCAGATTGCATCAGATTCCTGGTTTAAAATCCTGTCTACAGGAAGGAGAGGGTGTAAGAAGGTGCTTCATGTTCACTATACGGCAGCTTTTGGTCATATTTAAGAGTAATCAAAGAGCTGCTCATTAACTTTCCACGTTTTCCCATGTTGATTTCCAACATTGCCATTAGCACGAACAACACTGGCTTGATTTCTTTTGGAGAATTCAATCATTCTTCTCAGAGGAACAGAGAACTCAGGGGTGTAATCGCCCAAACAGATGTGCCCTCCCCAATTTGCTCTCCACACTTCCTGTCTGGGATTCAGTGGGGGTGTTTGGCCCCGACGCTGTTCATTCAGACAAATTCAGCCAGGTTCTGAGAACCTTCACATCCATCCTTCACTCAGATTGAAAATCCAGGTTGTTAATAAAGGACCTAAAGACCATTCCCACATCAACAGAACGCTTCCTCAATGAAGTCAGGTATCAGCCATTAGGAAAACAAGGCTATCAGGTGTCAGGTGCTTGGCTTGGCCTTAAGTTAAAGGCTTAGAAGGAGCCTTTAGTATCACCTCACTGATGACTTTCCCACGTGGTGGGAAGATGCGGGGAAGGTTCTCACTGCACTAAAGCGCCATTTAGATATCCTGATGCTGCCTGTCATTCAGCCAAGCAGTCAGTCAGCGATTTCCTCAGGTCGAAAACTGGGAAAACGCTTGCCTGTGTAAAATGAAAGGGAAAAGCTGGTTTAGAGGAACGATTCTGGGGTGCAAGTCTGATGATTAAAGAGGCACATGTGAGTTTAGATGTGAGCTTCTTTGACCAAAACTATGAAGCTATTTATAGAGAAATAGATGCATATTTTACACCAAATACATCATTTTAGCAGAGTTGGCCATCCTTTTAACATGTAATGACAAATACTTCCCACTAGGGGGTGATGAAGACTATTGGCTTCACTTTTGTGGACCTTGACATCATTAATAAAGACAATCACCCTGATGGAAATATATTAAATGGATGGATTCAGTCCAGATGTAAGCAACTTTTGAAATAAACTGCAAGGTGTGCATCCATATGCCAAAGTCTAAACTTATTAAATCCTCTGAGTATGATGTAAAATCTATCATTTCCCTTTAATGCCATATATTTTTCAGATGATGAATTCCACTTTTATAACAGTTTTATGAATGGCAATGATTGGCACACACCTATTAAACAACTGTAATTAAATCTTTCCGTTAAGGGTGAGCCAGGGTTGGATGGATCACCTGGAAAACCTGGTCTTACTGGAAAAGACGTAAGTCCAAACTAAAGTTATTGTTGCTAGAAATAAATGATAATATGCGTGTCACCTCGGTAATGATGATTCTTTTTGCCCAAAAACTGATTAGGGTTTAAGGGGACTAGTTGGTGTTCCCGGGCCCACTGGGTTTAAAGGCGACAAGGTAAGAGCGGAAAAACCATGCATGAATGATGTTGTCGGGTCGGTTTAATGTTTTATGGACAGGCTGATATAAATCACTTCAGAAGGTGTCATCAGCTCCAGCCTGCACTCTGCAGACATTCCTCAGTCTTTGTAGCGTCTGAGCCGCCCCGCTCATTTGTCTGAAAAGCTAAACTGCAGTTCATTTGTCTCTCTTTAATTATTCCCTCTGTTGATTCCTCCATGCACACACACACACACACAAACCAGGATACATGCACAGCACTGCACGCTCTTCTTTCTGCACGATTCACTTTCCTCTGAGGCCCTGAACCCCTGCAGGCTGCAGCGTGTGTCATCATTGTGGTCACTGCCGTATCATTAGCGTTTAGTCTGAGGTGCCTGATTCGGGAATTCCCTTGATTCTAATGGAGGGTTGTTCATCTTTGTGTGCACTCCGTCACAGGGAGAGAGAGGCCTTCCTGGATTACCTGGAGACATGGTAAGTACCGAAATATTGCCAATATTTATAGTAATATTTACAGTGCAGTACATAAATCCAGGACCTTTGCGTTGGGTTCCCTCTGGGCCCCACTGGCCTCCTTCTCAGTGCAGAAACGTTATGCTGGGTTAGTTGGTAACTCCAGTGGGTGTGTGGTTGTTTTTCTTTGCAGGCCCTATGAAGAACTTGGAATTATTTAATATAATTGTCGAACAGTGCTGGTCTTCAAATTCTTATTTTTGAGATTTTGAAGTTAACATTGAAACAGAATCCACCCTCTTACTACATTCAAACAGAATCTGTTAATGTTACGGATTGTTGTCATTGTTTTTAGGTTCACAAAGAAGGCTTACGCGGTGAAAAGGTGAGAGACTCTTTAATTCTATACATAGTTACATTAAATGGTAACAGTATATTTAATATTTGTGGCCTAGCAGTGTGTTTTATAATGCTCACTGCAGTATTTTATTTAACAACTTTTTGGCCTGTTTCAGGGAGATGCTGGACCTCCTGGTCCACCAGGAGCCATTGGCCCTCCAGGTCTTCCTGTAAGGATTCTGGTTTACTAAGATTTGTGTGCATGTTTTGCTCTATTAAGAAATCTTTTTTCATTATTATTTTTAGGGTCCTCAGGGATTACAGGGTTTCCCAGGGGAACCTGGAGAGTTTGGACAGAGGGTAAGAATCTATTTTTTTTTTCTACGCATTAGTCACAGCAAACAGGAAGTGAGACAAACCCTGTCCAAATATCAGTTTGATGCCGATCACATTATCAAAATTAATAAGAGTTCCATCATTACAATCATGGTGCTTCTCTTTCAAACTGCTAATTATTGCTACCCATATAAATATGCTTATTATGACTTTACACTTACTTCCTGTTACCTCAAAAAAGAAAAGACTGCATATTTGAAATAATGCACTCGGATATAGTTCAGATTTGATGACATTGTATCGTATGGATGCTTCCGTCTTGTCTAAATACACGCAGCATGCTGTTAACACAGACCTAATGCGGATTTAATGGTTGGCATGAAAACAAATCTACGGAACTCCCTTCCTGTGCCAGGGAGATGACTGAAATAATGACAGCTGGCTCCTCCAATATCGGTACAGTCTTCTTTTTCATTAGCACCCTGCTAAATCAATTTACAGCTCCACACCACGAACACAGGTTGCCATGATTTCACCATCTTTGGGATCATTACGCCTCAGCTGAAGATGGTGTGGAGAGATGAGGAGAGGTGGAGCAGGCAGGCTGAGAGCTGGGATAACAGGGTGGCCCCCACTGCCCCCAGAGCTGCTGGAGTGGACTTTATGGTTGAGTTGCTTTAGATTGAGCCACTCTCAGCAAAGCTCTCCTCGGCCGTGTGCATCATTACGGCTAAGGCTGGCCTCTCCACCTCTGCAGTGATGTGAGAGCTGATGGCAGCCTGGGTGTGAACATTAGCTCTGTGAGAGGCTGTGCAGAGGACATACACGAAACAAAACATAAAAAGAGACAAGAAAATAGCAGATGCAGGGCTGTGGATTCCTTTGATATATATTTGATATATTTTGGAAATATACAACTTAATTGCTCTGGATTGATTTCTTCTGCACTGAAATTTTCCTGCAAAATCACCCTAAATTATTCCCCTGGTAGTTTACAAGCGTCTCATTACAGTTTTAGTACACTACGGACACCTAGTGGTCAGAAACATTAATACACGGCCAATGTAGTTTGTGCTGCAGATGAAAGAGCATTCCTACCTAACATTAAAATATCTCAACAAATAAATGTCTGAACAATGTTGTTGACTAATTTTACCATCATTTATCATACCGCACATAATTTAATGTCTAAATTTAATTTAAATGTTCTCTCGTAGGGGAAAAAAGGTGAAAACGGGTTGCCTGGAGTGGATGGCCTTCCTGGATCGGCTGTAAGAACAACTTTAACTTTAGAGACAGCAAAATATAAATGTTCCATATATGTTGGTGGAAAATGACAGAAATTCCATTTTGTCTACGCACAATGCACACACCTCTTTTTTTCCACCTCCAGTGAAATCTTGGAAGATGTAATTTAGTATTTTAATCAAGCGGGTTTGCTTCCGATGCTTTTCTGCAACCCACAAAGCACAAACTGACTGCCCTTAAAGATGCACTGACTGTGTTTTTAACAGAAAAAAGTAAAAAGTCTAGATTAAAACCAAAAGGTTCTTTCAATTAATTTTCCAAACTGGCCTCTGGAGAAAACAGTCTTCCAATCCAAGTGGATTTAAGGACAATGGAGCTTCAATGATCGCTGTTATGATGCCCCCTAGTGGCTTTACAGTGTTACTGTCTGCCAGAAATCGCTCTTATTAAATAGCTGTAGTTTATGACAGTGGTGAGGAAACAGATCGGATCCTTTTCTGTAGAAAACATCTGCATTTAAATTAGAGTTTAAAAAAAAAAACCCTCCTCTGATAAATGAATTACAATTTAGGCTCTAATGTGAGCATTTGCCATTGAAGTTATTAAAATTATTATTTTATTTGCAGGGTCCTCAGGGTCCACCTGGGCCACCTGGAAACCAAGGTCACACTGGACCTCCTGTAAGAATATTCCAAACATAATTATCCTGAACATTTCACTCAGTCGGGTCATAATCACCATTTTCTTCTCTTTTTAAAATTTAAAAAGGGTCTTCCTGGTGAAATTGGGTTTTCAGGCAAACCTGGAGAAGCTGGAAAACCTGTAAGATTATTTGATCTGATTAAACATTAGAAACTCAATCATTACTCTAATTAAATGATTAATGCTGCCTTTTGGCTGCTGATTTTCATAGGGTCTTCCAGGTAAAGATGGGTTGGATGGTCTTCCTGGGAATGATGGAGCGATGGTCAGTATAACCAACCTTCTTTTAATTTGTTGCCCACAGTCTAATGCATTTTTAGTTTTTTAATTGCACGACAAACTAAATATTTTATTTTGAATATTTATTAAATTAACTAAGCTAACTCTTGTATTTGTGAAGGGGCCCAGGGGAGAGCGTGGAGCAGATGGTTTTCCTGGCAAGCCTGGACTCAAGGTGCTGTGACTTCACACGTGCACGACTTTACGTTCCAGAAACAAATGAGATATGACAGCGTCTTTGCCATTTTATCTCAGGGGGATGAAGGGCCTCCTGGACCCAGAGGACCGCCGGGAGAAAGAGTGAGTTCAATATTACAATAATGTTTGCAGTAGTAGTTGTTTTAGTACATTATTTGTAGAATTTTCTATGACAAGCACACGTGCAGTCTATAATTGTGTGTGTTCCCAGGGAGAGGCAGGCCCTCCTGGACAAGCAGGTGTTGATGGATTGAGAGGGGACCGGGGTATCCCGGTAGGTGTGAAATCTACAGTTAAACCCACAGTTTAGGATATTCTTCTGTGTTGGGTTTACTTTAGAACTACAGTTTATGTTGGCAATACAATAATCTGGATTAAATTCTAAAATTCTGTTAGAAATTAAATATTTATTTTGTTTTGTAAAATATCTTCAGTGGGTCGTGAATGTCATTTTTAGTAGTTATTTATTCAACAATGTTTAACATTTGTATTTGTTTGACTTAGACTGGGATGTCATTTTTATTTTAGATTATAAAATTTTTCACAAAAAAGTGGATGGATTGTTTTTGTTTTTTTTAAGTATTTTAAGTGGAAATTTTGCCTCCTTGTAGGGAGTAAGAGGTCTGGAAGGACCTGTCGGGCCAAAGGGCGAAAAGGGTGACAAGGTAAATAAAATCCACTGAATTGTGGATGTTTTTCTTGCTCATTTGCAGTGGTCACAGTCTCGTTTGAGACCTCACTGGACTTTAATGGCCTCATTATTATGCAGATCCTTTAGAATCTTACGTGTTTGTTCTAGGGTGAAGTGGGACAGAGGGGCCCACCAGGCATTCCAGGAGATGTGAGCAAAATCTTATTTAGACTACTTTGGCAGGACCTAGCATAGAAGTGGAAGAATAATATTACTATTTTCTCTCTCTTTTTTTTTTTTTTTCCCATAGGTGGCAAATGTCATCCCTGAGCCTGGCCTTCCAGTGAGTGTCTTTTTTTTTTTTGATTTGGCATGTTGACTTCATGTGATGATGTAGTTTTTGTTTTTTAAATAAAATGTTTTTATTCTTGGCCGTAGGGGAAACCTGGTGAGAAAGGAGAGAAAGGGGAACAAGGAAAACCAGGGGAGATGGTACGTTCATGCCGCTATTAAAAGAAAATATTTATAGCGGTACACAAATATGGCCACTAGATAGCAGTAGAGTCTCAGGGAACTTACCTGTATAGGGCGAGTGTTTATTCTCTCATGGGTAACAAAACCACTGCAGAAGATCAGAAAAAATAAACAATATAAAATGCTGTTATTTTAGTTATTAAAAATAAAGTCTTTATTACGCACAGGAATGATATTATCATTTTACATAAGCTTTAAAAACTAATATTACATTAAAAGGTCCACAAGCAATTCTACACCTTTTTAACATGCACTGACTTAATCTTTGCTGTCAAAGTTATTTGAAGAATTCATGTTTTTGGTATTACAATAAAGGCAAAACTCCATTGTGATATTAGAATGGAACACATTTTAATTACGTGACCCCCTCTGCAGGGCCAAAGAGGTTTGCCTGGTGAACAAGGCTTTAAAGGACTCCCTGGGCCAATAGTGAGTGACAATTTACCTTTTAGTTAATTTTCTTAAAGTGGTTTAGACTCAGAAGGACCATTTGGTTTGTATTCCAGGGTCCAAAAGGAGATCCAGGACCTACAGGAGAGCCAGGGCGTGTTGGAGACCCTGTAAGGTCATATTTATTCACAATAACACAGAGGACGTATGTGGTGTATCTGTAACCTAATGACTGATGTGCTTCTCGTAGGGCCCACCTGGTGCTGCTGGTGCCCCAGGTACTCGTGGAGTAGCCGGAGATGCAGTAGGTCTTAAAAACGTACAAAGCAAGTGTCTTACAAAAGGAGCTGGAATCATGTTTTCTTCCTTCCAGGGCTTACCCGGAATCATCGGGCCTCCTGGTCCAGCTGGACAGAGAGGAGACAAGGTTGGTCACATGACTAAAACTTACACAGGTTCATACAGTCAAAAGCATGTTCACTTTGAAGATCGAATCAACCACATCTCACAGCCCAAGCATGTATTCAACTAAAGTGACGCAAATCATTACCAGTTCGAACCACCGTTAGATTAAAAGGGTGTGATTTCCTGATACTCTGCATGAGTTTGCTTAGCAGACTGACAGTCAGACAGTGACCTTGAACGTCCTCTAATCCCCCTACTGCAGAAAAGTCTGGTTTCTTGTCAACTTTTAAAATGCAGAGGAGTTTCTTCCTAATCTCCTGAAGCATTCCTCTGAATGTTGTGATGAATCAGGGCTGCCACATGTTCACTAGCTCACATCTTTATTTCGTTGTCGCAGATTTACACACAGGAACAGTCTTCTGAAATTTGCCACAATTCACAATCCACACTGCAAATGTTGTATTTTATATATGCGCGTGTCAGCATCTCCTGCTGAGATATCTGCTATAGCCTTGGGATACCAAACATTCCTTCCCTTTGTTCCCTTTACCTTTATTTTAGGGTGATCCAGGTAAACCAGGACAACCTGGTCCCACGGGCACGCCCGGAGAGCCAGGTGTAAGTGGGCCCCCTGGACCACCAGGAAAGGGGAAGGACGGACAATCTGTAAGACATACTTTTGTGACTTTATTCATAAGTTGGGCCTCCTTCTGGCGCATTAGAGACATGAGCTACACTTTTTCACTCCTGGCTCTGGTCAGGTGTTGAGTTAGTCACATGACAGATTCCCCTTTGAGAATGTGAGATTTGGCTGACAGGAGGTTTGGTTTTTACTGCTGCCAGGTGCTGCCCTCAGGCCTGGCAACATGCCTCCCAGTCTCAGAAAAATCTTTACTTATGTCTTTAAGTCGCAAAAAAATGATTGACATCATGTGTTCGATTACAGGGAGAACCAGGACCGCAGGGAATCCAAGGACCCCCAGGGCCAAAGGTAACGCCACCTCTTTAAAAAGTGTGGTTTGTTGCTGCTGGCGGCATTAACAAAGCTTAGATGCTCTTTTGTTGACTTTCTTTTCTTACCAAATTGTTTGAGGAGCAGGGTGGTGACGTCTGTGTTGCTGTTCCCTCAGGGCCAACCGGGAGCGAGAGGAGAACAGGGTCCACCTGGTGACAGGGGGTCTCCAGGAGAAGGCAAAGTGGGACCAGTGGTATGAACGTCACTGTTGCACCACTCTTCTCCACAGCTGTTGTTTGCACATCCTCATGGAAGGTTTCTGTTTCTGCAGGGGCCTCCTGGGCAAAGTGGGGAACCTGGAGCAGTAGTAAGAGAAAATAACAATAGTAACAATCAGTTAATAATCATCTCAAAATATCCCAATAACATCTACTGATCCATGGTTTCAGGGTTTGACTGGTCCACCTGGAGTTGCTGGTCCTCAGGGCCCACCAGGACATAATGTGAGTTTAAAAGTGCAAAACAGAGGTCCATTAGTGTAAAATAGGTTAATACAGACACATTACTTATTTCTGTATGATCCACCAGTGGTTCAGACACTGTAATTCATATGCTTTCATTCTTTTTTCCTAGTCTTACTGATTTTACATGATGGCTTTTGTTATGCAGGGTTTACCTGGACGGCCAGGAGAGCAGGGGCCACAAGGAGAACCTGTAAGTCCTTCATCACTGACAGAGTTCATCATCCCTTAATTGCTAAAGTTAAAAGCAGAGATGGATGTTAAAACTGGGATGAAAGAGGGGTAAAGCTAGCATGTGAGAATGGTGGAGAATTCTACAGTACAGAAGAATTCACCAAATGCACAATAGCTTTACTCATCTTTTATTTGAACCACCTCTATGTCTCAGGGAAAGCCAGTGGACATCTCTGACCTCGATCTGAAGGTAGGCGTCATTGGCATAGCCTTCTTGAGGAAACTGTGAATGCCCTGATTAATTCATTCCACAAACACACATCTCTTCTACCTTTAGGACGTTTGCTCAGACTGCCCTGCAGGTCCCCCTGGACCACCTGGACTTCCAGGAGTCCCAGGGGACAAAGGACACCCAGGTCCTCCTGGGAAAAATGGCCAAGATGGCTACCAGGTATGACACACTTATAAATATTCAATGGTTACTGCTCCAAAGATTGTTATCATAACCCCTCTCGTTGTCAAGAGGTTTTATGAAGTGCGTCTCTGCTGTATGAGCCCTCGGTGCGCTATGGGGGCCAAGGTGCTCGTTTGTCTTCATCAATCACAGTCGGTGTGGCAGATTAAGAGGCTGTGGCTGCGTCATTAGCTCGGCTTCCTCTGGGGGGACCCAGGAACCTCCAGCTATGCCCGCCGCCGTTCCCCTGGACAGAGGCTGATGCCCTGTCTGTCTCATTTACAGGGACAACCGGGACCAGCCGGACCTCAAGGGCCCCCCGGAACTGACGGCGTGAAGGCAAGTTTGCACACTAACTGCAACCTTATTGCTCCCAAAGGGGCCACAGCAATTAACTGGTTTTGTCAGAAGTTTTTCGAAGCTACATTTAGTATGTATACCTTAAATAGGTACACCACACTGTCGTTAAGTTCTGGCCATTTCCATCAGATGTTTCTGAAATTTGACTTTTGACATTTGCCTTACCTACAGGGTGGTAAAGGTGACCAAGGACCTCCCGGAGGCCCTGGAGACAAAGGAGACAAAGTAAGCCTGTCATTTATGACCCAAGCTGTGTTTATTCCAGTGTCATCTGCTATGAATCAACCCCATATGTCTGTATTGACAGGGTCACACAGGACCCCCAGGACATCCCGGAACCCCTGGTTTGATGGGCACACCCGTTAGTTTCAGTTTTACCCTTGTCTGGGAAATGAATCGGAGTATTTATGTTGAAACAGGACATATTAGCAGCTGTTTCATCAGTTGACACTTTTTTCCTTAGGGTACCGATGGACAGCCTGGCCCTGCTGGCCCTCCAGGGCCGCCAGGGGAAAAGGTCAGTCTGCACTCTATGTATTTTCTCTCTCAGAAAACTTATTACTAGTGTGTCATTATCGTAGAAAGCCCTTCCATCCAGCATGTAGGTCAGCCTGTGTGCGTGGTAATAGTCGCCATTAATCATTCTGGTGACACTGACCTGCTTGTGCTTGTTTGTTCCCAACAGGGTAAAGAGGGTCTCAAAGGAATCCAAGGACCTCCAGGTCTACCTGGTTTGATCGTAAGGAAGATGTTTTCTTGTGTGCTCTTCTATAGATGTTAATGTAACTGTTGGTCCTCATAATATACTTGATATATATAATGTACATTATAATAAATATTGTAAATGATGGGCAGGGTCAAGCTGGAAAAACTGGAAAAGATGGCAGACCAGGTGAACCAGGAGAACAGGTAAGGAGATGGACTCTGTACCATCCCAGTGATCTAGTGTACTGCATGGTTAAATTGACGCTGTCATCTTATTGCAGGGCAAGCATGGTGAACCCGGACCACCAGGCAATCCTGGGCTACGGGGACTCCCAGTAAGTAACAACCAGTAAAGGAAGGCGGGAGGTATGAATGGTTGTTCCTGACTCATTTCTGCTTCCGTAGGGTTTCAAGGGCCACAGAGGGGAACCCGGGGCGCCAGGAGTTAAGGTCAGTGTGTGACGTTACCTTTTATAACCAGGTCAGTTTCAACCAGCTGCAGCTGTTAAACACTCAAAGCCAAAGGCTGATATGAAGTTTGAATACCAGATTTCACACAAACTGCTGAGCTTCGAACTTGTCTGCATTTGAAGAGAACAAAATTCTAAAACTGAGCTGTTTCAAACAAACATGGCCTCCTCTACACGATGGCCAGAAAATGAAGAGGTTACTGAAGGCAGCACAGCAACCTTCAATTCCAATCCCACCGCCCTGCATCGTGAAGATATTATTCACCTTCTCAGTAGGAAGCAGAATCTCTGCTGCTTTTGTCTCAAACGGTGCCCTGCCTGGAGGAAAGGCTCCTGCCACGGCGCTGCGGCCAATAACACGGCTCATTACGGAGAGCTCTGACTGAACCGCAGATCTCTCTCTCTCTCTCTCTCTATCTCTCTCTCTCTTCTCTCTCTCTCTCCCCCTCCCTCAGCCTGAACTGGAACATCAACATCTCACAACTGCAACTTTCTAAGTGTTCCCCTTAGAAACTGCTGCTGTGGAAGTCATTCTTTAATGGCGTGCTGAGCTCCACCCATACTCTACTGTACCGTACCGTACCATACCATACCATACCATACCATACCGTTGATCTTGGTACCCAAAAGTGGAAGGGTGCCACGAAGAGTGACAGTACAGCAGCATGCTAACACAGCCCAGAAAATTAATCATTATGATGTAAATCTATCAAACCAAATGTGTGTCATGTATGAATGTAGAAAACTAGACAGAAATGTTTGGTTATTAAAACGAAAGGCTTGAAGTTGAAGGGGTTTTTTTTGTTTTTGTTCTGAATAGGGAGAAGACGGGAAGCCTGGCTCACTTGGACGTGATGGAAAACACGGGAAGGATGTATGTGCATGTTTTCTGTTTTTCATTCTGTTATTCCATGCGTTCTCACTGAAAATATAATGACCAGTTAAGAGAATGTTCCATTACCTCAGGGCCCTACATACAAAATAAGAATAATTGTGCATTTGTTAGTCAGTTTTGATCCAGAAATGCTCTCTGGTCTGTTAGTAGTGGAATATTCTGCACTGCTTTCTGAAATGAGCCCCCCTGAGTGACAGAAAGCAGAAAACAGGAATCACTTTTGACACCTTGCAAGCCTGTAGTCATTTCAGTCACAAAATATTCCTCCAATCACAGTGAAATTCTTCTCTCAAACTCCTCCGTAAGGCTTAACTCCTTTAATTTACCTATTTTTCTTCCACCAAAATAGATTAATAAAGCGTGGCAGTCATATCCCCTGGGTGTGCTGCTTTAAGTAAAGAAAAACAAAATAACAAAATGATCTGTGCAGAGAAATAAACACAGCTGTCATGTTTTCTCTTATTGAAATTAAAGCTGGAAATACTGATTGGTTGTAATAAAGACCAGTAGTTTTATTTTATCATCTTTATCAAGTATGGTTTGGTGCTTGTTTTGCAGGGCTCCAGGGGACCTCCAGGCCCAGAAGGACTTCTTGGACCAAGAGGAGAACCAGTGAGTCCATTTTATTTATTGTCTAAATGAAAGGATGGGCTCCAAGATTGATCTGTCTTCACTTTTCTCATTCTCTCCTCTCGCCTATCTCAGGGCAAACAAGGTGAACCAGGACCATCAGGAAAAGCAGGTCTGCCAGGAACAGCAGTAAGTGCATTTGGATAACTTTAATTTATTTATTTAATGCCACAAAGTATACAGAAAACAGAATGAACCTTCAGGTTGCATCTTTAAAATTTACAAATTAGCCAAAAGCAAGGAAAACAAAAGCATTTGTAGAGGAAATGATCTGTCCATCAGTGGTGGAGGACCCGCAGTGGGTGGTGATGTCTTTTTTCTCTTGGGCGAGATGGCAGAAAAGAAAGGAAGGTTGCCAAATGACGAGTGACTGCCAAGTAATATCAGAGCGCAGGGAACAGGTCAGAGTGGGTCAGCTTCTCCTGCAGGGTCATGCTGTGCACTGACAAATACCCACGCAAATGGATGCACTCATCCGAGGAGGCAGGATGCAAAACCAGCAGATCAGAATCCAGATTTAAGACAGAGCGTGCAGCTGATCATCAAAGAATTAAAAATGAAACAGTTCTTTTAGTCATTTTATGTCACCCACCTCATTGGTTACCTGGGAAACAATAAAACTAGTGTTGGTTCTTGTTTGGACACTATTTGGACCTGTCTTCTATCTGCCACACTAAAGAGGGTGGTTTTTATTTTCACTACAGCACACCAGAGACGGTGATAAAAAATAAATCAGAGAAAAAAAAGCCACATTGTCAACACGTTGTGATCTTGGGGGACCCAGAAGTATTAGCCTGGCTAGCTTTCAGAGCTAACTGTCAGGCGGACGATATTCAGATGCTATCAGAGAAACGTTAATAATATCAGTCAGCAGAAGGAGCAGATCAGCGGGAATTGCTGCTCATTTGGCTGAAATCAGCAGAAATGTGATGATGTCAGTGGAGGGTGAAGGCTCAGCATATCCATCCTGCAACATAGAGATGTCATTTTGAGAAGAAACAGGTGCAATTGAAAGAGACATTCTGCCATTTCTGCAAGCAATAATAAATTCCTTCATAATATTTTGGCTTCCAGAGCAGCTCGTCTTCAGGCCTACATGTCCTCTGTAGATATGATTTTTTTTTTATCTCTTCAAGCTTGAGCGTGTGAAAACAAGATTATGAGATTTTTATCCACCGTGCTGCTGCGTGCCGATAAGAGCTGCAGCTGAACGTTAATATCGCTGTATCCTCAGTAACAAACGAGGCTTTTAGGACAAGAGCACAGCCGCGCACGTGCATGCCATGTGACTAACCATGGTGCCTCTACAGGGTCTTAAAGGCGAGAAAGGCGAGGCTGGCAGCCCAGGATTACCGGGCTTTAGTGGGCCGAAAGGTCCCACGGTGAGTGTTTAGATGACAGGCGGATGATTTCAAGATTATTGCAAATCATGGATATGAGCATTCGTCTGAATTTGACTTACAGGGACCACCAGGTCCAGCTGGTCCTGAGGGCAAACAGGTAAGCAGAGCAAGACCGGTGAAGACTTGCAGTACATGGAGTTAGCCGTGTTCTTATCTCCGGTCCTGCCTGGTTTCACAGGGAATTCCTGGCAGAGTTGGAGATCGTGGTATCAAGGGCGACAAGGTGAGGACCTAAACAAGCGCCACCAGCTCAACATGTGTTGGAATATTATACACTTCTGATCATACGATACACGGGAACAATTACATGTTGGAATCGCAAAATGGGTGGAGATGTGGATGTTTGGGAACACTGCATCCCTGTGTAACAGGTTTGCGTTACTGATGCCTAAATAATTGCTTTTTTGACTTCAGGGAGATCCAGGTACAAAGGGAGACAAAGGACATTCAGGAGATCCAGGTATGCCTGGAAACCCTGGAGTCCCAGGTAGAAAGGGTCACACGGGGATGATGGGCATGCCAGGACCACCAGGTGACATTGGAGCCCCTGGGGTGCAAGGACCTGTAGGAAACCCCGGCATCCCAGGCCAAAGGGTGGATCATATTTTGGATTTTGCAGCCATCCCAGCATGTGTTTTGATACTTGAGTTAACCATCATCATTGCTCTTGTCCCAGGGGGAGTCGGTATCACTGGAGGAGATGAGACGGCTCATCCAGGAGGAGCTGGCCAAACAGTTAGACAGTGAGGATGCATTTTTTACGGCATCATTTAAGCTAATTCTCCAAATCAGACCAGAATTAAGAAAGTTCTTGTTTGGCTTCTTTTGTCTAAATGCAGACAGGTTGGCTTACCTCATGGCTCAGATCCAACCAGCCCATGTGAAGAGTACAGCGGGCCGCCCAGGACCTCCAGGACCTCCAGGTAAAGATGGCAGTCCAGGACGGTCTGGCCCACCTGGTGAGCCCGGAATGCCTGGCATGAATGGAGGAGAGGGCCCCAGGGGACCCATGGGCCCCAAAGGTAGGAGACCCTACTGTGTTTACTGTGTGGACCAATTCTACCACTAATTCGACTGTAATTGTTTAAATATAGAAACAACAGAACAATTAACTGACAGTAAATGAGTTCAGCCTTGGCTTTGATATTGCAAAATAAAAAAATATTCTGGTGTTGAAACCTTCATTCATATTTAGAGTTATTTTGAAAACAGATATTCTTTTGAAACTTCCAGGTGAGAAAGGAGCTAAAGGAGAGCAAGGAGAACCTGGTATTGGTGAACGAGGAGAACCTGGACCCGTTGGCCCAATAGGTAACCACCATTCCTTTAGGTATTGTCCTGATTAGTCTGTCCAGGATGTTGTGGGCTTTTTGATATTGCTGTGGTTTAAACATTGCTTGAATCAGAATATTTAGTGTCTGATGATAATGTGTAGCTTTCTGAGGCCTCAAACTGTCCCATGTCCTGACCCTCAGGTCCAGCTGGTATTCCTGGTTACGCTAAAGACGGGAGCCCTGGACAAGCTGGAGCCCAGGGGGAGCCAGGAAACCCCGGCTCTGCAGGCCAGCCTGGGCCCCCGGGTCCTCCTGGCCAGTGTGACCCCAGTCAGTGTGCCTACTATGCCAGCCTGGCGCAAAGACCTCACACCAAAAACGTGAAGGGGAAATAATAATAAAAAAAAAAAAGAATATAGAGGAGGAGCTCCAAGTCCAGCTGTATTTAGGAACTTGTCTGTTTCAGGAACTATTTGGGGAAAAAAAACACAAAAAACAAGACATGATGGCGGGCTGAAGCAACACCTGCTGCTGGCCTTTGTTTGGAGGAATTGAGACAAGCGTCAGTGGACTATTTCAGATTTAACCTGGGTACAGAGGGCAGCTAAACACTTTACTTTCCTCGCGTCTTGCATGCTTCCTGAGAGGTACAGTATATGTATGGTGCAATTCCCACCTCCACCACTTACTTCACATTTCTTGCAGGAATCCATCTTTATTGTCCCACACATCGTTTTGCATTTGTTACCTTTTCCAACCCACAAGTTCCTGCACCCAACAGGAGAGACTGTGCTCATGAAACTGATCTCTGACGGGGCATCTTTTATCAGTCCATTTGCAATAACTCAGTCAAGAGAGTCATCTGTTTCGCTCGCAACGACAGGAAGGAAAGAGGACACACAGAGTGAGGGATGATCTTAAATACCGAGAGCGATTTTCTGTAGGAGGGGTGCTAATGATGTTTCTGTGATGGATGATCACATTTGTGCACTTGTTGCTCCCAGCTCCTGTCCTCATGGAGCCTTGCTGAAGTAGAATCCATCACAAATGATTTGACGCAGGCTCTTGGGGGAGAGAAACCACATCATCTGGCAAATTTGGAGCACAGCCATTTAATTTTAGGGTCTAGTTTCTGAAAAGAAGCCAACAAAAATTTGCTCAGAATGATTTTAATTAGCAGTACTGGGACTGTTGGGCCAGTATCTTCAATTTATCCTTATTTTTTTGGTTGCTGCAGTGGCTGATTTCATAGAAATGTTTACAATCAATTGTGGCCATTAGGACGATGAATTGGCTTAGCTAAGAACATTTTAAAAGCAATGTATCAGACAGAGCAGAAAGTTGTGGCTGGATTTGTACATGTTGAAATGAAGCAGTTTGGCGCTGTAAACAGCTCTACGAGGTGGGATAATTGCAGCCTTTTGTTCACCTTTGCTTGTAAAGCCGCTCTTTTCATTGAAATGTGCCATTTCCTCCGCGAGGTTCATTAAGCGTGGCGGTCGTAGCGTCGGTCCGCCTCTTTAGCCCCCGCTCTCAAAACAAAGACTCCGCTTTTCTAATCTGTCCCCAGAAACCCACAATTGATACTTTCCTGCATCCTAATAGCCAGAGCACTGAATGATGTCTTCGCCTTACGTCCCTCATGGACCAATTACGCCACTGTAAATCCTCAGACATGCTGACCATTCAAAACTCATTAAAGATTCACCCAGAAATGCTCCAACATTTATCTTTTCCTCAAAATCACAAAGAAACAGAGCAAAGGGAAAGTAGGCAAAGCTGTTTTCAATAAAATCTATCAAAATAATCAGTGCTGAATGTAAAGTTTTTGATAGAAAAGTACTTAAATTCCATTATAGATGCAACTCTTGCTGATAACGCCTCACTTGGACTCTTTGTTCACTGCCTTTTACTCACTAGGAGGCCCAGGTTTTCCCTAGATTAGAGGAAAAAGACAGAACACAGTCAACATGGTTGGTTTAAAGGTCAAACAGCAAATCAAGAACCCAACTTGTTTCTTTTTTGGGTCTTTTTTGTTGTTTTTTGGGTTGTTTTTTGAGTCGGGGTGAATGATCGTAGACCTGTGCCTTTGACACCGTCACATCCGTGTTTCTATTCTCTGTCCGGTGGTTTATCATCCCTCTCAAACCATTTCATTTGTCTTTGCTCAGTTTTGTTGATGCTTGCTGTCATCAACAGATGATGCGGTTCAGGCTGGGACGGTAAGTTGCTGCACACAGCTTACAGGCAACAGCTTTGGCCATATGAAGGAGCTGCTTTTGCTTATTAAACCTTCTAAGTTATACTGCTAAATTATTTCAGCCAGTGCAAGCGTGTTTTAATGCAGTATTTGAATTTTATTAACCAGGTTTTCCCATTTCTCTTGATTGGTGCTAAAATATTTTAAACTAGTTGCATATACGTTTTGCAAAGATATGTGTACTGTGTTGTATAATAAAGTTTGGAATAAATTCATTTTCTAAGAGACACTATTTGAAATATTGTCAAAACACTGTTTTAAAATGAGTTGGTGGATTTCTGCTTACCTGTTATATCCAGTTTTTCTGAGATGCTTTGCAAATGTGGCCACAATCTGCTAGTGATGGATAGTGTGTAGACCTCCAGCCATCTCTTCTGCAGCTCTGGTTTTCAGTCCATAATCGTGGATGAGCATTAATGCTACTTTTTTATTTCACTGGCATTGTTGAATACTCAAGTGCATCCTGAGTTACTGCTGCAGGTTAAGAGAAAAGGCCCCGTCCCCTTTCCGGAGCTGGGTCAGCCATTAGTGCTTGGACGTGAGTTAGGAGGACGCAGTAGGACCCTGGACATGCCCTCACCTTTCTCTGATCCCCCTTATGTCCTCCCAGAAGGGTCACACAGTGCGAAACATTGTTCCAAAACATCTGACTTTATTTTCTTGTTTGAATAAGAGCATTACCATGACAGTATCAGGTTAAACAGATGAGGCATTTGTCTGGACCTGGGGTGAGATCGGAGGTTTTGGACACTTTAGCAAAGTTGTTTTAGAAGACTTTGTTCCACTGTTGTGGCTCATGTCTGCAGGGGAGAATCAGTGAGTTAAAACTGGCACAAGAGAAGAATGAACATCTGCAGGAAGCTTAATCTGGAACTGACAATGTTCACGCAAAGGAGGAAATCAGAGCTGTACCTTTATTAGAGTTTATCACCAAAGGATGTGCATGTTTGTGTGTTGGGGTTTTAAAGTTTGTATGGGACACTGATAGTCCTGCAAACCTGTCCTTGGCTGAAAATGCTGCTTTAATCATATCATCACAAGATGAAGCATCTGTACAGTATTCTACACCTGTGCTGTGTCTCTGTTTCCCTTTGTGCCGTTTCTTGGAATCCATTGTTTCAGATGGAGACGTTTGAACTGCACCACACCTGGACTTTTGGAGGAGACCTGAGTCATGGTCCTGGTAGCAGGATGGGATCAGGAGTTTGTCAGGGAGCTGTGATTTCAGGCATTTTTGTAGCTTGCAGACTTCTTTCCGCCGAACATGTAAACAGGAGGAATTCTGCTGAAACAGGTTGATGGGTCACAGAGTCCAGGTGGCCCTGAGGGTCCCCTCGGACCGGATGCTCCAGGGACGCCGGGAACTCCTGTCTCCCCACGTTGTCCTTTTTGGCCATCCTTGCCAACGCCAGGAGTGCCTGGTGCACCTGAAGTTACAGGAAACGATGGTAGTGTGCATTTAAAGTGTGACCTCTGTCAGGTCCAACACGTACAGTAATGTGAGAATGAAACATCTACTGGAACACATCTGTCTTTGCCAGATTAAAAACCCTCTAAGTGATTTATCAGTGGAGAAAAACTCTTTGAATACATTTGTCGTATCGTCATATTTTTCACCCAGTGACTCATGTAAACAGACGTTCTTTGTCGGGGGGGGGGGGTCTTTACCGCTGATTTAGTCAACTGCTGCTGGCAGAAAAGAGGATTTGCTCCTGAATAATCTCTGCTTTTGAAAAACGAATAATCCACAGCTGAAAGCATTATAATAAACATACTCTCCCAAGCCAAGGCAGGGAAAATTGAAATTACGGTCTTGCTGTTGACAAGTACTGATTTCATCCTAATAATGTGTTCAGGCAGGAGTCTTCTAACGTATCTACAAAAACCTTCAGAAAATAATTGATTGTGGATTCGGCTCATAATGGAGACAAGCCTTTCTCTCAAAATCAATGTGCCGCTGATGAGAAGGTGACCTCACCTGGTGCACCTGGTGCCCCTGCACTTCCTTTAATTCCCACTCCGTTCTCGCCATTGTCTCCTTTGTCACCTTTCACCCCAGGATCACCTGCAGGACAGACGGAACAAATGGAAATTACAAAACATACAGCAGTTCAGCAAAATATTCCAAAAGGAATTGATCTTTAATATCCTTTCTGACCTTTCTGACCAGGTGCACCAGGAATTCCAAAGAAACCTGGGTGGCCTTTGGGACCCGCCGGTCCAGGAGGTCCTGCTGTACCGGCCTCTCCAGCTGCTCCAGGGGGGCCGGGAGGTCCAGCTGGTCCAGGAGTACCAGGGGCTCCGATTGCTGCTGGTTTCTTCAGAAGCTCTTCCATAAACTCTGCCAGTTGTTCTACGCAGAAAGAAATATACAGGTATAGGCCTTATGTTTGGCCTTCGTCCTCCATATAGACGAGAGAATCTGGATAATGAGTTGATGCAGCCAGACGAAATACCTGCGACAACAGCAGAGCAGATCTCCCGGAGATTCTCGTCACTTACTTTTGGGCCCTGTAAGGTAATTTAAGAGAAGAATCCTTGACACAGGAAACTAAACATTTACTTATTGTCAGTTATTAAAAGAGTGGAAAATGGAGTCTGCCATACAGGAAGTCCTCTGGGGCCTGGTGATCCTGGAGGGCCTGATTCTCCCTCTAGACCTCGAGCTCCAGCTGGACCAGCCAAACCCTCGTGTCCCGGCTGGCCTGGTTGTCCTGTTTCACCGGTTGATCCCCTGTTGCCTTTCTCTCCTGGCTTAATGTATGTAGCCAATCAATAATCATTAGCCTCACGCCCATCATACACCACCATTTCCCCTCCATTTGATTGATTCTGAATGTATTTTTTACTCTTTTGTATTACCTCTCCTTTGATTCCGGGAACTCCAGGAGGTCCCTGAAGGCACAAAAATGATTTCTTTTCAGTTGTGGAGCTACGTTGTTGCAGATACCTGCAGGAAAGATGATGCTGAAATCTCAAACCTGGTCTCCTTTGACTCCGATGTCTCCTGTCTCACCCTGATCCCCCTGCACAGTGACACGGTGAGTTGTGTGTTTGAAGGACCTTTGGATATTTTAAGCAGTTCTAATGGCTTTTACCTGACTTCCTTTTGGCCCAATTGGTCCCATTGGCCCCTGAAAGCAATATAAAACACCCCCGGTAGATAATTCTCCACGTACACATTCTGGCCATTGTGGCGTTTACCTGATCGCCCTTCAGCCCAGTATGGCCTTTCATTCCCTTGGCGCCGGTGTCACCTTTATCGCCCTTTTCACCCTGAAGAGCAAATTATTCACAGTGTTGGATTTATCTATTTTATGATTGGGCTAGTCAGTTTGGCAGATGTGTGTTCCCAAAAATCCCTGATGCAGCACAACAGGAGAGAGACAAAATATGCCTATTAGATGTTAAATACAGTTTGTAAAATATATAGAGAGGAAAAAAAAGGAAAGTATTTAAGATTAATTAAAGACGTAGTGTCTTACTATTATCCCCGGAGGTCCTGCAGGGCCCACTGGTCCTTGTTTTCCTGTTTCACCCTGGAAATGTATTAAATAAATAATACAGCAGTCACAATATACACGTCAGCTTTTACTTCCATCCCAGAAACCTCAGCGACGCTCCCTGCTCACTGATGATAGGCATAAAAATGAAACTGAAACGCACAGAGCAGAAGAAGAGAGGCAACTCACCGTTGCTCCCTTGTCTCCAGGTTTTCCATCTTCTCCAGGTTTTCCAGGTTCGCCCTATATGAGAATATACAGTATCAGCAGGAATAAACGAGCAGGTTCATATTCAATATTTAGAAACTGAAGGAGGTTTGACAAGAGACCCTCACCGCTTTTCCAGGAAGTCCAACTGGCCCAATAGGTCCATCTGCGCCCGTCTCACCCTACACACAAAAAGAGACTATTTCAGTGGGATCGATCAGATTTTTTTTGTTTGTTTGTTTATTAAGAGTTGAGTTTAATATGACAAATAGAATTTTGGATGTTGCTATGTGAGTGTTACCTGTGCACCGGAGGGTCCGACTGCTCCCGGCTTTCCTGGCAGCCCCTTAGACCCATCATATAGAAAGATTCATTATTCTGCCAGCCTGGTAGTGCGCTAATATCGAAATCTATGTACCTGCAGAATGGCTACTGTGATTGTGAAGTAGAAAAGCAGTCATAACCTGGACTTTTGTCCAGCAGCTCATTTTCCCACATAATGTCCCTGACACCTGTCGTATAGGCTGTAATAATAAAGGTTACATAACATAGAGGATTGCTTTATGATCAAAGCCCCTTGGCCTTTGATCTCGGCCACCTGAAATCTCTCCGGAGTACAGAACATCACCAAAATGTAATCATCTGTTCTTTGACCGATTATAAACATTTGCTGAAAATTTCATTAAAATCCGTTCAAACCCCATTATATATATTTTATATAATATTTTTTTAACAGCCAGATAAACACTGGCTGTCAAAAATGTCCTTGGCGACAGTAACAACCACAAGTGTAGCTGAGTGGAGCCTCTGAAATGTTATTTTTCAATAGTTCACCAGTTCTGGCTGTGAACGATCTCATCTACATCTGAAGCCTGTCACCTCACACACTTGAAGGAAAGGTTATGGGTCTCAGCTGCACATTCTCTTTTCTGCTTTCATTTTTTCGCACAAGCTTTGTGGATTCAGATTGCACACACACACACACACACACACACACACACACACACACACACACACACACACACACACACACACATTCAAACTCCAAATTCTGTTTACATTTTAATACACCATCTTTCAAAGAGAAAACCAAACAAGCTATTTAAATGATGTAAACCTACCGGAATACCCACAATCCCTCTGATACCAACAGCTCCAGGGGTACCAGCCTCTCCCTGATGAGTGGAAATGATGTGGACACAGTCACGTAGACACAGGAGAAAGATGAGTCAACATTGGTCCATTCATACTCAGTAATATACAACTTTCATTGTTTTAATATGAGCAGTTTAATGTTTAAGCAGATGTCCACCGATGCTCTTCCACTCAATAATCATCAATGCACGGTCACCTTGGCCCCATCAGCACCAGGAACTCCATCCAAACCATCTGCACCAGGCTCTCCCTGCAGTGGAACACCAGCCTTTTAAGCTCTGCCACTTAGGAACAAGTTAGCATCAGGTTCATTCAAACCACCGCAGAACTCACAACATCTCCTTTGTCCCCTTTTGGACCTTGTTCTCCCTGAGGCCCAACAGCTCCCTGAACAAAGCAGAGTCGTTTTCGGTCAGATTGTTCCCGACGAAACCAGAATTAAGACCGGGCTATTCTGCTCACATCGTCACCCTTGGTTCCCTCCAGTCCCTGACGTCCACGCGTTCCCTCCACACCCTGAGAGAATTTGAGATCTGATCTTTCAGACTGTCACGTGATGAAACACCAATGGCCACAGAGGAAAAAGGATATTTACAGGAGCTCCAGGTGGGCCGGTGGGTCCTGGGACACCATTAAAACCAGGAGGTCCCTATTAAAAACAGAGTAGATGTGTTTAATCTGCTCAACTCAAACTTTCTACGTCCCCTGCTTTGACTTACTCTGTCTCCTTTTTCTCCTGCAGTTCCAGGGAATCCGATGGGCCCTCTTTGTCCCTAAAAACACAGCCTCTACTGAGACACTCAGGTCTATGAAAACACAATACATACAATAATATATTCTTATTTTGCTTTTTACGTCATCTCCCATGCGACCAGGTGGCCCCTGAGGGCCTTCTGCCCCAGCCTCCCCCTGTGGATAAAAACAAGAACAAATTAATTAGACCCAGAACACAAAGCAAACAGGTAATTGTGTTCATTTGCTAGTAGGCTCTAATGGAATCACTGGCATGGCAGTTGCTCCTGTATCAATCTCTGTCTGTACATACAGTGCTGCTTTATCTGATACTGACTCCCTGGCTCACCTTCTCTCCAGGCTTCCCGTCCTGCCCAGGCTCACCAGCCAGACCTTTGTGTCCCTAAACGCATAGAACCACTGTATTAGCTCCATGCAAATGTGCTTGTTTTGGGTTTCTTGAAAATGTGGACAGAATAATTTGTTTTGTGTGTCTGAAAACTGGTGCAACAGAGTTCTGTTTTGATCATTTTTAGGGCTTAGGAACATCTGACAAAATCGGGTTCTGCATTCGTTTGATGTCGTCTCGGTAGTGTCGCCAATGCCCGAGAAGTAGTATCATTCCTCACCTTCATTCCAGGTATCCCAGGCAACCCCTGAGGGCCTGCAGGGCAGGCAGCAGGACACTAAAACAAATGAAAGTGAAATGCACTGAAATACTCTTCACCTCATAAATTCACTGTCACCGCTCCGACAGCCATGCAAGCAGGGCACACTTGGTGATATTTAAAGTGTTAAACACTCACGGCTTCCCCACTTCCCTCACTGTTGGCACCAGGAGGCCCCTAAAACACACCAGAGTGATATCTAAAACAGGGCTTAGGTGTGCACATCGATCCACGGGGGTAGAAAGTAGCAGAAAGCATGGAAACGAGGCTGCAGCATGCAGCCATCAGCCCCATCCTGTGACCCCACATTCTCCTGTGAACTCACTGAAACGGGACCAAGTGGACAGAGAAACATGCAGACAGGAAATCTGATGGAAATCCTGACATTTCATTAGTCCAGCGAGCAGCACGGTCGTTGCGGGTCCTTACCACAGGCCCAGGGGGACCAGGAGGGCCAGGAGGACCTGCAATTCCAGCTGCTCCTCTGGGTCCAGGTGGACCCTGTGAAAAAGGCAAACATTAATAGAAAACTGTATCTAACTATATTTACAGCTGTGCAGGTGATAATGAGCCGTATTGCTGCAGGTGCTGTTGCTGAGGTCCCTCCAGTTGCTGGGTCCAGTTAGGGTCCAGTGCTTTGTGGACTGATTCCCCAGTGATGCAGACCCCCAGGAGTACAAATGACTGTTCAAGGTAAAGCTCAGGGTTAGGCCTGTTTGAGCATCACACTTGAATTCTGACCTCTGGGCCGATGTTCCCTTCATCTCCTGGGACTCCTGGTTTCCCTGGTGGTCCCTGTTTTGCACACAGCATTGAACCCATCAACACATGTGATTTGTGAGTATTTCAGCAGAATGAAGCGGAACACATACAGCAGGTCCTTCGGAGGCCGGGCCCTGCGGGACGAGTGACGTGTGAGTCCATGTTCATTTTACACACATGGATGTTGCTCTAAGAACGCTAACATTCAACTTACAGGAGGACCTGGAAGCCCAGGAAAGCCAGGAAGACCCTGTAAACAAGAACAAATAAATCAACAACGCTGTCGTAATTCTAAAGCGAAACCCAGACTAAAGAGTTACTCACTCTCTCTCCTACAGGTCCTCTGGGGCCCATTGGACCAGACGAGCCCTGCAGACAGCAAGAACACACAGGCTCACGCAGGCAGGAGTGGCAGATATAAAGGGTGTGTCAGTGGGTGCTTACAGGAGGTCCTGGGAGACCAGCCAGGCCTCTTTGTCCAGGAAGACCGAGCTCTCCCGCCTCCCCTTTGCTGCCCTAGGAAACAGACAACAAGAGTGAAGCTGCTTAATCTCCCTTTCCTGCATCTCTTGGCATCTCAGCACTGTTGCTAGGAGACACAGTAGCACTGGCAGACAACAATTAATCAGCAAAAGGTAGGCTGCTCTCATTTATTTGTGGATCGCCAAGAACCCTTGCAAGTCTGAGACTCGGCAGATACCAAACCCGTGGAGGTGCAGCTGAAGACGCTGCTTCCTGCTAACCCTCAACCTCAGTCAGTGAGGAGCCAGAACGATAAAAGGCATCAGCTCTGGTTCACAAAGAAATGGTTGAGATGGAGGTAAATGTGTATCGCCCAGTAGTGAAAACAGGGATGAACACCCTGTTGTGTTTGAGAGTTTCATACTTACAGGAATACCTGGAGTGCCAGGAGGACCAGGAAGACCCTAAAGGTGGTCATGAGATCCATTTGGTTAATATCTGTCATCAAATGACTTGTGTGGATCAGGATTTTGTGAAAAGAAAAACAAAAAGACATACTTACATCTCTCCCATCTCTGCCATTTTCTCCTGCAGCCCCTCTGGGACCCTCTGGTCCAGGGGGCCCAGGGGGGCCTTGAACTGATTTTTCTGGCTGAGGTCAGAGGCAGTTAATCAGCACATGACAGTAAAATCAGAAAACGCATGCTTACTCATACTATGTTGTAATTATACATTAGCACTAATGTAAACAGTGATGCAGACACATTTGGTGCACGATGTAATTGTGCATCTCTCTGTTTGTGTTGTGAGAACATAAGAAGAGTGTCAATAAGCAACCGAAGCCACCGAGTAGATCATCCAGCACCAGAGAACAATGGAAAAGATGAATAAATACCTCAGCATTGGCATACATCTGAAGAAGCAAGAGAGATCAGATAAAGGCAGAGTTAGTGAAAGTAGTAACACCTCCCTTCACCCAAAGTGTCAGCCCAAGCGCACCTGCTGGTAATTACAGTCGTGAGTACAACATGCTGCCGTTTGAATATGAAGCCCATTATACCCGTTTATAGATCCACCTCACAGCTGGATGCATGACTGTTAGCCTGAAATTTAATAGACAGCACCAGGCCAGGAAACATTCCTGCCCATCTTTGGTGGAATAATTACATCTCGATACAAGTGAATGAAACACCGAGCAGAGACAGCCGATGGGGGTTCGTCTGTCATGAGGCAGAAATCATATAAATTGTGTTATAGTTGCAATTAAAGGATAGATTGCCGTCTGTGAGGTTTCAATTCAGGATTTTTCACTGATCTTATGATTTTTTTTTTAAGATTTTCTGGCTGCAGGAAGAGCTATTTCATTTTGTTAATGACTGAATCAAGGTGGAGCGACGTTAAAGGCTAGATGAACATGAGCAAACATCTATTTTTAAAGCTAGCTTACGGCTAACATCTGTGTTCTGGGATCATTAGTTGGATCACAAGCTCAGGTTCACACGTTTACTGTTTTGAACATGCTTGTTTGATTAAAAACTTGGAAAATGCTTATGTGGACAACCTTCTGAGCGAAAGGTTCCATTAGCATTGAATTGCAAAATAACGGGATAATGCGCCTCAAATAAAAGTTGTCACAGAACCACAACTGATGCAAAACAAGGCACCGCAAAAATGTGCCCCTTTATGCACAAGTCGGGTTTCTGGCGTCACGCTTTTCATTTCATCAAGTTTCCCGTTTGTTTTTAAACGTTTGCTGGTTAGCTCACAGGTGTTTGCGTTGTGGCTCTGCGTGCTGAGGTTCAATGCAGCCCATGAGCTCATGTCTGCCTCCATATGTGAATACATAAATAAAAATCTCTAAGCTTTCCGACCTGCTGCCGGATGTGAAATAAATGCTTAACCAAGTATTTGTTACATGTCTGTAAATCTGTATCAGCACTTCTGTTTGCTGGAGGTCCAGACCGAACCAAATACCGCAGCAGATGCTGTGCAGACCTGAGCCCGTGCTGCTTTACCTCGGTGGCGGGCAGCTCGTTGCAGCTTTCTCTCTGGGCTCTCTTTGGGTCGCAGTGGATCAACATCCACTGGAGCTCGAACTGGAAAGAAACAATAATGCCATTAGGTCGCTATGGAATTTACTTCCACGCACGATGGTAGCAGAATCGGAACAGCCTTCAGAAGTTTTGCATCTCTCAGTCCTCTGCTGAGCTCTCTTGCTGTCAGGATCGGCTTTTTCTTCCTCCCACTCCACTGAAACCCAACTGAACAGCTCTGCTGTGACAGCAGCCTTTGGGAGTTACAGCCGAGCTCAGCACACGTACCAACCTAAACATGGCTGAAAGCACAGCTCCTCTGGTGCAGCGTGCACGGAGAGTCATCAGAGGCCGTGAGGAACGCTCGCCCGGCCTCTCTTACCACGACAGAGGCGTCAGGGTCGGCGTCCAGCCTGCCAATCAGCGTGTCTCCCTCCGTGTTGATGGGGCCTTTGCCTTTGATGGGCTTCATGTCCACGGGCTGGCAGTCCACATAAAGGGTGACCTGGTTGCGCTCCACTCCGATCATCACCTTGTGCCACCTGGTGTTGAAGAGCACGGAAAGGCCCGGGAAGGTGACGGTCTGCAAGTTGCCGTCAGCATCTATCAGGAAGTACTCGAGGGCCTGCTGGTCACCGTTCAGCCTCAGCCCGGCTTGCTTGTTGCCCTCCTCGTCCACTATTTGCCAGACGTTCCACACCTTGTTGACTGTGTTTTTGATCATGCGGAAAGTCACCATGAAGGAGTACTCGTCCGGGAATCCACGAGGAAAGTTCAACCTGGGGAGAGGAAGGCAAAGTATGAGGGCGGGATGGGTGAAGCACTGTACTAAAACAGTCACACTCACACACGCAAACACAGTGTGGGACGATTTTGAAACTAGCCTACCATGCCGCACACATGCACATACGAGACGCACGCCACCTGGTGGACTGAGGGAAGGCAGACATCTTCTACCATGAATGTCTTTCTGACTTCACCTTTGTGAATTGTGCAGGAGACAAAGGGTTAAAGCCCTGGTGTTCTGCACAAAAGTGGAAGCTGCCTCGTGCACAAGGCACCAACTTCAACAGTCCAGCATGCAGCCCTGGTGAGCGTGCACAGTCTGGTGCTTTTTACGGGCCAGATTCTCAGTTGGTGCTGCTTAATAAATGCACGTTCAGTCAAACTTTTACTATCTTGTAAACAATCAAGGTGAGCTAATAAAAAAGAGTTTCCTGTGTGCCCATCAAAGAAATGAAGAACACGCTCGCGCTTTGGCCCGAGGTGAAAAAGTCCCAAGTGCTGCTTTTACCCCGCAGGGGGAGAAAAAAGGAAGGGCTTGCAGTTTAAAGGCCGCTCGCAGGGCCAGACTTCAAAGCGAAGGCTGGGCCACTGGATCTGCAGAGCAAAAACCCGTCTTGAGTCCGGCTGACAGGCCAGCGCGGCGTGGACGCAGGACGCCAGGCAGTTACGTAAGCGCTTAATAGGAAAGCTGGCCTGCAGGAGAGGATTAGCCAAAACAGAGAGGGCACGGCCACCGCGTCACAAACACTGAGGTCCCTGTGGTCAGAACCGAAGCGTGCTAAAACATTTGCACATTTATAATCTTTGTTGAACTTTAAAACACTGTTTTTCACCTGAGATTATAAAACACTGGGAGCCTTTTGCTGAAGCCGTCTGCTAACACTTTATATCTGTCAGTTTCCCTTAAATGTTAAATGCTTTAAAACATATAAGCTCGGTCCCCATGCTGCTCAAAGTGCATTTTTCACTGAGCACCTGCCCCCCAAAATGTCTGTGCACGCCACTGCTGATACCTTCACATGTTGCTACATATAACCTTTAATTATGCAGCAAAAATCATAAAAGGAAGCAACTAGGGCCTATTTTTAATAGCCCAACAGGCTCCACTCCACATATTTTTCACCTCTAAGATGCCAAATATGTCCTGACTTGTTTTTTTTTTCTTTACCAATTACATGCTGCTAGCCAGGCAGCAACATCTGCGTCGGACCTGTAATAAAGTAACACCTGCATGAGGGCGAGCACTGCTGCCTCCCAGCACCATTTTTTTTTAATCTGTTTTCTCTTAAATCCTCCTTACTGTACTTACATGGTTGGAATCTGGAAGTTAGCCTCCCTGTCCAGGCGGTACGCCACCTGGAGGGAGGTGGAACCATCCACTTTCCGCACGCCTTTCAGGGGGATCACGTCCAGCTGGAACTGGGTTATCAGATCAAAGCCTGTGAAAGGTGAGCATCCATTTTTATTTTTTTAAGCGGGAAGCCCGAAAACAACCTCTCAGATATCTGCTAAAATAAATATGCATTAATATTGGAAATGATGTTTCTGATGCGAGTGAATGTCTCAAAGAAAATTCAAAGTTAATTCCAGGCTGCTCAAGGAGAAACTTTTTGTCAATGCCACATTTTTATGTTTTATATTTGCATGAGGACAACTACAGGCCACTTACCTGGAAGGTCGTCTTGTCCACTCCTCATTGGTGGGCAGACAGAATCGCCGTCCAGACGGTTGAAGTCTAGTTCTGGTAGGTGCAAAGGTCAGATACAGAGAGATGAAAGCAATGTTCTTATTCCTTTTAAAGCTATGTCCTGTTGTGCATTGACGCTGGTGTACTGAAACCAAACACCTTCAATCCGCTAGATTTAACCTTTTGTTGTTTAGATTATATTTATGTTGCATCAGAAGAGGGCGCTATTTTTGACAAGTGACTAAGGATGCAGCAGAACAGGGCACCGAGTGTAATCAGTTTTGGGGAAAGGCCTCCCTGGAAATTGTCCATTAAATAAAGATGGTTGCAGTCATGAGGCCTCCCCATCCTGAGTCAGCTCATTTACGCCCAACACAACACATCTGGAAGCCGTTCCCAGAGCCCACAACTGCTGAGAAATGAGATCCACTGGTGCAACGGTATTTATAGTCCACTATTTACTGCCATTAAACACTTATCTGACTGTGCATGTGGGCCTCAAGTTGTTAAAGTTACTGCCCGGCGTGGCATTGTACTCAGAAAACCAGTAATTATGCAATGAGCTGGAGCAGCCGACGCTAATGCGTCACGTGAGGCTGCATGTGGGTGTTGAGACAGAACCAGGACCCACTGTACCTGGGCCTCGCAGTGGATTCACGCTAGCTTTACCGCGTCCATCAACAGGGGAGAATGGGCTTTTTGTGATTATCAGAGGGTTTGCTTAATCTGATTTAATCCTGCGGTCAGGATGAGCTCGGCGTGGCGGCTATTTCTGGCTTTTGCTTTGTGATTTCTGGAAAAAAAAGCGCAGCGGCAGTCGCCATCATCAAGTCCTCCCTGTCTGTGTTTAACCAGACACACGGGTGAGCAGTGATGGCGGCGTTTTTCACGTCGCGCTGCTGGCCTGACATGTCGGCGATGACTTACGTCCCAGGGTCGGAGCCAGGAGGAGGGACAGCAGGGCCGCGCAGAGGTGGGAATGCGCCCACTTTGACAGACGCCGCCACTGCTTTCTGTGGAGGGATGATGGAGAACATCACTATTCGCTCGAGCGTCTAATTCTTTTCAACAGCTTCTTTGAGTCCGGATCAATAAAACTCCACAGGGACAACATAAAGCACTTCACCGCCGTCCTCCACGGTCACCCTGAACAGGATGTTCACAGCGTTCAATCAAATCCACCCAAAATAAATAAACAAATAAATAAATAACACTGCATCTAAAATGACCTCAATGACACAGCAGTTCAAAGAGAAGCAGAAATGCATTTTTGAATTGAAAAGAACAGATTCCTTCATTGACAGATGATTTGATTGGCTGGTCTCTCTGTCCCTGATGGTTGACAGTGCGTGTAATTGCATGTGAGCATGTTTACAATTCATTTAGCATCAGGACTCTGGTGAATGCTAACAGGGTTTAGAGGAATTGACAAAGCTCTCTGGCTAGTCGATAGTCTGTTATCATGACCCAACCTCCCACAGAAGATGGATGGCAACAAAAGGCACATACTGAACTTGTATGTTAGCTGCTTCCTGATATCCCAGTAGAATGATATAAACACCTCCTTCCACCTTTCGAGGGGACTCGTGATGAATTAGTCTAATGCAGCTTTTGTCATGTGCTGTCATCATGTGCTCCACGCATGTGACAACTTCAGCTCTAACTATAGAGCATCTCATCGCCTTAATAAACGAGGTGCGACACATGTTTGGTGACAGCAGAGGTGTCAGCGTGTGCACACTGTGCCTGCAGGATGGTGTTGCTGTGTGTGTGTGTGTGTGTGTGTGTGTGTGTGTGTGTGTGTCAGAGAAGTGACTAATGGCCGAGTCAGCAAGGTCTTTTCCGCGAAGGTGCTGGGCTTTAACACTCTGCCCTTCATGTTTATACGCATCCTCAGAGCCCCCAGCGCCCCCCCCCCCCCAAATGCCCCATGGGAAGTCAATCCATCTCCAGTCTGGACTATGAAAGCACTGATGGAATGAGACCAGAGGAGACCTCTTGCTGAGTAAAACTCTGAATGATTTGTTGTGAGTTGACAAATTAACCGGTTTTCTCGGTCAGACCAGTGTTTGAGGATTGAAGCTAACATCTGCTGATTGGATGACATCAATTTGCTAAACGTGTAAATTGCAGCACAAGTCATACAAATACTTTGATTTTGTATGCATGTCCAACCTCGTCCTTTTGTTTGAAAGAGTTTCAGCATTTGATGTTTCAACTCTAGTTCAGATGTTGTTACTCTGGAACTCTGGAAATGTTCTCAGTAAAACTCTGAGCAGGAAGCAATGAGCAGTAAGGAAAAACATCAGTCTAATCACTTGTGCTCAGTATCAGATGAAATGAGATTCCAAATGAACATTGATTTTTGCTTTGATCTT
The DNA here is from genome assembly GCA_016586285.1 of Arothron firmamentum. Lineage (NCBI taxonomy): Eukaryota > Metazoa > Chordata > Actinopteri > Tetraodontiformes > Tetraodontidae > Arothron > Arothron firmamentum. Next base: position 259,628 of record BJFM01001506.1, read on the forward strand.
GCACAAAAGAAAAGCTGATCGTTTTAGGGTGACATCAAAACAACAGCACAAGAGGAAAAGCCCCTGGGGTGGTGGCGAGGGCAACGTCAGGAAAGACATCTGAGAAGTTGCACGTTGACAGCTGTCTAATAAGCTGCAGTCTGCTTGTTAAATAATTACCTGAAACAATAGCAACCTGCAAGGCCGTCAAACACACGTCACCAGCCTGATAACTGGCTGTGGAATCAGAATCGTGCGTGATTAAAAGAACATTTGTGCTTTTGCACAGATATTCATCCGGGAACACAGTTCAAAGGTAGAAAGAAATAGTTAAAAGGAGAAAAGGAAAGTCCCAGAATGGGTTCCAGTAAACCAAGACAATTCCATAATGACATGCAATGCTCCCTGATGGGACTTTCCTTTAGCTTCCAGTCATGTGACTACCCCACACTCCAACATTTAAAAGGTTAAAATAACTCATTTTATTGTCCTGTTTCTACTCAGGGCTCCATTCTAGTGGAGGATAGATCAGAAAGTCGACGCAACGCCAACCTGAGATAAATACCTGGAGTCGTCGGGGTCCATGTTTCACTCCCCTCGGTGACACAGACGAGCACAGGGCACAGCGGTGTGATGCAGGAGCAGAAGAGGAGCCGCGGAATATGAAAGTTCCCCGCTCAAGTCAGTCCTACCTGCACATGTTGGGGACTGACGCGCAGGAGTGTCGGACGGGGATGCTCAAGCATCTTCTGAGCGCACATAAAAGTTTGTTGAGCGGGTTCCCATTGGCCAGGAGGGCTCCAGGAGGTGGTGTCTGACTTTTATTACCAACACTTTAAAAGATGCAGAAGCCCGTGGACCCCCACCCCGACACCAGTGCCTCCTAATGACACGTATGCCTGTATGGAATCCTCTTAATAATTATTGTCAGGATAAGCAGTGAGTGAAGGGAGCTTGGATTTCACAATCATGTTGTCCTCATCACGGCGGCGTAGACTGCATGTTAGCATGTAGCGCTGACGCGGAGACAGCCTTGTTATTAGCTGCAGGGCCCGAGGCAGACGGGCTGTTTATGTGTCCTGAATGTTGTGTAATTGATTCTGTGCCGTTTGATCTGTGATTTTTGCTGCAGTTTAGGAAGTGCCTGGAACTGCAACACTGGCGGTGAATCTTGTAATCCCAGTGATCTGCTTTATTACAGCGTTTACCTGTAAATATACTAATCTTACAAGAAGTGTTGCAACTATATACATGAATTTGACTATAGGATATTCTGTCCAAAATGGTGTCCTCGATGAAGTAAATCTTAAATCGGAATTATAGACTTGTGTTATGAACTATCAAATTCAATTTTTATGCGTATATTTCAGGTCAATAGTGATTGGTTTACCAATTAAGACCCTTGCTGGCCCCAACCTGCCTGATCCGAATAATCAATCAACTCACAGTTGTGTGATTTTTTATTTACTACAGCCCCTGATATTACGGTAAAAGACACCTATTTGTGATCTCATGTTGCCCGAATTGATTGTTTGCATAGTTGCACTAAAAGAGCTGCGAGGGAAACATGATCCAGTGAGCTGCCCCCCCCGAAGGTCATGTGTCCGACTGGATACGCTCAGGCTCTCGATGAGGGCTCACACAGACCAGCAGTCAGAGTGTGTGCAGTCAGCGCACACACTCTGAGAGGAAACAGTTCCTGATTGTTGGTCCACAAGGCAGAACACATGACATGTGGACTTGTGACCCGCGGTCTGGCACTCAGCCCATTCAAGCTGGGCTTTGTGACATTCCAGATCAGCCAGCTAGCATGGACACAAATGGATTTTGCAAGCTGGAGAGGCTAAAGGTTAGCATGGCGCTAGCCCTTCTTTCCATGTCACCCCCCAAAAGAGGAGCCGCCTTTGCCCTTTATCAATTCCCACAATGCTTTGCCCTCAAGTGGAAGTAGCAGACGCAGAGCGCTTCCACTCCTGGAACCTCAGGGTCTTTCTGTCACAAACACGGTGGTTGTGAGCCCAACGCTGTAAACAGCAATCGTAATATCGGCAGTGATGCCGTTGCTCCGCCTCCGTGAGGTTTAACCCTCGGTCGCCAGGGCAACACTGACGGGTGCCCTTGCTGTATAACCTTTCTGGAATTTCTTCCAGGTTTTGCATCAGACTGTGGTTTTCTGGGATTTGGCAATCATCTGAAAAGAAAAATCAATAATGCTTTTCTCTTAATCAAGCCCGCTTAGAGCTCATGGCGGAGCGCCACCAGAGAGGAGCATCAAACCACTCTGGGGCTTCAGAGCAGGAAGATGAAGCTGGAAGCTTCCTCCTGCTCAGGTTCGCTGGCCACATCAGAAGCGCTGGACGCTCAGAGTCACGCCGGAGCGCCGTCAGCTGATGCGGGCGACGATAAAACGCACCAAGGCAAACAGTTTATGGGTCAGGGACATTTTGGTTCGTTCGCCGTTACATCATCCTCCCCTCCCCCGTCTCACCAGTGATTAGTCTGCGTGGAGTTGTTTAACCAGGACAGATGGTGCGTTAATTTCAGTACCTGACTGCCAGGAAAAGCACGTCCTGGCTAGCTCCCGTCTATTTGCTCTTACTTTCCAAATATTGTCCCAAAATGCGCATCCTCTAAATCCCAAACATGCATAATTGATCGTTGGCCCGACCTTCATTTTAGTGGGAATTGCTTGCTCTTCTTTTATTTCCAAGGGGAAAAATAGAATAATGAATGTAATTTTATAAGAGTAGAGAAGGCCGACTCCGGGTCTGCCTCTGTGGTCTGCTTTATTTTTTCATTCCTATCTGCTTCCATTACCTGTGTGGTCATTCAATTTATTTCAGGAGATACAGAACCGTGTTTTTATCAATTCATCTCACTTTCACCGAGCGCTAACTGCAGGTTAATTGTTCTGAACCCATCTCAGTACTTTATCAACCTTGTTTCCAACAGCAGGCAGCTGAAAAATCCCAACCAAAATAGAATATCTGGAGAAAAACACACACACACTCACTATTTATGGACTGTTTTTTTTTTTTTTTGATTTAGATTTTTCTCTTGCACGACTTTAGTGAAATGTCACTACCTGGCTTCCCATAACTGTTACTACCTCACGTCCTATCTTTTATTTTCAATGTATTTTTTAACCATTTTATTGTAAACTCCAAATAATTTTATGGTAAAGTAGACATGTCAAGTTGAAGTGACACGTTTCACTTCCTCTTTGATGACAGCATGCAACACCACTGTTGGGTTATTCTGTTTCTTTCCAACAGGAAATGGTTTTCTTTAGCTTTCGTTAAAGAACGAGTATCAACATGTATACATGATGCATTCATTGCTGTTTAACATTTAAGACTAGATGTATGTCTGCTGTAGTAGTCACATGGTACATTTATCTCATCTCGGAATGCGTGATGCACTTCAGCTTTTAGGGGCAAGGCCGTGACGTCAGCTGGTTGTATAGGACACAAACACACAAACACACACACACACACACACACACACACACACACTTCTGGCTATTAATATTCCCTTTATAACACTGCACAAATGTCTCTTTGTGTTGTCTGCAAAACACAGGGAGGACCTGGAGGATCAGCACCAAACCAGATTCCGAGACAGACTGCACGCACTTTCCCAAATTGAAATCCCTGTCAAGAGAAAGAGAGATACAGAGAGCACTGGCCGAGGGGAGAGAGAGAGAGAGAGAGAGAGGGAGAGCAAGAGAGGTGGGGGCTGCAGAACATGCAGGGTCTGGATGAATAACCATGGCAACAGCAGCAGCAGCAGAAGAAGCGGTGGTACAAACATCGTGATTTACTCCGTCAGGACTGGAAGCTCAACCTCGGCCGCGGTAACACTGGCTCTCTGCTGAGGTGAGGCTGCTTCATTTCTTGCTGCTTTGCTGCCGATGTTCTGTTGTCTGCGTGCGTGCGTGTGTGTGTGTGTGTGTGTGTGTGTGTGTGTGTGTGTGAAACATGAGGAAATGAGAAGCTGGTTGTTATACATCCCAGCAATCACAGCTCCTACTGCCCATTCCACGCTGGCAGCCGGGGCTGACTATGTATTTTACTGTACAAATCGACTCGAATGGGATTTTTTTAAATGTTTATCCTGAAATATTACTCAGCTAGGACTCTTATCTTTGTGGTCAGTCACCATGTGTCCTTTAGTAATTACATTTAAGGACATGCTGCACTCCTAAGTTATAAAGCCGATAGAAACATTCAAGTAATCCCTTAAATATTGAAGTCAGTCAGTCATAATCCTGGAAATTAAGCAGGGCAAACTGGGAACTGTGTGTGTGTGTGTTGAATGTCCTGATATAAAAGCCACTGGGAGCCAGTACAGTCTGTACTGTTGATTAGCAGCTTTTTTTTCTGTTTTTGCTGCTCCGAGTGAGTGTAGTAGCAAAGAGGAAGAGAGCAGACTGAAGGTTAGAGAGATTACATTTAATAAGGTTGTTGATGCGGTGGTGCAGCTCCCTCCACCATGTGACTGACAGTAAACACTTCATCCGAGCAGGAAAGAACAGACCGACTGGACCAAATTGGACCAAACTAATCCAATTTGGAAATTACACTTCGTAACCACGGAGATCGGAGTCCCACAGACCACCAGCCTAATTCTTGTGAGATCTCGGGGGCAGATTCCTTATTTGCTGTTCCCTGAATGCCACAGAAGAGCCGGGACATCTCGGATGCAGGTAGCAAAGGGAGCCGGTCACATCCTTTCAAAGTCACAGCCCCATTCTTGATAACCTCTCATTGACGTCGGCCTTTTCCAGGACCTGGATATTACATCATGTCACTGCTTCAGTAAATGGACCTTAAACGCACCTTTAAATGCTTTGTAATGAGCACGAAGTGGAGTTTTTAGCTTGGTGGAGGAAGATGGGCTTGTGTTGTCATCATCCTTTACCTGCTGTATTGTTCTGCTGGGGGAGGTGAGTCTTAATAACAAGAATAATAGCTCCGGTTCATTTCCAGACCTTTGCGATGCGCACCACACACACACACACACACACACACACACACACACACACACACATACACATACACACATACACATACACGCTGGAGGCAGACGGTGATACCCAAACATCTGGCTGAATCCCTCCGGTCTTCATCGTCACCAAGATGCCCTGTTCATCCCATCCAGAACACGGTGGGATGGGGACCAGTGGGGGCAGGGCAGCTCCAGGTGGTTGACTCACTGAAGCTTCGGGCTCCGAACAGGGCCACCGTCTCCGTCATATTAAAAAGTAATAAGACAGCAGATGGTTGTTTTGTTATGATTAGTGTTTAATGATTCGCAGAATCACATCAGCAGTTTGCAAAAGTGCAGCGGCAGCAAATGGGAAGTTTTGTCCTGGGTTGCAGCAGGCTGGCTGGCTGGCTGGCTGGCTGGCTGGGAGAGGAGACGTTTGCAGCGGTCAGAGCGCAGTATAAAGCACAATCTGGGTTTATGAGTCAATTTGGCCTGAAGGCTAACCATATTAGCTAAAAACCATGTTTTCTTCTACGGCCAAATCCCAGTTCACTGAAAATGGTCACTAGATGCACACCGGACCTGCACAGGGCAGTTCACTAGATGCACACCAGACCTGCACAGGGCAAAAACGATGGCGGGGAGTTTCTGCAAGGTCATACAGATCAAAAATAAAAGGAGCATTTGAGGTTTTAATCATCAAAAGGCTAGAAGGCAGCGTTCTGTATGACAGCCATGTAGCATTAAGTCATGCCTGCTCTCCACAACACACGGCCACAGCTTCAAGTTGATGTACGTAATTGGAAAATCAACTCTGAGTGTGCAGGCTGAGTGGAGATTCTATTCTGTTGGTTGTGTTATTAAGTATGCATGTCTGCAAGTTGAATACAACAAATGCTTGTCTTTTCTCTTTATCTTCAAGGGTATCAGCCTATTCCATTATTCTGTTAGTGAATGAAATCAGAGAACAGCAGGAACTGAGTTGTCCTTCGCATCCTTCAATGGTTGATCAAGCAGATTTTCAAGTTTGGGCAGTCTTGGTCGCAGAAAACACACAGAACATCTTAATCAGGATATAAGAGACCAGCAGAGAACTTTCACACCATCTTTTTACATCTGTGTGAATGCAAAGATTCCCACAGAAAGCTCTCAAGAGAGAGAGAGAGAGAGAGAGAGAGAGGTTACATCCTGAACTGAAGTTGTTTTCAGCGACAGAAGATTTAAGAAGTATATGTTGCCTCCACGTGTTTGGGCCATTCACGCTCCTTCAGCAGCCACCTGATCATTAACGTAGGATTTGTTCTAACCCGTGCTGCCTGTTCCGTACCGAGCTGATGGAGATGTGAGGGGCACTTTTTTTTTTTTAAGCTAATGGAAGTGGAAGATGGAGGACAGAGCCTAGTGTTGAACACATCAGATGACCTTTAAATCAGTCAGGAAACAACGTCGACTCTCCGACGCGCAGGTAGCTGAAGACTGGCAATGAGAAAGAAAAACCCGCGCGTCATCTGCTCTCTGCGGGACGTTTGCAGCAGCTGCAGGACGTGGTCCGGTTTTTGTGCAGCGTTGGCTCCGAAACACAATGCTAAGAGTGATTTTTCTGACACATCCCATTATCATAAGTCAAGGTGGAGGAGTGTTTTCCTGCCAGCTGGAAAGACGGCGCACATTTACAGCAATTCCACTAATGAAATTGTGAGGGTCCATTTCTCAAAGCTAACTCTGGATGTAAGATGACAAACATTGCCAGTCGTCTGTATCATGGCTGAGGAGTTGTTTTAATCTGCAATCTGCTGGTAATCTTCCAGCATGGCCTCCAAACCAACATGCGATGTTGCAGGAGCAAATAATGCGGAAGCTGCTGCAGTTTGTAGAAAGTTTGGTGCAGGAAGCATGAGCAGTAAACACCAGTCTGCTTTGATAAATCTCTTCCTCTAAAAGAAAAACATCACCCTCTGAAGTCAACCAAGGTGGCTGCAAACCGGAGCTGCTCTTCTGGAACGCGAACCGAATAACCGTCGCACGGATGTTTCCGTGTCTGTGCTGTAAACACCAGCTGAGTTCGGGTTCTTTCTGCGGCTCAGTTGCGCCTCAGAAACCTTTGGTAATGTTCCACGCATACTGGTGTTCCTCCTGAGCTGTGCTGTGCTAATCACTCATTAATATCTTCATTTTCAAACCTTGTTTTTTTCCCCTCCCCTTTGTTGAGGTGATAAGCATGAGACTGTCGTCTGTCCTCCCCCTGGCAAACAACACAAAAGATGTTTCCAGCTCCACAAAGGTCAATAAGCAGAACATTTCATACCAATGAAATTCTGTTTTCATCATACAACAGCCCAGATCCGCATGCAGTTGATATTTAAGACAGCTTAAAATCCCGCTAACGATGTTGGTAAAAATGAGCAAACTACAGCGCTGACATTTACAGCAGCAGAATGAATGCAAAGCAGGTCGGCGGATCGCTTGTTAAAGCGCGCTCGCGCCGCAAAAATGATTCAGGCGAAACAGTGACAGTGATTGCTGCTCGAAGCAAATGTCAGCCGTAATCCTCAGTCAGGTTGCTTCTTCACAGAAGACCGAGTGAGTCAGCAAAAGAAGACACGCGTTCAGTTTCTTTCTTTATTTCATCTTTGCAGTTGGCACCTCTGTGATTGAATCGTCACTTACAGGATGTCTTCTCATTTGACAGGTGATGAGTGGGATTAGACCATGTCTGAAGTTCAGGGAACACTGGAGTTTTCTGTGGAGTTGCACAAGTTTCACAATGTGGATCTCTTTCAACGCGGGTAAGACATTTCCGCTTTTGTGTTTGGCCTTTACCCCCCTCCTGCTTTCTGCAGGTGAGCATGAAATCCATCGGTCCTTGTTCTTTTTTTAACACCGTCAGGGTGACTCATTCCTCATTAACTGGTGTTGCACAGTTCGTCTGGCCTCGTTGTCGTCAGGCCTGCGCAAAATGTGCTTTGACACCGGACAGTCGGACTCTTTGTCAGCTGGCGGAAATTTCAAAGACTTGAGTTGTGGGTTTTAAATCGGTTAATGCTGATTTAAACAGGACTTTTTAGCAGGGCTAGTTTGGGTTGTATGTAAACAGTAGTGCTGCATCAGTTACCCTGGTGGCCAAATTACTAAAGACACATTTGGACTTTTCAGTGGAATGCAGAATTCAATTAAAATACTGTTGATCCTAATAATTATGTTCTCATTACTTGAAGTATATCTGCATTAAAAGAAGCATATTCCAGCACTGCGGCAGGGACATTAAGACCTCTGGCCTGCCTCTGGCTGGCTGGAGCTCCAGCTTCATCTGAATGATTTTTCCTCCCTGAACGGGACGGGCTAGAAACAGATTTATCATGGTAATCCCTTCAGCTGGACTGCTCTCATAAGTTTGCTGTCCCTGGTTGCTAGGTTGAAACTAGAAAAAAAGAACAGGAAATAGGAACGGGCGCTCACGTGGACCTGTAGGTGCTTCACCACACCTTCGTGTAACTGAGTAAATCGATGAGCTGACAGATCTGTGCAACAGAGGGAAGAGCTGCTCCGAGCTGGATCACGTTAGAATTCTGATTCAATTTCAATTCCGACAAATGCGGCTGCTGATAATTTGATTCTTCTTCAGCGACGCCGCGTCTTTATTCAAAGGGAGCCTCCCTGCGATGAACGGGGCGCTTGTCCTCCTCTTGTTTGCGTCTATCAAGCTTTATGGGGCTGGGCCCCAGCTCTCCAGGAGGGCTGCCGCTAACGCTGATGTGATGAGTGTTCACGGCCACACTGCCGCCGCTCCGCCGCGTCCCCGGGGAGCCGAGACGGGCTTTTACACAAGGCCGTGTTGACTCGGGCTGTCAGCGTGACCTTTCTCAAAGGCGTGTTTTCCATCGCTGCCTGTTCTGAACGTCCATTTTCTTTATGAGTTTGGAAAAAGATGGCCGCTGTTGTTCTGCCTGCTTCCTCCAGCTTTGTCAGTCAGCTGTGTTGTGTTTCCGGCTCCCGTCTCAGGTTCTACCAGATCCGGGCAGCACTGAAGGTGTCCCCTCGGGTGCCTCACAGGCTCATCGCCACAACTCACGACAATACAGGTAAACACTGATGTTTACGCTGATGTCACAGGTTCTCCGTGACCTTCACCATTCCTGTGAGGTTGTAGTAGCACCTAATGTGTTACTGCGACTCTTTTTTGGGAAACCCAGCCGATGATACCATAAAAGCTGTATTTGATGACTGTCTAATATATCTTTAACGTAGAAAATTGCTCTGATTGTTTATATTATGTGTTGTGTTTGATTATTCTGTCATCTGGGGTCAGGTACAATATACCAATATTCAGTCCTGTTATAATCTATTCCTAATTATATAGAGTTTAATAAATTAAACTAAATATATAACAAAATGCTTTTTTTTTTTTTTTTAATTATCTGCATTTCAGTCAGAAATAGATGACGTTTGACATCTGCTTCAGGGGTGAGATCTTGTTTAAACAGGTGTGAGAAACTCTTTACACTGGGAATTGAATCGCTCTCCCTCACGTGCACACACACACACACACACACACACACACACACACACACACACACACACACACACACACACACACACACACACAGATGCTTAGTTGTGTTTAAACCTGTGTGAAAACAGCAATTCCACAGAGCTTTTGGTGTTAAACTCCACGGAGGCACCAGGCATGCTGCTGATTCCTGGAACCACCGTTCTTTTGGATCTCACGGATGTGAAAATATATGAATATTTATGCTCTTTGCTTTGCTTTCATCTCACAGTTTTGTTCCTTTTGCAGCACTTACAAGGCCCAATTAAGTTTTCCCAACAGTGAATCGACAACAGGCTAAAATTTGTGACATTTAGTGTGAGTGATTCTATTGTTGTTGAAAAGAACGTCAGCTGTCACGCTTGACTTTCCACACGACAATGAGAGCAACTCTGTGACTTATCACACTGATTTGAACACATCTGCTCTTTTTGGCTTTGAAATCAGACCTGCTGTGCTGATACTGTGAGCTTTCTATAATTCCCAAAATCAAAGCTGTGTGTGTGTGTGTGTGTGTGTGTGTGTGTGTGTGTGTGTGTGTGTGTGTGTGTGTGTGTGTGTGTGTGTGTGTGTGTGTGTGTGTGTGTGTGTGTTTTACTGGAAATTAAACTGCAGTGAGTGCAGCACAGTTCAGACCTCAGCTAATGTTGAAACACAAAGCAGCCGAGACAGAACATTTATTAGCTTTTGACTGCAGACCTCCGTGGGAGTAAAAATGTCTCCTTCATTTATTCTCGGTCCTGAAACATGTCACGAGCACATTTACCTTCATGGGTTTTGCTGCCGTTTCTACCACAAACCGAAGCTGAAGCTGTTACACTGACAATACTGATTCACAGTAATGATGGCTATTTTTAGCCCATCGTGACTGTGTGTGTGCGTGCGTGCGTGCGTGCGTGTGTGTGTGTGTGTGTGTGGTTTAATCTACATGTACATGTGAGGACCAGTCCTTGACAGTGCGCCCACTAATCTTCTGACTCTGGGAACTGATTACAATATCAACATCACTAAAACCCTCCGGATTCAGCCACTATGGTAATTTAAATCATTTTTAATGTTTTCATTGGAGAAAGACTTAGTCGATTTTAGCCTCAGAGCACCATAAAGCAAGATGATTTCTGACTCCTCATTAGTTCACCGGACCAGATTCAAGGTAAAGAGCCTGAATATCAGATGGCAAGGGAACTGATAAAAATAGCCGTTCAGCGGTCTTGCTGTGGATAGCCTATATTTAGGAAGCTGAATCCTGGGGGTGCAGTTTTAAATGACGTCAGGTGAGACAGAAACAAAGTTTACCACTTTATACTCTATAAAATACATATTCTGTTGCATTCATGAATGACAACAGAGATCCAGTCAATGGAAAGATGTTCTACACGCAGAAATAGACATTTAAAAAGGGAAAAAACTAAAATCTAATATTTCAAGCCTTCAGGTGTGTCTTTCTGAGAGAGAAATTGGTCGTTTTTTTTCCCAACACGGCAGCTTCCATCACGTCCGCTGCCAGACAGTCCTGGGTTTTACCCAGTGAAAGCGTTGGCCGCTGCAGCAGCCTATATTGCGGTGAGGATCATATCCATATTGTAATTGGATGGGGGCCTCGCTTCCCTCCCCTCTGCAGCTTTTTCCACAAGATCTTAAGCCTGCGCACCTCACAGACAGAATCCTGAACAGTAGCCAGCGGAGCGACGCTCTCATCATACAAAGACACAGGAAATAAGCCCCGGCTGCATCCCCGCTGAAAGAGCATGCTTGACATTTCAATTGTCTCTGCCCTACAGACAAATGAATTGTGCGTGAAGGATGGCATCACACACTCAGCTGGAGGGTTTTAATGACGGTGATTCATGCTCAACAACATGGCGAGAGGAAAACAAAAGGCAGAGCTGGATCACATGTCTGAAGAGTCACCCTCATACGAATATCAGGAAGGGCTGTTGTGTGCAGCACGTTTCGGTTATAGGGCATGAGTGTCACACACACACACACACACACACACACACACACACACACACACACACACACACACACCGACAGATGTGCAGCACTGGTTCTAAGCAGATTATTGCCAACACAGACTCACTGTGGCTAAAGCTACCGATACAAATGTCAATTTGTCCGTTATATAACATGAAATGAGCAAGATTTTGAATATTCCTTTAGACACAGATGCGTTACGTCACATGCAAATTATGTTATGCAGATGATGTTTTTATTGATTATTCAATTAGAACAGAAAACACGTAAGATTAATGGCATCTAGTGGTCATATTAGGCATTGCAGGAATTAAACATCTGTCTTTAACCTTCTCATTTTTCAAAGAATCTAAACTTCCATGACTTTCATACACAAGTATTTCCACTCCAGTGCTTCATATTTTAAGATAATATAAAATTTATCAGCAGAAGCTGAAGTTTTTACGTGTTTAAACCGATAAAGTCCGACCAGTGTTTTATTAAATAGAATACAGCAACGCTGTGCACCTAAGTGTTCACACAGCAGGCGGCTCCATACACTAACACAGTTCTTCTAACACAAAATCACATTTATCTCATGCAGAAATGCAATTCTGTCCACACAGAGCCACACTTAGAGGGATTATGGACTCTGTGTCACAGATCCACTTAGATCTGGCTCCAGTCGTGCTCGGGTGCAGCTGCTGCTCCGGCTGGGCAACAGCCGCGACGCTCTTGTAAGACGCAGACCTGCGGAGAGAGACGGGAGGGAGGACACAGAAGGGAGCAGGGCACCAGCGGGGGGTCCAGAGACCTTTCATGCCGCACAGCTGGACTGCAGCACTGCCTCCCGTCCGGGAGGGACAACCGAGACTGGACAGCAGAAAAGTGATGAAAGCCTGGCAAAGCCGGGGGTCAGAGGGGTCATTTACATTTAAACAATTTAAATGAAGGATGCAAAATAAGGAAAAGCCTTTTTGAGATTACCAATTTACGTCTATGGATGGGAAGAAAAAACCCATAATATGTCATCATGTGACCTTGAAGTCAGAAAGGCTAGGGTGTCGTGAGTGTATGACCTGGTACACGTTATAGAAGAACACACACTGGTTCCACTCTTCATCCATTCATGATGATGAGTTTGTGCAAACTCATCAAAGAAATCTATTTGCTTATCATCATTTTTGATGCGCATGAGTGACACCATCCTCTTTATCCCTCATCAGAGGAATGCGGCTTCGGCTCGGCGGGCGTTTACGACGGCGCCGTCTTCAGCCGGATAGTTCAGATCCTTTACAGAAATGAGGAAATCACGGTCAACGACTGCATGATCTTCAAAGTCCACCTGCTGCTGGATGGAGAAAGGGTGAGTCAGACACGCCGGAGGCGTCTTCCGCACACGCAAACGCATGCACGCTGGATGCTGAACAGGGAAAAAACAAAAAAAGAGAAGAAGACAATGAACACTTTCTGTCTGCTTGTCTGTGCCCTGACTGTTTAACGCATTTACAGTAATTACCATAAAAACGCCAGTGTAATAGGTGGATTTCCTGACCACTAGGTGCATTTTGTCATTCACTGTCCATTTTTGTCATTCACTGTCCATTTTTGTCATTCACTGTCCATCCTTTGGACACAATACTCTCCTTTAATAACAGGAAATAGAATTGGGCAGAAGAGCAGAGCGACTGAGCCTCATAAAGATCAATTTGCTGGATAATTAAGCCGTTGATATTAATACATGTCCGACAAGGGGCTTAAAAAGAGGACAGATTTGGCCAGTTGGCCCCAGGCATTATCCATACATATTTCAACTTTGACACCTCAGACTATAAGTTACAACCTGACAGATATTTTCATTGTTTCTTGGTGATTTAGCTTCACATATATATGATCTTTTCTGAAAAAGGCTAAATATCGGTACTCACAGGTGGCCATGACGGCCAACCAGTCAGTTCATTTTTAATAAAATGGCAAAGCTGATCCACCTGTGGAAACGTGCACGGCCTTAAACCCGCCGGACAGTTATCCACCTTGTGTCCTTTCTGCTTTCCACACGTCCAACCCTGAATATCCAGCCTCATTTCTTTGTCGGGAGCGAGGGGAAAGGCCGGGGTGCGGGAAGGGCAGTTATTCCCGCCCAGACCAAATGGTCCATATGATAGCCCGGGCATCGCCATGGCCACGCTCCGCTGCTCTCTGAATCAGCGCTGAAGGGCCGGTGACACCGTCAGACTGTGGATGTTCTGGCTGGTGTCCCAATTTTAGAGAATTTCATTAAAAATAGAAACATGTGATGGAGGTACGGAGACGGTGCAGCTCGGGGACAGATTGAATTTCAGCTGTAAGCTCTCCCCAAGCCCCCCCGCACCCTCTCCCCACCCGCACCCCCGCTTATTAACCTTGCAAGGTTATCTGGCTCCAGCAGCCACAGATAGCGCGGACTAAAATAGCCTCTTGTCTCCCTCGTGTCCACGCACACAGATTGTACGTTTAATCAACGGGAACATCGATCGGCGGAGATCAGTTTGTTTGTGTGTGAATGTAAAGACAAAGGCGGGAAAGAGTGTAATATATCTGTAATAAACACTTGGAAAGGTCTGACATTAGAACTTCAAACGGCTCCATTTGCTGCTTCTTCTCCTGCTTCATTCGCGTCTGAATAGCCTGGTCGGCCGTGACACTCCGAGGCCTTTGAACATGAGAGGAATCAGGCCTGCTCAATCTACATGAGATTAAAAGATTGTTTTTAGATCAGAAAACATGTCATCTTCAGCTACTTTGAAGTGGCTGAATCGGAATTGCAGATCAAGGCGATCGCACTAGGGTCTGGGCCGCGTGCAAATACCACATCTGACCGCTTCACATGATCCTGTCTGAAAAAAGAACTGCATCGCTCTTCCATGACCTGTTGTCACCAGTAAAAATGTTGTGATCATGACGGTCCAGGAGCTTCATAAATGCCTTTATTGTGTTTGCAGACTGATTGGTTGTTGTGACATTTTGCATCTGCTCTGAATCTCTCCGCTCTCCTTTTCATTAGCAGACAGACTTGATTGATTTGATGCGTTGGGTCGTGACTGCAGCACGATTCATCTGAACCATCTAGTATGCTCTTACTTTGAAATGTAAACTCACTGACATGTTCATCAGAACTGACGATCTTTACCTAACAGACGGAAGGTTTTGTTGATTGGGCATTAAAAGCTGCACATCGGTGACTGTTTCAGGTGGAGGAGGCGCTGAGCGAAGTGGATTTTCAGCTGAAGCTGGATCTTCATTTCACCGACAGCGAGCAGCAGTAGGTATTTGTGTGTGTGTGTATTTGTGTGTGTGTTTGTTTGTGTGTGTGTCCTTGCATTTGCTAAGTATTGAACACGGAAATACTCATCCCACTCCCAAAGTGAGGACATTTTTGGGAAGTGAGGACATTTTGACTGGTCCTTACAGTTCCAAAGGCCTGTTTGGGGGTTAGGACTTTGTTCTTGTTGGGTTGGGTTGGTATTGGGTAGGGAGCCAGGTAATGCATTATGTTTGTAAAAGTCCTCACAGAGATCGAAATACGACAATGTGTGAGAGAGAATGAGAAGAGCTTTGATGGAAGAGTGAAAATGCAAAGTAAGCATGAATAAGCACCATTATCTGAGTGTGTCGGCTCACAGCTGTGTCTGATCAGCTGATCGCGGCGGTTGTGCTGGTGATAAGACCAGGGTGCCCTGATCTGCTTTTGCTGGAGATGGGCACAAAAAAAGAAACGGCTGTTTTGCATTAGCGAACGAGGGTCCCATTAGTGTCAGACCGCCGCTTTTGTATCCAGCAGCTGTGCAAATGTGATGTGTGCTAAGAGCTGTGTTTGTGTGTTTTCACTGTTTTTATCATACCTGTGTGATTATAGTTCTCCACAGCTAGACATTGAGTTATGGAGCCGCTCCGTCATGTGATGGTGTCAGGGCATCAAATCATAGATCTGGGATTCATGAAAAGCCCTCCTCTTTTACTCACATTCATAGATGTAAGAATGTTCCATTTCTGTAATGATGATGTTATTCACAAAGACTGAGCCAGATCCTGGGACTCACAGCGCCTCCTAGTGGCTTACATTGGCAGTGCTGCAGATGAGACCGCCAATACAATCACGTCTGAAATGTAACTGAGTCCATTAAATTAAGTATTGCTTGAGGCTTCCTTTTTTAAATTTAAGCATTTTGAAGGAAATATTACAGTATTTTGCCTTTTTTTTGTGACATCCTCTTATTATGGACACAAATTTATTTTAAGATGTTATTGATGAGATTGAGTCCAAAAACAGGCCAGAGTTTCTCTTTCTGAGGGCTCGAAACATGGCTGATTAAGATGTCATGATAAGCTAATTCTGATATAAGTGCTTACAACGGATGTGTGTTCCTCTCTGCTCTTTTGTTGTCAGCCTTAGCTGATCGTTTGTAATGTTTGATGAGCGCCTCCTCCTGCAACCATAAGGTTAAATGGGCCAGACTTCCACTTTATGAGCAGCGTGTATATTTAATGTGTTGTAATGAGGCTCTCTGCTAGAGAGGAAGTGAAACAGTCCTTCACTAATTCTATTTTTCTTACATTGATCAGGAAAGAGGCTTAAAATTCATATGTTTGTTCGTTAAACACACAAAGGGATAATTTATTCAACTCTTTCCCCTGTTCCTCCTCAGGCTGGCAGAGTTAGCAACAGTTCCTCTGATCAGCAGCCGGACCCTCAGCCTCCACTTCCACCCCCGGAGAGGCCTCCACCACCATGTCCCGGTCATGTTTGACTACTTCCACCTGTCTGTCATTTCTGTCTCCATACATGCCTCACTGGTTGCCTTACACCAGCCGCTAATCAGGTAGCGTTAGCACAGATGTTTGCAGTTTTATGTCTTTAATGATGATTTTACTGTGCTGTCATGTTCTGCAATAAAACGCTACATTAAAACACTAAAGCTTAAAAAAATGAAACCCTGGCAAACAAAAGCTTATGTAAATCTAGAAGTACTTCATATTTTTATGCCAGCTAAAAGATAGAATTCCCAACACTTGACTGACTAATTCACTAGTCATCAACTCTGTGTTTGCATCTCTAATGACTGCTGGACTCGGTTGATTGCCTCGGCCTCTGTCTTCTCTGCATGTGTCCCCCTGTTCTCTGCAGCTTTGCACGAAGCGGGAAGGGCTCCTGGCTGGGGAAGGGCTCGCCGGAGAGCGCCGCCGACCCGTCTGCCGTGACTGTAGACAACCTTGTGTTTGGCGCAGGCTACTGCAAGCCCGTCATCTCTGAGGTACTTTGCTGCTCGGCTCCGTCCAAACGCTGCTTCACAGACAGCGAGAGGCCATTTTGTCTCGCCGAGCTGCTGACAGTATTGTCCCCAGTTGGCCCGGGTGTTTCCTGTGAGCCCGCGTTGAATGCCAAGCGATTACGCAGAAGTGCTCTCCGGCTAAGGACACGTTGGATTTAGTTCTGATTTATGCTGCTGTGTCATCTGACTGGCTGTGACCCAGGTTTGAGGAAAGAAGCAGTTCTGGATTATCCACCTCAGATTTTGTCATTTAGGATTATTTGCCACACAGCTTTAGGAGTTTTTTCTTTTTTTTTTTTTTATTATGCTTGTGCATTTCCGTGTTTAGCACCTTAACCTTATCACAGATCTCCCTGGAAACTATCAAAACGCGTCACGTCCCCCTCAGGGCATGGTGCTAATTTTTTAGCACGCAACCATGATATAGCTGATAACACCAGAGGGGCTAATTGTGATCATAAAGGCTTTATTTAACCTTTCTTCTCTGTAGCACTCTGTTAGCCATCAAAAGTCCTCCTTAGGTTCTTGCAGACGTCACAGTCAACACTGTAAATCCTAATGAGCGCCCTGGCTGCGTACCCACCCCCCAAACCCCCATCCTGGCTTTTACCCATCACCCCTGGCTGGGCGCTTTAATAAGCTGTGTGTTTAGCCAGGTGGGGGGTTTCGTTTGATCACGGTAATGAGTTCTGCTCACAAGCGCCACGTACCCCATGGCTGCAGGTGAAATCTGCAGCAGCCGCTGCCGTTTATTTAAAGCGCTTCACTTATGGCACTGCCGCATTTTAAGGCCTTTATCTTTTTTTTTTAAAAAAAAACTATTTTACCACCAAGAGGTTTCCTCTGTTAACTGTTTTTCACACACTGTGGATTTACAGTCCTGCTCAATGTCTCAGAGGACCGAGGGGGGGAAAAAAGGTGATTCCACACTAGTGTTCCACCACAGCGGCGGTGGGACGTATAGATGAGACCACACACTGTAAAAGTGACCTGGAACATCCTGAACAAAGGCACACGTTAGAATTCTTCAAGCTCATCCCAGGCCTATGATGGCGTAATAACTAGTTCATACTGAAGAATGGGTATTTTTCCCCTCTGCCCTTCACTGCACACAGGTGAATTATGAGTAAACATACAGATGTTCCTTCCTGGTTGGGGTCTACTGCTCTCCTGCAATTACAGAGCACACACAGGTGTGATGATAGGGCCGGAGACGGCACTCGCTCCAGGCTAATGACAGCACATCCACAGATACTGGAGCGGAGCATGCCTTTCTGAAGCTCGGCTAGCCCTGCTGGCGCTACCGACACATCCCATCCACGGGGAGAACTCCGCAGGC
This sequence comes from Arothron firmamentum, assembly GCA_016586285.1. Taxonomy (NCBI): domain Eukaryota; kingdom Metazoa; phylum Chordata; class Actinopteri; order Tetraodontiformes; family Tetraodontidae; genus Arothron; species Arothron firmamentum. The sequence continues at coordinate 277,749 of BJFM01001506.1, forward strand.
CCGGCTGATGTTGCACCTGTGGTGTGAAATCCCGGTTGTTCGGGTGGAAAATCTTAAGTTGACCAAGCTGAGACACAATTGTAGCACCGAGGCTGCGGGCATTTGTGATATATTGACAGAGTCACCTAGTGGTACTTTCATGTTTGGATTCCAAATTCAGCTTCCACTTTTTTTAGCACTGTGTCTAGTTTTTGCATTCGTTTAGCATCTGGATCAGGTCTCATCCTTGCAAACTTTTAAGAGGTCATAACAAGGATGCAGGACATCCTCCTCATGTTCCCTCGCATGACTGATCTGGTTTTACAGCCTCCAGCAAGCTGCATTTACAGGCCATTTGATCTTTCTGAGGAGTTTTCTTACACATTTGCCACATAACCAAGCGTCCCCCTGCGACCAGCGGCCGGCAGCTACCACTGTCAGCTGTAAAATGAAAGCATGCCGTGGGTGCATGTCAGTTATTACGGCGGACAGACGGCTGCTGACCTACATAGCGGCTGATGTTTCACTTTTTTGTGTCCTCTCTGCAGGGAAGCTTTTACGTGCCCAGTGAGAACTGCCTGCAGAGAGCTCACACGTGGCACCGGAGGCTCTGTCGCCTCCTGCTGGTGGCGCACAGAGGCCTTCACAGCTACCACACAGCTCTGATGAAGGAGATCCCTCAGCTCCCGCAGACGCCGTTAGAGTCAGGTGGATATGTGGAGCACTATGAAAAACGATTATCTCGCTTCACACTGTGCTTTGCATTTATTTATACATGTAACCTGTTTTTCCACAGAGACTTTGCCTGTTGAAGAAACTCTAAATCAGCTCACAGTAGCGTTACAGGTATGTTTATGGAGCAGAAAGACGCCCTCTCATTGGCTGAGACCCAGATATCGTTAGTTAGACCTCACCGGTGTTAGATTTCTATCAGCTGATGATGGTGCATTTCATGGTTTATACTTTAGGAATAAGATCTATGTCAATGCTGATGATAGTGGCAATAAGGTTGGTTTATTATTTTCATTTTATCCAGCAACCCAGAGTAAAGGGACGGATATTTTTATCATAACTGAAAAGTTTTCTCCAAGTTCTAAAAGCTAACAGAAAGTTTTTGAATTGACTCAGTCTGGGGTCTACTAGCTAAGTTTTTCTTCCAGAGAACAGTGTGGGTTGATTGATTGATGAATAAAGCATTGTTGTCTTTTCTGAAGTACTTTCATGAGGAGCAGCTCAGGCTCACTGCAGAGGCTGTGTTGGTGGTACAGATGCCAGAATAGCCCAGTGCACGAGGCCAAAACGCATGCACTCACCGGCTGCTCTGTCTTTTCTTTTCTCCCCTTTCATCAGGTGCAGGAAGACCACGAGAAGGTGGCGGAGCAGATCAGCAGGGACGTGAGCCAGCTCTGCGCCCAGCTGGCATCACTGTGGAGCCGCTTTCTTGACGCCGCTCTGCTCAACCCCCACATCCTGTCCTACCTGGCCCAGGAGCACCACACGCTCAGGGTGAGAGCCGCACGTCACGGAAGACGCGCCGCCTACAGCAACACCGCCACTGTGTTTCACCAGTGTCGCATATTTAAATTTAGCTGACACCCACCTAAATTAAAAATATCAATAAAAATGAAATTATTTCATAACAGCTGCTATTTTCAGCTCGTGTGTGACTCTCTGAGAAGTGAAGGATTTATCATATCTATGATAAGGACAAAATATTTTATTTGACTAAGAAGTCAGTGAGATTATGATGCAACACATGCTTGGAAATTAATACAATTTTTAAATACAATTTTGTGTATCTAGTCACTGAGCTGTGTAATATGAATGTGTGCTTCACAGCAGAGCGGCTCTCAGGGCTCCGATCAGAGCCGCCGTTTTGTCCAAGTTGTCTGAAAATAATGAACATGTTTGCTTTGGCTTCAGTGTCCCGAGGGGGTTCTGTCATGCTTCCGCCCACCAGCAGAGTCACAATTTCAATTAGCACTTATTCTGTAATTACTGCGAACGCACCAGAAATAGCATTCCCGCTGGTTTATGCATCACAGTGCCTGACTTTCAAACATTATTTCTAACAAGAGTCGGAGAAAAACAATGATTTTCGAACAAGCTTGTGTGATTCTGTATGTAGATTCTGTATGTAGCCTCGGTATTTCCAGGAGGTGATGGTGATGGCTGTGTTCTAAACACCTTTTGTGATTGGTAAACAGACACAAATATGGATAATTGAAAGAAGCTGAACTAGTTTTAATGGTAGCATGCAGGAAATAATTATGTGCAAATGAAGCAGGTGATGTGATGCCCCCTAGTGGAGTGTTGAGGTTGCAGCATCTAAGTGTGTGTTTTTGGAAACCCCAGGTCAGGAGGTTCTCTGAGGCGTACTTCTTCACCGAACACCCTAAAGAGATATCGCTCACTTTCCAGGAGGAACTGTAAGTGACATCCATCGCAGAAGAAGAATATTGTAATGGTGGGAACTGTGATGATGAGAATATTCTGCTGACTCAGGATCAACAGACACGGCCAGATAGCTGCCGAGGTGCGGAGTTCAGACTACCTGACCAAAATGCCTCCTTTGCCCGTCGAGTGCCTGGACATTGATGGGGACTGGACCAGTTTGCCCATCATCTTTGAGGACAGATATGTCGAGTGTCCTCAGACAGGTGACGCGCGTGGTGGAGTGTGCTCGTCATGAAACTTGAAGGTTTAGTAGATCTGCCTTGTCCTTGTATTTCCAGATTGGATGTCACATGTGCCAACCAGCGATGGGCGGAACAGTTCGGACCCTGCCGTCACTCCTGACAGGAACCAGGACGCCAAATCACCAGCAGAACCCCAGGATCCCTCAGACAGTGAGGACTGCATAGACCTGCCCACCTACGTCTCACTCATGGCGGAGCAGAGCAGGAGCAGCGCTGACTTCCGAGCGAGCCAGACGGCCGGCATTGGTCTCTCAGAGGTTCCAAGCCTGAACGGACCAGAGGAAAACCTGGAGAGACTGGCTGAGCAGAACTGCCACGACCAGCCGGGCTCTGACAGAACTGAGGAGAGGGAGGACGACGTGCAACTTTTGGTTGCCCCAGGAGAAAGCGGGACGAGTGAGAACCACGGAGAAGAGTCCGCTAAAGTCGTCCCATCAGATGGTTCTAGGATTGGAGAGAATGAGGACGTTGCTCTGCTCAGTCTACCTGCTGCTGGCGTGCATCCGGTTACGTCTCCACTCTTCTGTGATCCCCACAGAGAGAACGGCCGGCGCGGATGCCTGCCGGGCTCCAAGGTGATGAAGCGCTCGTCCTCGGTCATTTCTGACTCAGGGATTGAGAGCGAGCCCAGTTCGGTGGCGTGGCCCCTGGACGCCGCCCTGCGAGGCCGGCCGCCTCAGGACTTCTCCAGCGAGCTGGAGATTCCGCAGCAGGCGGCGTGTCGCCGTCCGGCTCACCGCAGCTCTCTGGAAGGCCTGCAGATGGAGAGCAACGGAAGCCTCCCCAGCGCAGGAATCCAGGCCTCGCTGACCTCCATCAGCTCGCTCCCGTATGAGGAGGACCAGCAGCAGAGGCAGCTCAGCAAACTGACCAAGTCGGTCTCGGCGCCGCAGATCAGCAGCCCCGAAGACACCGAGGACGACCGCCTGCTCCTCGACCAGGACACCCACGCCAAGAGCTTGGTGCACCACCAGGATCCACGCAACGGCAGCTGCTCGTTGCCAAACGACGACTTCGATGCGCCATCGTTTGTGGATTCAGGTTTAGCGTCGCGCCATGTTCTCAGCGGCGCTGTTATCCCTTCACGGGACCGGTCGGAGGCTTTCACCAGCGGTACGTCTGAAGTCCCGCTTCTCCGAGTGTCCCCAGAAAGCCCTCGCGTGAAGGAAGGAGCCGTTACTGGCAGCCAGGCGGAGAATCCGAGCCATCAAACACACCCCAGTGGGGCCAGCTCCCCAGTGGAGCATGTGCATCTTGTTGAAAGGGAAGCTTCTCCCCGCAGCCGTGGAAACAGTCCGTGCGTGCAGAGAAGCTCAGCGCACGAGGAGAGAAACGAGGCAGCAGATGAGTGCCAACGTTTCCATCAGACTGAGCCGCCTCATCCGTGCCTGGATTCCTCCCAGCCTCCTCCGGAGCGTTCAGCGGCTCAGTGCCAGGATGAGCCGCCCGGGAGCACCACCAGCGTCACGGACAGGCCCACTGACCTTACAGGGCTGGTGCTCGACAACGGGACGCCGCCCGCGGACCTCAGCGGGATCCCAGCCAGTTTAGACTGCCAGGCTAAAGCGTCCAAGATCCCCAACTCAGGCCTGGCCTTTGTCAACAAGAAGATGGCGGAGATGGTCAACATGTCAGTGTCCTGCGCCCCCACCTGTCTGCCCTTTTCCTCTGTTCTCAGAGACTCTCCATCCATCAGTGGAATGTCCCCTCGCCAGGCTACCTCGCCAATCACCCATCAGCCCCTGGGCTCCTTTGGCATCATTTCCTCGTCGTCGCTCAGCCAGCTGAACACGGAAGACGCCACCAATGAAAGGATGCTGAAGTGAGTTTGGAAGACAGCCATTTTAGCGGGAAGCAGGAGGTAAAACAGAAGAGGTTCTCTTCTTCCCTTCCAACAACGCAGCCAAGTTTCCGTGTAAAATCTACTTCAACTCTCTTGCTTAAATGAGCACTTTTCTGCTCACGCTGTGATGCGAAATGCCTCGCTGAGTCATCTCCAAATCAAACATTACTTATTACAAAGCTGACATGAGCGAACCTCAGTTCCCTTCTAGCATCTTTAATCTACCTGCAGCAGTGAAATTATAATCTAGCCACTCAAACTGGGCCGATGAGAGGTTATGGGAGGGAGGCTGGAGGTTCCTGACACACGCAGTAAAGCCTAAACAGAGCGAGGGCATATTTGAAGCGGAGGGAGTCAAGCAGGGGTGAAAACACTCCCCGAGTGTGTGCAGTCGCATCAAAGAGAGCAGGCAAATCCGTGCTGATTAGCTGAGGGTGTAAGAGGGTGTAAGAGCTGAAATCGGATTTGTTTTAACTTCTCTGCCAAACCTCTGTTACCTGGCAGCGTGTCAGGAGGGACTAAACCTCTGGGATGACACTTGAAAGTCTGCAGGACTTCTGTGTCTAATCCATTCTGCTCATCAGTGCGAAATAGATCACCTCGCAGCTAAGGCTGCTCCCAGGCCTGAAATGATGACTAACACACACATTTTTCCTCCAGTTTCTGCAAAGCAAAAGAGGAGCTGTTCAAACAGCTGAGCTTCCAGGCCGGCTTGTACAGCGACCTTCCGCTCCTGGCATCTGATTTTCCATATTTCCCCCCTGAGGAAGATGATGAAGAGTTTGATGACGGTATCCACCTGGTGGTGTGTGTCCACGGCCTGGACGGTGAGGAGCTCATAGCCGTGAAACAGACCTGCAGCATCGCGCGTTGGCCTCTGGGTGTCTCTTCAGCCGTTTCCAAGGCCGCTACAGAAGCTCACAGTTGTTCCTCTTCGTTTCCAGGAAACAGTGCAGACCTCCGACTGGTGAAGACCTTCATTGAGTTAGGGCTCCCAGGGTCCCGGCTGGACTTCCTCATGTCTGAAAGGAACCAGGTAAGTGTAGATGACAGCGATGGGAGCCAGCTGATAAACCGCCCAGCTACATTTCCTGGAAGTGTTTCCAGACAAGACTTCCTACACTTTTTGTCTCTTTCCCTGCAGGCCGACACGTTTGCAGATTTTGACACCATGACTGACAGACTGCTGGACGAGATCATTCAGCACATCCAGCTCTACAACCTCACCATTGGCAGGATAAGGTGAGATGCTCAGCTTTACTTCCGGGCTCTCCTTTTATTGACATTAATTTCACCTGTAGCATCAACTTTGGTCAGTAGATGGCAGCAGAGTCCTTTTATCCATCTCAGTCTTAAGTGCCTGAACTTTTCTTACTTGAGCAGCTCTGAAAGCTCTAAACGGTTAAGTGGTACAAAATAAATGCTAAGCTCTTATCATACCAGGCCAATAAGCTCCTGACTTTGACTTCTGATACCGCACTTGCTCGTGCAGCAGCATGTTGCTTGGTTCTGATTAAATTAAGCAATTCATCTTCCTGCCTAATTGTCCCCAAAGTGCCAGTTCATTCTTTTTGTTGCTTAACTTTCTATATTGTTGCATGGTCTCCAGAGGGTGCAGATGCGAGACAGAAGCAATGGAGTGCCACGGCAACATCTGCTTCTTTCCCCGTTTCTTTAATATTTTTTTAATCGGAAAGAGATTAGACGGAGCAGACATGAGGGATTTCAGATTTGGCTGCTGGAGTAGGGTAATTAAAGTAACTGACAGACAGAACTTCATGAATTAAATACTTTGCTCTGCTGGGAGGACACAGTTTAATTTATACGGCATGTACTCAATGTTAGCATCATAATGCCGTTGCCGAATTAACCCTTTTTTCCCCTTAAATCCAGTTTTTGTTAAAAGCAGCTCAAGTTCATCTCGAAAATGGTTCTTCTTCTTCTTCTTCTTCTTCTTCTTCTTCTTCTTCTTCTTCTTCTTCTTCTTCTTCTTCTTCTTCTTCTTCTTCTTCTTCTTCTTCTTCTTCTTCTCCTTCTTCTTCTTCTTCCTCCCACAGCTTCATCGGCCATTCTCTGGGGAACATCATCATCCGTTCGGTGCTGACGAGGCCGCGCTTCCGCTGCTATCTGCCCAGACTGCACACGTTCCTGTCGCTGTCAGGGCCACACCTGGGAACGCTGTACAACAACAGCGCGCTGGTCAGCACAGGTAAAACCTGGGGAAAAGAGGCGTTCCGTCTCTCTTGGACTCTTCGGCGGTCTGACAGCAGGATCTGTTTGTGTCGATCAGGCCTGTGGTTGATGCAGAAGCTGAAGAAATCCGGATCCTTGCTGCAGCTCACCTTCAGAGATCACGTGGATCCCAGAAAAACGTTCCTCTATCACCTGAGTCAGAAACCAGGTACCCACCGGCAACCGCGAAGCATGCCGCTGCAGCCCCGCCCGCTTCAAGCCTAATCCAGCATGCATGCAGATGTTGTCATCTTTTCTCCCTTTGTGTGAAATTTCCCTGTGAGTCAGTGCGCTAACCCTCAGACGGCGGCCTGTGAGAGGCCTCCCCACTGCGTGAGTGGAACAAAGCAGTCGTTTGCCACACAGGCAGAGATAAGCCTGAAAGCACTTTCTCTCCCCCCCACCCGCAGCAACTGTAGCAGGCTTACAAAATGATCCAAACCCTGTCATTGGAACCCCAACAGTGCCCTCTGTTAAAAGCACAGTGACAGGAGCACTTGAGGGAAGAAAAAGCTGTTTTATCAGATCAAACCTGTCATTGTTCTACATGATTATTCTTTGTGCTTTCCAGCCAGTTTCCATTTTTTTGCCTGTCCTCCCCTCTCTAACGTGTACATGTTAAAGTGTATGTTTTGGGTCTTTTCAGGGCTCCAGTTCTTCAAAAACGTGGTGCTTGTGGCGTCTCCGCAAGATCGATACGTCCCCTTCCACTCTGCCAGAATAGAGATGTGCAAAACAGCTCTGAAAGACAGAACCACAGGTAAAAAAAAGTCTTTGAATTAACGATAAGACGTCTTCAAATCCAGACGTCTGACCAGAGTATCGATAAAGCCATTTTGTACTTGATGAAGGGTCCTTTCCCCCTCTCAACTCTTGAAAAAATGACCTTGGTACTTCTGACCACTCACATACCTCTCAAGCAGCATCTCAAAAAAGTAGATCCGGTAACATAATAGAGGAGAATCAAACTGCTCTACTTTTGTCCCAAAGGGCCCGTGTACACCGAGATGATCAACAATCTGCTGCAGCCCCTTCTGGAGTCCAAAGAGTGCCGGCTGATCCGCCAGAACGTTTTCCACGCCCTACCCAACACGGCCAACACCCTCATCGGCCGCGCGGCCCACATCGCCGTCCTGGACTCTGAGCTCTTCCTGGAAAAGTTCTTCTTGGTGGCAGGACTCAACTACTTCAAATAAAAGGTGCTACACCTGTGGGATCCCAGGGCCGAAGCGTCAGCCAGGGCTGGCGTGTAGAACCCTGTACAGTGCACTGGATGTACATACTGGGCCGTATGGAAGAGGCGGGGCTTGTTCATTAGGCTTGTTGGCAGCCGGGGGTCAAAGGTTTGCATACCATGACTGTTGACACCGCGTAGAAATGCAACACGAGACATCTATCAGAGGATTAATCGCAGATGTTTTGTTGGCCTTACAAATAACCTCTCAGCTGGAGCACTAACAGATGCTAATTGTGGTCAAAAGCATTTAACTCTTCTCCCTTTAGAGTCGGTTTCACGCCACGATTACCGAGTCCTTCCACCCTTTTACCGATGATAGTCGCTGAGGCAATAGATGCTTAACATTTATCCCCTGATTGTACATGATGTATTTTGTATAAATATAGATGTTCCTTTATACAGAAATGAATATATCGTTGAAATGATTTATTTTTTATCCGTGTGTGTCCAAAGTGTGACCCGTCTGTCATCTATATGTGTATCTTCTCTTGTCGAGTCTATTAAATAGAAAATCAAAGTGCTTATAAGCTAAACAGCAGCAGTGGTGGCAGCGTTATCCAACGTAGCGTTTCATTCAGAATCATAATTATACAAACGAGTTCACCAAAAACGACCAGCAGGTAGAGCGCTGCAGCACTATTCTGGTGTTCAGATGTTTAGCAAAGGCTAATTTCTAGTTGTTGTTATTGTTTTGTTAACGTGGGATGATGGTTTTAGAGGCTGGTTTACAAGATGATACGTGACTGTTGTGCATCTGAGATTTGCTCTTTTTTCAGTAGCTGCCAATAACCACATATTATGGCTTTGAAATGAAGAAATCAGCAAAATGGCTTTTGAATCAAGGTAAAAGAATCTTTCCTGTAGCTATCAAGCCAGCACCCTATACTGCATTTGTGCAGATTTACTTAAAAAATAATTTAAAAAAAAAATGCAGGAATACCACTTTCATACAATAACCAACAAACTAACTTTATCTAGTTTAATAAAAATGATATTCTTACTGACTTCCCCATAACTAATTAATGCTTTAGCTGCACAGTAAGATAACGGTTTGGATAATCTTTGCGATAATCCAAACGTTTACAGACTGTTTTGTGTAGTTTCTGTAGTACAGTTCAAGTGGGGGAGCTCAGCGCTGGAGTGATTCTTGTGTGTCTCTGATGCGTTTGAACCATTTTAAATTGTCCGTGAATACTTTCGACACAACCACCGAATCTGTGATTTCAATTTGTCTCCTTTTTTCTCAGAGCTGTTAATCAGGGTGACATTGCTTGTTTTCTGGGACACTGGTTGATTTGCACACTCCGCCCCCCACCACCCCCA
>BJFM01001506.1:300508-319438 GCA_016586285.1 Arothron firmamentum
GAGGAAGAGGAATGATGAAGGCCTTTCCCATCATATAGAATGGTATAACAGCAGAAACTAGCGTCTGATAGAAGATGCTGGCATTTCAATTACCAGCTTTATGTGATGTAACTGAAAGTAATTTCATTTATTAGCTCAGAGTCATGAAGCAATCGTATAATATTTAATGAAGCCCCAAGCCTCCATCAAGACAGCAGTCTAAATCTGTATGCTTCTGATTGGAAATTGAAAGTTTTGTTTCCTTTTTTCTTTCTTTTCAGTCGCACTATTTTGGCAGAGAGGAAGGTGTGCTGGATGAAGCTAGGTGCTTTAATAATGGCTCCTGGCATCTTGATAACCTTTTAGCTCATTATACCAATTAGAGTACACAGCTGGAGGAGGAAATTAATGCAGCATCGGGCCGCCTCTTGTTTGTTTACTTACCGACGCGTGTGAATTGTTATCCCGGTGAAAAGAGCTCGGTGTTCCCGGCTACTGCCAGGTACCCCCGCTAACGGGACCGCTCTGGGAAGCGCCGCGCATCCCGGCACGTACATCGAGTCAATCACGAGGGCGTTTGTGTAATTACAGATTTCACTGTCAGAACTATCCAGCAACGGATGTGACAAGTGGGCGAGTAGATGGCAGCAGGTGACATTAAACACGCTGAAGATGAACGAGAAGTGCCACAGTCAAAATAAGGCGGCCGTCACTGTAGAGAAAGGAGAGGCTATGGAATGTATAATCAAGCAGCAGATGGGAAATTTTCTTTTGAGACTGCACACTTGGCACATTTTCTACAGAGATGTATGCGAGCCGAGAGGAAATGGTGCTTTCCTCTATTCTCTGCATGCTGTAATGTGGGTTTCCTCTGAACTGGTGTAATTCCCCTCCCAAGGGGACAAGGTTGTTCCACATGAGTTGGTTCTCTAATAACCAACCCAAGCCTCCCAGTGAAAAATCCATTAAGGTCAAGTCATGCATAGTTGATTGAACATCTCGTCTGGTGGTCCGCTAAGGAGAGCCACGAGTCTAAGAATACCACATTAATCAGAGGGAAAATGTTTTTACGGTTATGGAACCACAGATGTTCTTCAGGGGACTGAGTTTTTGGCACCTTTGTATCATTAGTCTGCATGTTTTCCACCAGTCCTTCCCACCCCCACACCCCCCCCCACCCCGCCCAAAAACAAAAGGCCGTCGGGACGCTGTAAAAACCTTCCAGGGGGAAGAGCTCAGATCCAAAATGGTGCTTCCCCTCAATGACAAACAACCCTCTGCCGTGCAAAGAGGTGCTTCAAGAGCACCCTGATCTCTCCTCCACCTCCTCCTCCCATCCACAGCTAGCCTGTGTTCTCCCTGCTCCATTAGTTCAGACGCCATCTATCCCAGCGAGCCCTGCGAAAAGGAGGAGGGAAAGGGGGGGCGGCGGCGGCGGCGTGATCAAGGGCGTCACTGTCTGATGCAGTGTGTGTGTGTTTGGGTGTGCGCTTGGCGTCGCATCGCGGCAGCATCAGCGGAGCGGAGCACCTGCGAAACAGCGCAGCCGAGCATGAAATCACCTCTCTTCAGCTTTAAAGGGCCTACATGGATTTTTAATGATGAGCCCGTATCTTTTCTACGCCAAATATACTCAATGACTCCATTCTATTGAATGCATATTTAACAGATAGAAAGAGGATGGGATGCTAACAAGATTAATGGGACACGGGTAGATGCAGGCGCCGTGCTCCCACTGAGGGTTAACACTGAAGAAGCACTTTGCATTTTTAATTCACAGATTGTTGCAGGTTAGGCTAACTGAACCTCCGGTGTGATTTCCAAGACATTTTTGAGCACGTAAAGCTAAGATATGCTAAATTTTGCTACTATTCCCTGGACTTTAGGCCTCAGCATTTCAAATTCAGATTCAAATGAATCCTGGGATCCACGCTGAGTATTTATTATTGTCAATAATATTCTCTGGTTCCAGCCGTGGTTACAATATTCTATCATCCACTTTTTATGTGACGAAATGGCAAAAGGAAAATTTAGCAATATGAAATTCCTAGCTAACATCCAGAGTTAGTTTCTCCCTGCTGAGCGCCATAAAACAGCTGTAGCCAGATCTGACGGTACCGCCGGGGACAGAAGCCAATCAGCTTAATCACTTGCTCTTCGACCCTTCTGGGATTCGCTGCGCACATTTACAGAGTGGAAAAACGTATTCATAGCAGGGTACGGCCCAGCCAGCAGTAGCGTGTTTGACGAGTGTGATGAGACGCAGAGGACGCTCATGTGATTGACTGCAAGTTCGATCTGCTTCTTTCGGTATAAAGATGCCATTCCTTTGCTGTTTCTTCTCCTGTTGTTGTTGTTGCCGTGCATGCCCGTGGCGGTCTGAGGAAGGGAGAGAAAAGGTGCTTGGGCACGTGTGACAAAGTCTTCACACGGCAGCTGGTGAGATATTCTCCCCGTTCGGCTTCCAAGCAAATTGTATGCAAATGTGACCTTCGGTTAAGTTGCCAAGCTCACGGCAATTTGGGACAGTTTGTTCAGTTTTTATTCATGTGACTAAATGATGATGCTCGACATCCCGGCTGAGACGCTTCACAGGCCAGTGAGTCTTTACAATGAGAGAATTACACATTTCTGCAGGGTGTTGCAGCCAGACTATAAAATGTGCTCTGTTATGCTAATTTATCCTCTTTTTGTCATAAGCAAACATTGTAAACAAAAAAATGCCTTTGATGCTTGTGTATTAATAAAAGAGAAATTATGCCGAAGGACAAAATTTCCATGGCGACAAAGTCTGAGGGAACTTTATTTGTTTATTGGTGGGTTTTAGTGTCGCTCCTTCTTGGACAGTTTCTCCATCAACCCCATTGGCTCTAAAATAAAATATGTATCCAAAAAATCTTAATGTACTGTCCAGATCGTTAATTGACCTTGAAGTCCTCGAAGACCATAATCCAGTCAGCTTTTGTGTCTTACCAGGTAGACAATGTCTTCACCTGGGTCACATGTTCCCGGGTGAAAGCAGTTTTCCGCCTGGTAGGACAGGAAACCCGACTGGACCACAGTCCTTGAGGACTGGGTTCGGACACCCCAGCCGGCCTGGACCGCCACAGGAGGATGTTAGAAGGCTTTTTCAAGACAATGTTAGAAGCTCAAGGGACTCAGGGCTGTGGCTGATTGGCCAGGCGTCGTGACGGCGACGCAGTTTGATATTCCGTGATGGGCTGTGAGAACCCTTGTGGTTGTGGTTGTGTTGGAGAGGTGGTGGGGCCTCGTTTCGGACGTGTGGGTAGTTACCAAATTACCCTGCCTGATGAAGGGCTGATAAAGCCTTCTGGGACTGGTGCCTTCTCCTGGCTGGAACCAGCCCTGGTTTCCCTGACTGTTCCGATCAAAGCGCCAGCTGCCTTTTCCATTATGATTTCTAGACCGGAGCTGCAGAAGTGACGCTAAATTGTTGCCTTTGTGATTAAACTCTTCCATTAAAATTCAAATTTAAGCTTTTTCTGGGGGGGGGGATAATCACGTGTCTTCTGCTACAATCCTGTCCGAGTCTCTCACGGCTCGGGCGTGGACAAGGAGAGACGCGTTATTTATTCAGGAATCTTTGATCATTGACTCCACATTATCTGACAGCTGAAAGTTTGCAGGCAGCCAGACGGCCCGTCAGTCTAAGGCGATTTGTCACGCGGGGCCTGGCGGCTCTCCATCCATTTCCCGACTCGCTGGCCGAGTGTTTGCGCCTCTGACGGGATTGTCAGAGCTATTTGTCACAGCTCTGTTTGGCGATCAGATTGGCTGCACCCTCAGTGGCCTTTTCTTTCTGCTGCCCACAACAAATAGTGCCAGTTCAACCTCTCATTTATTCTTTTTATTAAATTATTCCCCCTCCCTGGATGGATGTTTGTTGCGTCCTCTCCTGACGTTGTTGGACAGCAGAGGTCCACCCTCACGTGGCGTCCCGAGCCGCTCTGAGCCAATCAGATGACTGGGCCTGCGCACTGACAGAGATGGTTTTGGTGAGTTAAATACAGCGTGAACGCGTCGACTTGATGACCTAAAGACTTAAATTATAATTTAAGACTTTGCAGTGACAGCTGTCAGGAGGCATTCGGTGATAACTTGGTGGATTAGAGAAACGTTCTCATGTAAAACAAGCAGCACAACATGCACGCGGGGAACTCGCGCCAGATTATTAAAGATGTTTTTATGCACATAAATTGCCAGGAAACAAATTTCTGCAATTTCTTGTTTGTTGATCTCATTTGAATGGTTAAATCTCTGCTTTCACACTGGGAGGATTTACAACCTCAAGTTTGGTTTTATGGTTTATTTTCCTCTCAGAATAAACAGTTCCACAGTGGGACGTTCTGACTTCCACGTCTGCGGTTTGGTTCAGCGCCAAATGCTCAAAAACTGAAAAGTTCAAACGCCAATATGCTAAACTAAGCAGCAACAGAGTGTAAACAGTCAGAAAAGCGGTACTCTGCTAATGGCTCCTGATATTTTCATTACCAGCCGCTTCGTTCACAGTTAACAGAAGTTAAACATTTGTAGCTGTTGTACTGCAGATAATTAGTACGGCTGTCAAATTATTGAAATGTTGCATTAAATTAATCAGGATAGCTGTGGGTTAATTAGATTAGCCAGTTGTGAAGGGAAGATAAGCGACAGAAGGAGGATGAACACTGTCCTGGTTGTGTCCTCTCTGCCTGAACCCTGAGTCCCCTCATGTCTCTCACCTGTCTTCAGTTGTCTCCTGGTGTACTTGAAGCCAGCCGTCCCTCCTGGTCCCGACTGTCTTATATCGGAGCGTCCAGCCTGTTCCTCGTGTCCAGTTGGTCTTGTTGGATAGTTTGGATTGGCAGGGATTGCAGATTCTGTCCGTCCGTCTGCTCGTCTGTTAGGAACCCTTGTGAAATGAACGCTAATCTTTCCAATCTGGTTATTTTCTTTGTTGTGGACTTGAAAGACGACCTTTGACCCCAGTCCTGTCCCTGATGCACGGCGGAAGCCTCATCGAGGGTCCCCGTTAGGGTCCCCGTTACTAACCATTCAGATAAATCACACCTTTTCAGCCATTTTTCGCCATAAACGGTTCTGGAAAACAAACTTTACTCGGCTCCATTTCCTCCCCCCCTCCTGCCTCCATCCCGAACTGCATGAAATGAACTGTGATGGCGTCCACGGGGACATCAGCGGAGGAGACTGTTAACTTCAGCAACCTAAATGTTCGCTCTGGGAACCTCACATTGCTTCTCTTCCTCCCGTTCTATAGTTTTCATTTCTCATAGATCAAATTAAACCCACAAACCAGGACAACAGCCTACAACTGCCTTGACCCAAAACTGGTTTTACTCCCCGGACATGACCAGGATCCACCCATCCATCTATCTTCTCCCTTTTTTCCTGAGGCTGGCTGGAGGCTGCAGCTTATTGGAAGTAGGAAGAACAAAGGACACATGCTGCAGTGGTTTAATAGTTTCTGTCCTCGGGGATGAAACTGGTTCCCAGTCCACAGACCAGGATCCAGACGTCCATCTAAAGTCAGCTGGTGGGAATTTGAGGTGAAATTCGGGTTGAAATTCCGCATGAATATTTATGATCGGGGGGACAATCCGGAGTGAAAAACAGTGATCAAAGAGACGTGATCAAAGAGGAGGAGGAGTTCAGGAGGACTTGGAATACTGAGGACAGGGAACGTAAGGGCACGTGCACACGACACGAGCGGCCCGCGACTGGGATGCACAAATGTCCACCGGTCCAGCGGCCTGCTCAGTGGAAATGAAGAGACACTGATGGACTCCACAGCTTAGGATAATCTCGGCGCCTGCGGGGCAGCGTGGAGAGAAAACCTACAGCCTAAATATCTCATTAATACAAATGCAGGGAGGTCACGGAAAGGTTTCGCCTTCATGACGCTGACATTTTAATGAGAAATGCGCCCAAGTCTGCATTAACAGACCACTGCAGATCAGCAGAACTGGCATCGGGCGGCAGAATTCCCTTTTTTCTCTGTGTGATCTTCCCGCTCAGCTATCGCCAAGGTAGAACGCCATTCCCACATGTTCTGAGGGGAATATTAAATTAAGTCAGGAATAATGTGCTCATTCATTCCTAACTAATTCTACATGATCATCTCACAGGTATCAAGCTGTCATAGCTGCCAGGAAGTGGAATGTTGGGATCAAAGCGGGTATCTGCTGAGAGAAGCCGCCACATTTCCAAATACAAACGCTGGTTACACAAAGTGGAATCACCCTCTGACTTTGCATGGAGCAGAAATTCCGCTTCCGAGGTAAACACGCCGTCTTCTGCTCACGCGCGCACAACATGTGTGTTTTTAATTAGCATCTTTAAACAGAGTCCTGTTGACTTTGTGAATTGAACCTTATGTGCATGGAGCTCAGAGTGTCTTGTGCACATCCAAATGGAGTCTGTGCAGATAAGACAGAGATTAGAATAAAATTCATTCCTCTTATCGGGGCTGGATTATCTCAGCAGGATCCGTGGGGGCTGCCACTTTCCGATGGACTCCGCTCGCGCTGCGGGCAACTAACATTCCAATTTCTGAAAGAACCCTGAATGCAGCACGCGTCTCGTCTAGGTGAAGGTGTCTGTTTCAATCTCTCTCTCGTTCTCTCGCTTTTTAATATGAAATTTTGTCCGAGTGAGGGTCAGGAAGACATCAGTCAAGAACAAAATGCTCACTTTCCTCTCCCTGGGGCCCTGATCTGGATGCAGGCCTGGGGAGGAGGTGTGGGGTTATGGAGGCTCAGACCTAAAACAGGGTCCGTCCTTCTGTGACAGCAGGAGATGCAGCACAGAAAGACATGATGAGGGTCATTTCTGTCCCCATTAGAAGGTTTTTTTTTCCAGCATGAATGGGACTCGGGCAGCACCCGTCACACATTTCCCTGCTCTGATTGATTTTTAGGCCATTCCAACTGTCCCCGTTCAGTGTCTGGGCCCTGAAAAATCGCAGGGAAAGTGGAGGGCGAACCTTAAAGATCTCATCAGGTGACCAGAACTAAATCCACGATGGCTGTTTTCTTCAGCCTGATGTAGAAAGGCAATAAAATCATCCATATTATCTTCATGAGACGAGCAATTAATCAGAAGAAAGAAATTCCTGCAGTTTTGAGATGTCATTTTAAACCATTTTTGCACAAACACACTCAAGCTGCACTAGATTTGTCCTGAAAAACTCCCAATGTTGGCTTAAATTTTTAACTGTGGCATAAACCTTATTAATGCCAAATACTAATTCCTACCAACAAAATGACGACATATCTTGTTTGCTACCTTCAAAATAAAGTCTTCTGCTTATGGGTTTATGTAAAATCTTAACTGATGAAGTAAAGCTGTAGATGGAAGCTGAGAGCATGTATAAGTCACCGAACTGTCTCTGTTATTGATCAGAAAACATCAAAATCTGACAGAAGATTGAGTCCTGATAACGGCAGAAAGGAGCTGGTGCTAATTTTAAGAGAGGAGCAGAAAAGCAGATGAGAGATGATATGGTTTCTATTCATAGGCTGAGCTTCTGCGCAGCCTGTCATCTTTGAGAAATAAGGAACATAATAGCTACTAAACTGGGAAGCCTATAAATTTTTCCTCATAAAACTTAATAATGGATGACATGATGGACATTAAAAATCAATGAGTCCATGCAATGTTGATGGGACGTAGCACTAATGATTTCCTGAAACTGTACAACACTTCACATTTAAAAAAAAAAAATCTACTTATTTGAAAGGTATCAGACCCAAGTAAAAACAAGAAACACTCGGAGGTTAGACAATATTAGCATTTTGTGATGTATTCCAGTGTTTAGGATCCGTCGAGCGCAGAAGCTGCAGAGCAGACGAGGTCTTCCTGCCAGCGTGCACGTCTCATAGTCTCCAATCTTCTCATCTGTTGTTGTTCAGAATCTTCTGTTTGCACAAACTCTCTCTTGCAGAATTCCCATTTCTCTTATTTGTTTTGCACATGCATATTTATATATAAGGCACACACCCACACATGTATGGCTCGCTGCCACACGACGCTGTCGAGTAAACGTTGCGAGCAGGCAGAGCGAAAATTTAGACGGCGAGGGTCAAGTTGCCCAAAACTGGTGTGCTGTTGTTATGGCGACTGAGGCACTGAGCTTTCTTTGATTCTGATGCTTTTACGCGTGACTTCTGCTTGCCCCCCCACCAACCCTTTGCCCGAAATCTGGAGTTTTGAATTAAATTTGTAAATAACCTTTTCTGAGCATGACTTTTAAAACTATTTCTGTCTGTCCCTTTCAAGAGCTTTCAAAGCTTTCTTGAATTTCCTTTGATGCACAGATTATCTGATGTACCAGAGAACTGGTTTTTGGGTAGTCAGATTAAATCAAGTAACCAGATAGAGCGTGTGTTTTTGGATGTTAAGGGTCAGCCCATGCAAACTCCATAAGGGGCCCAGGACAGAATCCCAGAGCTTCCTGCTTGAACGGGACTTGGCTGTACCGTTAAAGGGAATTTTGTCCAGATACAGGTAATGCCTGATGCTCAGGCAGATGGGCTTCTTATCACAAACTGATGCTCACGTTTTAATGGAAACTCGCCTTGTCTCAAAGCTGCTTTTTTATTATTTACACTCAACCTCAGGCAACAGAAACTACAACAAAAGTGTGACGGGAAACATTTCTGATTTCATCTGCTCTGAGATGACGTTGTCCTCTGTTGAGCTAGCAGCGTGTAAAAAAAGGAGAGCGCTCGCTTCGAAGCAGCGCACATGTTTTGATGCTGGTTCTAACCGTGTCACTTTTAGAGAAGATTAGCTAAATTACCCTCCCTGTAATTGGAATTTTCACTTAAGTAGAACTCCACTGTGAGGGCCGATTTAAAATTCCATTAGCATCATTGACGGCTCGGTGGTGTGCTTGAGACGGATCTGGGCTGATCAGCCTGCACCTTGATCATGTGACTCCAGTTTGAGATGGTTAACCTTTAAGTACTGAGAGCTAACTGCCCTTTTTATGTCAGACTAGCTGAGTCAAGATGAGCTCCTGTCTTAGCCTAAACACTGAAACAGGACCAGGCTGAAATGTGGGACCCTCCTGCTGATGCCCTGCTGGGTGGAGGAGGAGGAGAAGAAGAAGAAGAAGCGGAGAAAGGGCAGAAAGAGGAGAGGACCAGAAACATATTCATATTCCTGCATCAGGGTCACGGGCTTGGACCCCAAACAGCTGCTGTGGCCCCGAGTCCCATAAAGGCGAGATTTTTTTATTTTATTATTATTATTATGAAAGTGTTTCAGCAAATCTGTGTTCCATTTCCAGGCTGGCAGGGAGGGAAACATCCACGTCAGGCTAATCGGCACACAGCAGCCACTCTTAAGTGCAAATGCCTCTCAAATCGGTTCTGCTCCGTAATTACAAGCTGTCAAAAAAAGGGGAAAAGAAAAGGCTCTCAGAGAGCAAATGACAGGATATCATTTTCATATATGGTTTACGTAAGTGGTCTGATCACACCATGGCTGTGGCTACGGAGAGAGCCGTTCTCTCCATCTCCACCTCCTCTAATCACTCATTAATTCCCTTTTGAGCCGTCAGAAGCACCAAAACATGCGTGACGTTCATCAGAAGGATCGGAAATGGTCAGAATGTGAGTTTTTCTTTTGGATTTTAAATAAACACGAAGCACACAATTGAAACATAGATTGGAAAAGAACCCAATAGTGTGTGTGATTGCAGCCAGGGTCAGAGAATCACACATATTTACCTGTTCTGACAGCCGCAGGATTCTGCCTGCGAAGAGAACAAGGTCTCATCTGCTGCTTGATTTCACACTTGGCTCGTCGTATTCTTCACCGAGCGGGATCTCCGACCCATCAGAGCGCCCCATCGGCTCGGCAAAAAGCCATATGCAAACAGCCCTGTGGTGTGTGAAGAGGAGTCTAGACGATACCGGAACCAGAACACAGCGACAGGGAAAAAAAAGCATTTAGAGACAAAGAGAGGGTCGAATGATTCTTTTTCTTCAAATTTTGTCAAGGAAAAAATGATAAATGCATTTTTAATCTAAATTTAATCACAGTAGGGTTGAAATAAGTGTTAAAGCGGTTATTTTAAAGGGAAAAAAATCACAGTTTTAAATTACATTTTTTGTCTCATTTTTTAATCAAGTGCAGAGAAAAATCAGCCTGAATGGAAACATTGAAATCAAAATGCTCCAAGCTAATGTTTACTATCAAATTAGAACTTCTGTTGTAGAAACAAGAATATGAGAAATGGTTGGTCAACATCAGACGGTGAATTACAGTCGGTGGTCCCGCGTACCGCCGGCTGAATGAACAGCTGAAAAGCACAGAAGCAGCAGAATATGGAATCCAATAAATATTGAACATGTGCTGGAAACCTTTCCCTAACCCTGCGGCTCAACTTGGTTTCACCCTGAGGTCACTAAAGGTGCCCGTTTCACCTGGAACCATCAATAAAACATCCACACTCGGAGCAAACAGCTCGTTTAAATATTTACCCATGAGGCGTCGGGCGTGGCGAGGAGGAGCCGATGGCGGCGTCATTAATGGGTGAATGTAGCGGTAAACGTGGTAACGACCATGTTTGCGTCCCTCTCTGCAACAGTTTTTATTTGGATGCAGTTAAACCGCGTTGGCATCGACTGGATGGGAACCTTTTCCATGGTTCCCTTCATATTAGCTGACTGTTGGAAAGTTATTATTTCTGTGGAAAAATAATATGAGAAAGCCAAGAGAACACAATCTAAAGGTCAGCTGTTAATGCAGTCCAGCCCCGAGACACGGCTGCCAAGGTCGTTCAGCGCCCCGGTCCTGAGTGGTTCTCACCTCTGGAACAAACGAGCCCCGTGTCATCTCACATCTGGACGTGATGGTGCCTGAGATTCGTCCACTCTGAGGAAACGGGTGCATCCCGGCACCCTCACGGGGTCCGGCACCGACGGGGAATGGATTTATTTAGCAGCAAGCATTCTAACGACCCAGCAGACCCACACACGTGTGTCTCGGCCGGCGTCTGCGTCCGCGCACGTGCAGCTCAGCGTTTAGAGACGGACGTTTCACTCAGTTAGCAGCAGCAGCAGCAGCAGCAGCAGTAGCGTTTGCAGGCTGTTCCCCAGATAAGATTTATGTGCCGGCTGTCTCCCTACCTGGAAACAGGCGGAACATGTGTGTATCTGTGCTGTCTGCAGACGGTTCAGCCACCACAGTAATCTTGTTACAGCTGCGCGGGAGAGAGGCTGGGACGGAGCGAAAACTGAGCCTTAGCTGCATTCAAGACTGCGTCCTGCAAGAAACCACGAGCTTTACTAAGCTGCTGCTCCTGACTGGAACGCTGGGGCCTAAAAATCTGAACCGGACAGATTCTTTCCTGACACAGATGCCGTGTGTTTAACCGAGCAAGGCTGGTTTTTTACGCCTCCAAGTGGACGTTGAGTTCTACGGAGCATTTGATCGGTTTTCAGCTAATTCATTTGGCTTCCAATTTGAGCCGTGTTGGTTTGAATCGGCCCCAGAGCCTCCGTGAGCCAGCGGCAGGCTGTGTTTTTGTCCAGAGAGATTACCCAGCTGGCTCCTCAGCGGCAAACCGGAGCATTCAACCTGGGGAAAGCTGGCAACATTGGGGAAACTGGAAGAGGGGTGTCTTCTAAATGTCTTCACTCCTCTTTTGCCAACAAAATGGACAGAAGAAGAGTCATTGCATGTGTCGGCTCTTTACTGCTGCACCAGAGGACCTTTCTCCCAACCACCATTTTTTTTTTTTGATTGTGTTGTGCAGCACGGATGACATCACCGTAATGTGTGATATTATCGTGTTGTGTGCCATTAAGCGCCCATACGTTGATTTGTCAACACGCTCTAATGTGCCAAGTATGAAAGCAGGCAGCCCGGGAAGACACGTATGATGATAATAATAGACGGCCCAGGGGCACTCACCCAACTCGTAATTGGACTGACTGCTGTTTCCAGCCTGATGTCATGAAAAAGAGAGCTGGTGCACAACCCCCCAACAGCAAATGAGCACGTCTGCTCAGGTATTAGCGAACACTTGGCGTCTGCAGGAACGTATTTACTCCTCAATTATCACAGCTTTCTCCCAATTATCGGCACAAATATCACATGGTTAGGTGCAGGGAAATGACCATTATAGTGAATAAAAGGACGATGTGTTTCAGTTTCTTCCACTTGTGCTAAGGTCATGCTGCAAAAACCGCAGATAAGGGTGTTTTCGTCTTCATCATTTGGAAAGAAAACACCAAATCCCTTCATACGCCAACCCAATAATCGTCCATCTGGCTGTGTTGATGGTGATAAAATCAGGTTGGACCTGTGTTTTCCATCCCAGTTTGTCATTTGCATTTCATTGTTTTGCTTTCAGTTCTGCTGGGACACAAGAAAACAGTGTGATGGTCTGATTTAGCATGTCAGTCTGAGATGGAAGCTAATTGTAGCCTTCTAGCATTGTGTTTTGAAACATAAATGAGGCTGAAAGGAAACCATGTGAGCCATAAAAACAAAAAGAAATGAGAAAACAGCTGCTTTCATTCCTTTTTCTGTAAATTAGCTTTTTACTGCAGCTTTTTACCTTTGATTTGTATCTGCGTAGCAGTGAAACTCATCACTGCAGCAGGAGAATCTGATTTAAAGTGACCAAATAGGATTCGCTTGGCAGCTAACGTTAGCAGCTGAGCTCATCTGCATGGCTGACTCAGAGGAAGGTGTGTTGTCTCGTGGCGGGTGATTGTTTCTCCATCCAAAGCGCTTTCCTCCGGCCTTGAGCTGCCTCCAGCTTTTCTGAAAGCAGGGCTTCTCCCTGACTGCGAGGAGGTTATGCTGTGTTTCCCATTCATACACCTCTGCAGCAACTTTGAGCTTCTGTGCTCTGATTTCCTGAAAGGAAACCTACCCTCCTGCATTCAGAGGCTGGTGTTGTCTGACAGACAGCACCTGTGTAGCCGGACTATTGATGGGTTTCTACTCAAGGATTTCCTGTATCAAAAGGTTGGTGAAAGCTTTAAAAAAAAAAAACAGACCCTATACTTAGTTAAGCTTTTATTCCATGAGAAAGTTGTAATAGAGGCAGGAGATAACTGGTTTCTCTCTAACATAGTTCACAGTTCCAGGGAGGCAAATGTGATTCATGCTAAATTGAATTCATTATTCACTCTTTTCATAATTGACCATCTCTTCTGGCTTTAGTAACACAATGTGACAGTTCTTTATCAGAGAGGTCCTGCAGGGTAATGTTGCGGTTCAGAAAGACCAGACTGTGTGGAGCCCTGCCCCCCTTTCCTCCCCTGGCCAACCCTTGAGTTGGTTCAATCCGTAATGAGCAAATGAAGCTAAGTGAAGCACCACCTGTACCCCATCAAGCGAGATGATTTCAGCCTCGGCCTGATTGAGCTCCGACGTCGTTTGTCTTCCTCCCGGGTCTCCCCGGGGACGGCTGGATGGCTCAAATGGACCATATTTGTCATCAGTGCGAGGGTTGTGCTCCACCTGTATAAGAGAGTCAAATCAAATAAATAATCCGGGCGGATGAGCCAGACAGCCCTTCACATTAACCACCGTCACCTCATGCAGCTCCAGATCTAATGCAGCGCTAAGTTCAGTATGTCCTAACTGACAGGAGCAACAGCTGTAAGTTCAGTAGTTATGAACGTTAGATGTCTTGCTGGTTACAAACAGCAGTGGATTCAACAAACGACCTGTAACTGGAATTTAAACGGCTCCAACAGTAACACCGTCAGTGCTGATGGTCGAACCAGCATTGAGTGTTCACTCTTGAACCGGAATGGTAATAAAACCCGCGTTAGCCTGAACGTTTGAGTGAAGGTCCCTTCAGCGGAGCAAGGAAAGAATATTTGGCACCAGAGATTAGCCAGGGAGCAGAAGAAGAAGCGAAAACTTCAAGGAAATGTTGCGAGCCGCTAAACGTGGACGCCTTCGGCTCAGGCTGTCCGTTATAAAGCTGCAGAATGCTGACGTGTCAACAGGAACTGGTGTTAGCAGTTCGTTTCAGAGGGGGACCTTTGATGGCTAATTAGCGCAGGCAGCTGTCAGAACAGTGATGGCAAAGATTTCAAAGTTCTGATACTATAGTTAGGCCTGTATTTGTGCTTTCACTGCTCACTTTGTTCTCTCAGGGGTTATTAGGTTGCCGGGGACAGCGCAGGAGAGTGGAGGGGAACATCAGATTTCTGTTTCCAGCATGGAATGTGACCACATTAATTATAGATCTCGGGAATGAGCGGTTCTGTTCGTTTGGCGTATTTTTAGCGTGTCCCTTTAACGAAGACTCGGGAAGGGAAACGGAGATTTGGGAAGCGGCTGAGAGTTGACAGACAGGTCGCGCATCCACCTTCTCAAAACGCCACTAATTGTGGATTTTGCCAAAGGCAGAAAGTGTCGGTGTTCTTCTCTGCTGCTCTTCACAGGTAGTCATTTAACAGCACCTTCTAATACAGCTGCAGGTAGAGCAATCATTCCATGGAGGAAAAAATGGATTTAATGAGGAACTGAGAAGAATCTCAGCTCTGTTTGAATCTGAGTACTTTTAAAATCTATCCTAAGCTAAAGGCAGCTTTGTACGTTTAAAGATTTTAATATTGCAGATACAAACATCACCAGTGTCACGTCTGGTAGTTTTGACTCAATTTGAGATGGAATTATGTTAAAGAAAATGTACATTTATAGAACATTTGTCAGCTGAAAAGTCCTGCTGTCATTAAATATTGTTTCCTGAGTCGGTGCAGAGGAATTTAAAGCTTTATAAATGTCTGTGACGGCTTATTTATTTAGTGTTTATTTCCTCTGGAGCTCGCATGTCTTACCGACACGCAAAAAGCAGCCTTGGAGCCAGACAAAAGAAACTTTAGTATCGAACGACGGGGTGAGAGGTCGGCAGCAGCCACTCTCGGATGATTGGTGGAGCGATCGGCTCGTCTGTTAAAAAGCGCGTTGATGTGGTGATCCGGCAACCTCCCAGCCTTGGAGTCAGAGGTCAGTCTGGTCTTAAAAACCCAGAGGTTTCTGAAGCTGGTAGCAAACTCCAGGATCAGGAAGCTGGTTTGAAAAATGATCAGATGTGTCCACTGCTGGACCAGCTCTCCAGGAATTCCAGGATATTCACGGCGCATCCATTAGAGGGTTTGGCTAATTGCTGTGAAAGCATTTACCTGTCTGTGGGCGCGCCACCGTGGGACTCTCTCGATCTCACATGGCGCTCCTGAAAGGAAGCGGGCCATAAGGGCTCGCCCGCGAACACGATCTGGCCAATCTCTGCTTTGTTTGGTCCAGGGATTAAATGAACTCATCTGAAAGCTCATTTGCAAAGGAGAGGATGAAGTCCTTCCCACTCTGGGCTGTTTCAGCGTCACCTTGGGTGAAATTTCCTCTAAATATGGTGCAAGATGATCAATAAGCCTGAGCAGTGTAAAATGGCAGGTGACACATTCTGAAAGGGAGACGCGCTAATGGATCCCACCCCGGGCCCGGTGGCAGCGGCACGTCGGCGGCCTCTTCCTCTGATCTCTCCTGTGGTCTGCCTGGGGTGTATCATATCAGCTGATTGTTTTCAATGTGACTTTGATTGATATCAGATCCACACCGTCGTCTAGTTCACAGACCAGGAGACGGCTCTGGAGGGGTGTGAGGTTACCGGTGAGTCACCACACCACCGCTCTGACAACTGTTCCAGGGCGCTATCTCTGGCCAGGGTCCCCTGATATTAGCAGGGAAACCCAGGAAAAACCGGTGTTTCTATACGCGATCCAAGATTTTTATTAGCGTAAGATGCTCGCTAGTGTTGGTGAGGCTAATCTGATGACCTCATAATTTTCTTGTTCATGGGAGCTAAATGAATTTTCCTAATAGGTTATGCAGACAGAAAGAGTTTTGGGACTATTTTTTGTCAAGGCTTCTCCTCCTCCCACGTGTCTGAGCACATTAGGCCGACCCAGGTTCCATCTGAAGTTTTCAGGATTGCAGCATGGTGTGGGACAACGTGCAAGCCCTAATTTAACTCTTAATACAGAGACTTTCCTCCGCGTGCGTTTAGGCTACATGAAATAATATGCAAAGTATCTGACGTTGTTTGCCTCTCAGAGTCGGCGAAGTCAATGAAAGGAACATGAAAAGCACTGGCAGGTGAAAAGACCAAAGCGCAGGCGTTCTTAGACGGGCTTTCGTAGCTGCCACCCGCTGGAGCAGCACTTTAGACCACATGCGGCCCTGTGTGACGAGTGTCAACGTACAGCAGCAAGCAGCATCAATGTTGACAGCCATTGTGCTTGGAAATGTCGGTCATTTCGCCAAACAGTGAGCGCGGGGGGAGCCAAAGTTGAGTCCAGGTGCTCCTCATTTCCGGAGGACGATGAAAATAGGATGAATCTTTTCCGTTTGGCATTAAGTTGATCATTTCTCAGGAGCATCAGTGGACACTCGTTTGACCTTGATTAGAGCTGCTATGTATGATAAAAAGTAAATGATGACCCTTTCTTTCACAAGCAGAGCTGCAAAGAAAAAGTGCCGCAACTGTTCGTTGCTAACGGCGACCGTAGCACGACCAGGCGGCTGCAGCCGTGCATGGACACGTGCAGATGATTTTTTTTTTTGTCCTCCTGGATGAGATGGACAAGCAGTACTGGAATGCCTTCTCAAAAATATAAGTTTTTAGAACTGAAATTAATAATAAAGAGTTACTAATAAAAACTAATAATTAAAATGCAAGTTTTTTTCAGTTAATTATTACCAAAAAAAGTGAAATGGAGGAGGGCTTTAGTTTTTCAGGCAGCATTTGCTGAGCAAAAACTTATTTCTCTCAATCCAAACAACTCAACACTTAATAAATAATTTCACAATAAGGAAAATGTAATAGTGGCCAGGAATTCAATGTAAAGCATCCGTTCCATCAACACATTATTATTAAATCCTTCACTGAAAAAGAATAGAATTCCACACACACTTCAGCTGAGGTTTCTTTGTCAGCCTTCCCACAATGCATCGCTTCGACGTAAGCGACGGATCAGCTCGATATTCTTCGTCTCTCTCGAGGCGATCGCAAAACAAGCACGCTGACCCAGCTGAATCTGTTATTACCAGCCAGTCTGGGCTCCTTTTCAGAAATACGCCAATGGAGGGTCTTCTTCTTCTTCTTGGGGGGACGTGATGGAGGGATGAGGTGCGTCAGGCATTAGGCTGCGCCGCCATCTCCGCCTGTACAAATGAAGCGCCGCGGTCAACAAAAACATGCCGAGATTCCGATCAACGGGGGAAAACGCCGGCAATTTGTGCGGCTCCCTCTTCTCTCGCCTCCATTGGCTACATTTCCATAACCCCCTCCCCGGCGCCCCCACCGCCGCCACCCCTGCTGTTCCGACAGCCCCCGCCCGCTTGGGCCAGCAGGAAATAGGCATTCAGCGCTTCCGAGATGACTTCCTGAAAGAAATGAATCTCTGGAAATGAGAACAATGAATAATGGGAGGCGGGATGCGCTGGACCCGGGCCGCCGCACAGCGGCGCGGAGCAGGAGGTTAGCATGACGGGGGCTGGGGGGCGGGGGCGGGGGAAACGGGCTTTTGTTGCACACATGTCATTTCTGATCTGGGCGAGGTGCAGGCTGCGGCGCATCCGCGGGGATGCGTCCGGCCCGGTTCGGATCAGCAGCGGAGGCTTTTCAATCAGCTCGTCAGAATTGAAGCCGTTCACACAAAAGGCGACACGCAGAGCGTGGACGTGTGCACGTTCCCTTCAGGGAGGCGCCCCGTCCACTCAGCACTGGACCGACTGTTTTTACTGCCTTTTACAGCTTTTAATACCGGATCCCTGGAGAGAAAATAACCCGCAAATGAGAGCAAATGGGCCTGTGCACGACGCCAGCACCGGGAGCTTGTCCAGGGTTTGAAAGCCGGCCTCACATTTGCCTCAGCTGGACGGCCGGGAAAGGCGGAGAAGGAAAAGTTGCTCCCACCATTATTTTAAAAGTGAAACAGAGAGGGGGAGAGAGAGAGAGAGAGAGAGAGAAAGAGAGAGAGGAAATCCAGCCCTAACCCTCCAGCCACGGCTGCAATCCCGACATGAAGGAGTCAGCTTGAGCGCTTACAAATCTTCCTAATCCTTTTCAGCGTGGAGCAGCGTTAGCCAGACCTGCTCCTCCGGAGTCGGAGCCGGAGCGCGCCCGCGTGCACGCGGGCTGTCAGTTACAGCAAATTAGCCGCGGCGAAGGACGTTTGAGAGTCAGGAGGAGGAGGAGGAATGAGCGGCAGCAGGCTCTCGGTGTGGCGCTCCTCGCCGCGCTGGAGGGCTGTCATTTACCCTCTGGGTGTCTGGGTGACTTACTGCCTGCGTGGCAGCCAAAGATGCGAACTGCAATATCCAATAATTACCACCGGCGAGCCAGGCTGCTGAGCGCGTCGCTCATATTGCACGTTTTCACTCCGCTGCTCATTTGGCTGCCTGTATAATCACACCCGACACCGGGGCAGGGGGTGCCTATCCGACACCCGCCGCCGACTGCTGCGTTTCGGGTCAGCGAGCGGCGTTTACGAATCATTGATTTTGTTGTACAACAGCGAAAGATACGAGGCGAGGCTTCGATTCATCACCGGCTGTCTGGTGAGGCAACAACAACCGGTGTGTGTGTGTGTGTGTGTGGGTCGGTGTTGTGGGATGGGGGGGGGAGGGCTGTGAAGTGTCACAGCAGCCCAATTATGGCTTCTATTTTTTATCTTTTTCCTCTTATACGTTATGATCCCAGGCCCTGGGGGACATTGCACTGCTATTGCTAATCCCACCATAGTTGCCAATTCCAGCGCGATTCACTGGTTTTCATTCTGGAAATGTTGGAAGAGGTGAACAGATGATAGATCGAAGAGAAACGCTGCTGTGACAGATGACTGACGCCGACACAGCGGGCTGTTTGTCGGGGTGGGGGGGGGGGGGGGG
>BJFM01001506.1:320671-331663 GCA_016586285.1 Arothron firmamentum
TTAAGCCTAATTTGCTCTGATCAGCACTAAATGTGATGAAACGTCTCGGGTGCTGATCACGCTCGAGCCGCTCGTGACTGCGGTGCTACGTCAGTACTTGTAACCTGTGATTTGCAGGCTGAAAGTGCACCGACTGTCATGCCTGTTTAACAGGAAAGGACATGTGCAGAAGTAGTGATTTTGCTGCCATTTTTCTTGTTTTGGTGTTTTTGTCAGTTATTACATCTTCCCAGCATGATTGATGCGACCAATCAGACATTTTTAGACGCGAGTGATGAATTCATTTTTCTGTTTCGAGGTAGCCATTTGTGCACGCTGCTTGTGACACGTTCAGCGTTTCCAATCCCACCACTTTAACCTGCCGTGGTTAAAGGTGGCGCCTAGAACTGGGACGCAATAAAAAAAAAAAATCCTATGGGATCAATTCTGGTTTCCTGTTTCGGTGAGCTGGCTGTTTATTTCACGTTTCGTCTCAGTTAGTCAAACTGAGACTCGTTGTGGTGGGATTGTGCACTCGAGCACACTTTGGCCTGGCCCGTGTCGAAGCAGGAAACTGGGAACCACCGTCAGACAGTCAGATCTTCACAGACTCAAGAGTGATTTACTGTTGCTGCCTATCAGAACGGTCTCCCTGTTGGGCTTTTGTTAGAGCAGGTCAAGCACACGCTGAAGTCAGAGGTCACTCTGAGCTCTACGTGATGAACTTGTTTGCAGGTGATCCTGTGTTGAAAACGCAGGCTCGTCGTTTGTCGCAGCATCGCATCGGCAGATGTTTTCATTTCTTAAAAAAAAGAAAGAAAAAAAACCCAAAGTAGAGTTGGCCTCACCGCTGGACTGCTTAAAGTCATAAATACTAGCGCTACGCTAACAAAACAACAGCAGGGTGGTGCCTCATGATGTGCACCAGAAGTACAGGCTGGCAGACTGTTTTTGCCTGCTGTTGCTGCGGCTGCGGAGCAACACCGACCTTTCATTACAACCTGTCACCTCCCCTCCGCTCAAATGTGGCGTGAACTGGAGGAACGCTGAATATCTTTCACCCTGCCGCAAACGCAGCTAAATGCTGTCGCAAAGTTTGAATCTTGGTCAGGTGGTGTTGACAAAACTACACCCTCCATCCACAATCACTTCGAGTTGGCAAATTGTTCAATAGTTAAACATGGCGATTAACAAGAGATCACAAGAGGAAATTTAAACAGTCCTACACTTAATAAAGCCGACTGGCCTCAAAAGCAAGACTTTAATTAAGTTTTAAGCTGTGTTTTTTTTTATAATCAGGGCTGCTTTAAGTAATGTGCTCAAACACAGCAGCCAAAATAACGCGCTTATTTAATTAAAACTGGTAAAAGATCAATAAAGCTTCTCGTCACCCTCTTCGTATTCTCCCCTATTAATTAAAGATACTCACTTTGAAGACTGTTTTGTCTGTTCTGAATCTAGTTAATTAGAAAGTTTGAAGAAGCAAATGACTTCAAACTCGAGGAACAACACAGCGGCGGATCAGAAGCCATCGAATGCTAATCAGCGCGGCAGCAGAGGCGGAGCTCTGAACACGGCCAGACTGCGGCGTCGCTGAGCCGAGCTGTCACCAGCGTCTCCCGTACTGACAGAAGCGCTGCCGGTTTCCACGTTTATTTCGGAATCAAACCTCTAAATATCCTATTTTGCGTCTGGGTTCATGCGAGGATGGAGGAGGAGGAGGAGGAGGAGGAGGAGGAGGATGGCATCCTAGCTGTGTTGCTAGCTTCCCTGAGGCCATTCCAGCTTTTGGAAAAGGAAAGTGTGGAAACATTCATTTGTGGAAACTTTCCCTGACTGGCTGAGGCTCCGCGATGTCCTAATCGGCTCTATATTTAGTCGCTAGAGAGACAAGCAATCAAGAGAATCTGAAGCTTTTCCTTTATTCCTAAAAACTATCTCACCATTTCCCCGCAGTGATATTTACGCTATACTCTCTTTTTCTCCGCCTGACACTGGAAATACTGGACCGTTAAGCTTTTATTTCCATCTGGGTGATAGCTAAAGGAACCCTCTGAACACTAACGTTCATTCCCGTCCAGAGCTATTATCGCTCAGAATTTAAATTATACGTTTGGAGTTCAGGACAAATCAGCCTTCAATTTGTTTTCAAGTGGCCTAAAGCGCAACAACGAGGCAAATGGCTTTCATGGCAACCTAACCTTGACCAACAGCGGCTGCTTTGCTTTGAGCTTTGGCTACAAATTCACTGGAGGGCCACTTTGCGTTAGTCCTCCGTGTCATCCTGCCATTCCAGCGCAGCAGCCCGGTGGCGAAAAATATAATAAAACGAGATGTCATATGAGGGAAAAAAGGGCCGGGGATTGTTCTTTACCACGGGGCTTGGATTTGAGTGAAATGGAAAAGTGCATTTGCTGCTGCTGTTCTTTGTGTCCAGGCTGCAAATAAACAAAAGTAAATTCGAGCGCAGCTTGTGAAGAACACTTTCATCCTCTGTCAAGGATAATCACAGGTTTCAGGAAAATGTTTGCATTTAAATGCACTGTTGTTACCGATTTCTTGCGTGGACAAAAATAAAATGCTCATGTAAAGCCACGAATACTAAATGGAATTAAATCTGTCTAGCAGAGAGGTCTCATCAGTTTGCAGCCCTGCAGATGGTTGGTTACAGAAAGGGCTTATAATTCTGAATTTTCATGCCTGGTGCTTTGATGCCTAAACCTGTACCTATATACTCACGCTAGCCTGGGTCTGATACTGACGCATCGATGATATTTGCTTCTACATCAAAGATAACGCCAGAGGGGTACGGATTGTGTCACTCTGTGGAACCTTACGAGGAGTTTGTTAGCAAACGAAAGAAAAGAAAAAAGTAGGTTTTTGACTAAAGCAAATGTGCAAAGAGGCCTGTAAACATTAGCATAACGAGCTGTTCTGTAACAACAGCGCTACAACAAGGTCTCTGACTTATATGTTGTGATTTCTCAGAAGGGACGCTGCGCTTAAAGAGACAACCTTTCCCATGGACGTCTTCAAAGTCGGGCCAAAATAAAAACAGATGGATAAAGAGGCGGCAGCAGTGTTTATATTCACCTCGTAATGATGATGCATCTGGGTACACCACACACTCAGCGTGTGTTGAGACATTATCAACATTCCATGAATCAGGCAGTGTTTGGCCCCCTCCAGAGAGTCCAGATGCTGCAGGGAGGACCCGTGTTGACCTCGTAGCAGACCTGGGATCAGTGTGCTGTGAGCCTTCAATGATCATCCTAGGGCCCTTTTAGATGAGGTGTGTATAATGGGGAGGTTTCTCTCACTGAAGGATGAATCAATGTGGCATGAAGAAGAGAATTTCCAGCCCATTTCCTCTTCTGATTACCCCACCACATACAGCTCCCTAATAGCTTGTTGTGTGACATAAATCTCTTTTTACCGCCGTACCATCACAAATGTATAGCCCTGTATGCCTCCCATATTAAACCAGAGGTGTCATTGGGACTTGGGGCTGGTCAGATGCAGAAACATCGCTGCGAGGATCCGGGCAACATGTGTCAAAGCTTAGCGGGAGCGTCTGAGGCGGCGCACGGAGCCGTGCGGTGCAGCCGGTCTGTTTCCCTTCCAACGGCTCTCTGGTTCATCATAAAGCCCTCCCCAGCTGGGATGGAAGGAGGGATGGGGCTTCCTTCACCTCGCAGATGGGACAACAGTGGACATTTGGGCTCAGAGGCCCTGCAAACAGCACAAACTGAGGTGCACCATCACTGTCTGCGCTATGAAGCATCCCGGGTCAGACCGCGGTCGCCCCGGATTCACACAGCTCTTCTCTACAATCTGAAGTGAACCTGAACATGCTCAGCGAAGAGTTTGGTCCAGCAATCCTGATCGACAAACCACTGGATCCCAGTGGTCTCCTAAAAGAGGCTGGACCAGTGACCTCTTCCCAAGGCCTGGCTGCAAAGCAGGGCCTCAGACAGTGTATTTGTATTTGACAAAGTGACAAATGTCTTCGCCATAAACGGGTCCGTGAGTACTTGATTTGTGACGCCACATCATCTGGCCCCTTTATATACGACATCTTGACAGACGCGATAATATGCTACGCTCGTGAAAGTGCTAGCATTTTCCCGTAATCGCCTTAAAAGCCTCATAATGTAGCAGACACGGTCCAGAGGGAAAACCGTGTTTGTGCGAGATGACAAGAAACAGTTTATGTTTCAGGCCTAAATTGAATCTAAATATTGTTTTACACAACATGTCTGAGAGGAGAAGGAGAGCAAGCAAATGGATGTAGTCACACTTGTCTACACCAGCACGGCCAGCGAAGTTATTTTACAGGAAACCAATTACCGAAGTGAGGCGGCCACCCTGTTGCTTTCATGTCATCCTGTTTCAGGGAGAAAAAGTCGGGGCCCGAATCCACAAAACTCCAGCTACATTAATAGGCAGTGAGATTTTTCGGTGCTGTCACATTTGCATACGTAGCTCAGACAGCAATGTACCAACTGGTGGTGAGGAGCAGTGGGAGAACTCCATGCATTAGTCATCCCTGCAGAATGAGCCGCTCTGACAGAACTACTAATTAATGGCTAAAAAAAAAAAAGAGAGATTCAAGAGTGATTTTCATCCAACTCCCCTCCACCTAATCAGTTTATAATGGCGTTTTCGTCCTCGGGGATGATAATGCCTCCTCTGGCACGTCTGCTTGCTCTGTCATTAAGCCCTTGCTGAGGCTCAAAGAAGATGAAGTTAATATTTGTGCAGGTATTTTCGATCCAAAAGGAGCTTTTATCGCCGAGGATCCCGGTAGAGTGAAAGCAGAGGAATGATGTAGGTAACACTCAGAGTGTGGACGATGCTAATGCAGGAAACAGGATGCAGCCAGAAGAGTATGAAATGGGAGGCAAAGCTGCAATGCATTTGAACTCGAGTCAGCGACCCAAAGTCATTGGCGGCGGAGAGCTAATATAACATCATGCAAGTGGGGCCGAAAGCTAGTTTGTCTGACTGGTGAGGTGTTCTGTACCTTCATCAATATGCTAACCATGGCTGGTGCTCACCTGAAGATGTGGAGGTAGTCCAGTTAGAGCCAGGTAGGTTGGAACCCGCTTGTGAGGCCAGATTACTGGAAATACTAAAATTAAAGTTGAAACTTTCACCTCAAAAAAGCCGCAGGCTAACTAGCGGAACATATTTGCGCTGGTGTGTGCAAGCGCTGGTCTTTCATGGCAAATGTCAACGCAGAACTGTTGTATCCTGACAAATTAGTGTGCTTGAGGCCATTTTCCTGTTTATGGTACGCTCTGTGCTCACCCCTCGTACTGGTGAATGAGATACGAGTGCAGGCCAGCGGGTTAGCGGGGTGGCGGAGAAGGGTGAGCCTTCACCAGAGTCTTCCAGAAACATCAGAAGATGATTCTGTTAGTAATTCAGAAAGATCACAGAGAGACCCCAGCATCCTGCTTTGGAGGTTAAATGCTGTTTTTATTTACATCCATCATTCCCGATCAGGGTCGAAGGGCTCTGGAGCCTAAACCAGCAGTCACTGGGGTCAGGATGGGTCACCAGTCTGTCTTTACTGGGAAGAAACTAAAGCACCCACGCAATGAGATGTCTGTGCTAACGTGTTACCCATGATTGAAAACGAGCTTTTAAAGTACTTTCAGTTTGTGGTTGTAGAGCTAAACTTGCTGTAATCACACTAAAGTGAGATACATGATGTGGCTCTTTAACTTCAGGTTTTGGGTGTTATTATTTCTTCCAGAGAGGAGTCAGACAGCAGTTGTCGTGAGGGTGAAGCCGAGTTCGTTCATATCTTTTTCTTATGGAAATGAATCCTGGCAACACTTTATATTTATTTTCCCCAACCTCATTTAAAAAAAAAAAAAAAAAAAAAAAAAAAAGGTGTCTAAGCACTAAGTTGTTTATCACAATAGCAATTCAATGGAGTGTTTGTCACAGGCCGCTGCACTGACACTGCTTATTTGAATAAACAAAAATAAATCATCCCCGCCTCTCTTGCATGACACAAATGCGATAATCACGCGCTGTAAGTAAAAAGCTTAGCTGGGAAACCATCGACTGCTACGCACGGCGATAAATTAACTTTGGTCGCGTCTCTTCCTGCTTCGATTGGTGGTTTTTGATGGAGCCGCGTGGTTTATGAAGACAAATTTGATCCAGAGAGCGTCTGATTGACCCCGACAACAACAGATTGTTCCTTTTCAAAGGCGGACAGGATGGTGATGCATTCCATGACCGCTCTGTATTGATCCAGCACATGCATTATGTGCACACCCAATAATCGATACACCGTGATCCATCAGATAAAACTGATCCTTGATCATCTTTCTCCACTAATGAACCTATCAGGAGGAAGCCTGGAGTCAAACGGGTCTGATTTTGGAAACCCACCCCTCAAACACAGTAAATGGTGTTACAGTCATTCTTTAACTGGCAGAGGTTGAACGCCAGGCTACATTTAGCAGAATAAAGCTTAAGGAAGTTAAAGCAGACTAAGTATTGATGAACCAAGCACAAAAGAAACGGAAACAGATCTGCAGAAGCAGGTGATGAAGCACACACAGAAAATTAGCAACTGCTAGCATGGTGCTTAGTTGTGCTGATAAATGTAAGTTAGTTGCCCTCAAACTGTTTGGATGGTGGATAAATCAGTGTCAAAACAGTCTGACCAAAGCATCAGGACAAAGATTGTGTCAGGGTTTCCATGGTGAAGGAGAGATTTCCAACTCCAGGCAGGCAGCAGCGCCTTCATGGCTGTGTTGCTTTCAGGAGCGGAGACAGGCTGAGCAGCTGAGGGCCTCTGTCAGAGTTCATCCCGACTGCGGGACGCCAGCGCCTGATCCGCCTGATCCATCACAGCAGACTCGTCCCCTGGCCTCGGATGCTGAGCTGCCACCAGGCGACCCCTGACCCCTGGCTAGTCGAGGGCTTTTGAACCTAGCGTCAGCCAGCGGCAGCACAGCTGTAGCATCAGAGGGAGGCGTCCTCGGGCCCCAATTAGGCTCCCGAGACGCAGCCGGGCCCGCCGCGACAGCGCCCCTCCGGGGAGACGCGGCCTGACACTGATGTGGCTGTACAGCAGCTGAGGGGGAGGGCAGCGGGAGGTGCTACCTTTGAGGCAATGCCAATAAGTGCTTTCAAAATGTACGCCGCCCTCGTCAGACTTTCTTCATTTCATGCCGCGCTAGCAGCCGGCCTGTCCCGGTGGCGAAAAATGACTTCCTTCAAATTACCGATGATCAAGACTAAACTCTGGAACGAACCCAATACGACAGACGCCAAGCAGGGAGAAAACTGGAAACAAGTTTCCACATCTGCGGGGTCGTTTTAGGCAACACGACAGCATCTTTATGTTCGTGTAAACACACGCTGTGGCTGTTCATAATCAATGACACAGCACAACATTTGCTGATCGTGGAGCTGCTAAATTCATCGCCTCGTGCACCTCGTTGCGGCACTTTTCCTCTAATTGGTTTTGAATTGTTTGGCTTCCCCGAATACCAGTTAAAGCACCCACCGCTGACTGTTGTCCATCACTGCTAATTGATTTTGCTGCACCTCCTTTGCAGGTAAGAGTCGGCGCCTGCCTGCAGGAACGCGGACTCATGAACTCGTGCTGGATGTGCGTTTAACCGTCCCTGGAAAAGATCTTTGATCTTATCCTGTTACCCACACACAGAAAATAGACCCAGTTAGCAGAAAATAAGGCTTCCTGCTCAATCGGGACTGGTGGGATTATAACAACTAAGCTTTTGATCAATGCCAACTGAAGCATATTTGTTTGTCCAGGAGCTCACTGGACTGGAAGGCCCCCTGTGGCTCGCACACAAACACCGCCACCGACCGCATTTTTGATGCTCTCAAAGCTGCGTCCCAAAACCTTTCCAGCTCTGATAGTGGAAAATGGATGCCCGCGGCGGCACAGACGTGTCCACAAAGCTGAATTCTCACTCCGGCACTCGCCATGGCAACATGTTCCCTCATCACGGGACTGTTGGGGCCCCGCTCTAATTAGCCAACGTGCTGCTCGGCATTGTGACAAACAGGTCCGTGCCAAACACCTTCTACCCGCCACCAGAACCAAAATGCATGACTGGAAGTCTGCATTCAAACATTTCTGACCTTTGAGTCTGGATCTTGGGGTTGAAAGAGAAGGGCGTTCGTTTTTCTTGCATACATGAGCTTTAGGAAGACAAAAGACTGAGAGGACGGACGTGGCGGCCGTATCACGTTCCAGCAGGCCCGCCGAAGCTATTCAGCCTTCAGGAAAACCTCTCCTCTCCAGTCACTCACAATGCTAAGTTCATTTGTAATTTTGTTCCTTTTTGTCATATTAAATTACATCGGGGAGAAGTCAATTGTTTCCGCGGCGTTGAAATAATTGCAATTACTGGAAGAAAAAAAGTAACAGGTCACGTGACACTTCGGCGTTTCCTAATCTGCGCGAAACGTGGAGGGCTGATAAATGAAGCTGCAACAGGATCCGGGTTTCACTCAAGGTCACATTTTCCACTTTTCATTGTGGGTTTAGTAGCTTTGCTTTCTGAGGGAGAGCCGCTTAATCAGAAGACTTTAAATGCTGTTTTCTTCAGGTGTCAATCATCCTTTTACATCCTTTTTCTTTTCCTTTTTTGGAGTTTTATTCGACCAAAGTAGCTTTAATATAGCTGAAAATTGTGGCTAGCGTTCATGACAGAGCACATGTGCTCTTACATGTGTTTGATTCATATTCACCATTTCACTTTCATTCATTTTGTTCAGAATTTCATTTCATTTAAGCACCTGTTTATATTTGCATGTTTATTAAGGTACCCAGATATTGAGTTCTCTTGAATGGGCAGATTGTGTTTGCAGAAATCTAGATGTGGGAGACAAACTTTGACTTGAAGCCATCATCAGAATGCTTCTTTATTGTCGTGGACATGGTGATTCAGACCACAGAGGATCCTTAATTTTGAACAAGATCATGATCTTTGCAGGCTTCTAATCTCAAATGAACGACATAGCTGGAGGGGAAATGTCAAAAAGAAGCAAAATCCTAAGAAATGAGGGAGATTCTTCATCTCTAGCTTGAGAGCGACAGGAGAGTGATACCAAAATATGAGGTATTGTGTAAAATGGTTATTTTGGTAGGAAAAACAACAGGAAGGAAATGTAAGGCGATCCAGCTTGACTTCTGCCCTCTTCTCATATCACAACACCAGCTTCTTCTGAATGACTGAAACCATAGAACTCCCGTTGTGCTGTCGGCTCTCATAATGTCGCCGCGGGAACAGTGATGGATGGCTGTTGCTAGTGACACATGCGCTGGTATATTCAGAAGAATGGGAACGTTGTCATGGTGTCCAGCAAACTTGGGAGTTGGAAGCTGAAAGGATGGAGCTGTGATTCAAAGACACAACGGAGCCTCGAGTGTCATTAGGGGATTTGCAGGAAGTCCCAGTCCTTGTCTCTGCAAAGAAATGCCTTCATAACGCCCGAAAAGAAGTGCTAATTTGGGCGGTTCTTGTAAGAACGTGACCCTGCTGGAACTCCAGGGGAGGATTTCTTGGCCGAAGGTACCCAAGAGATGTAATATTTATCCCCAAGCGATTGATTAAATGGGCTGGCTGGAGAAGAGTGGAGGGCCGTGATTATGGGGGAGGCCTGCCATTGTTCCCCCTGGAGAAGGCAGCAATGTGACAAATTAGCATCAAAAAGGGGCCCCGTGCAAAGGGGGGGTAAACTTCCTCACAGCTGATTTATGTGATCACGCCACTCCCACAGACCATATCCACCCTGACCATTTAGACAGCCCCCACATTAAACAGCCATTTCATTAAATCTGAAACCAAATTAGCTCGTTATATTTGCCCTAGATATGACCCTTCCCAGGTACAGCAGGCATCTGACATTTTCCCATCTGAATGTAGTTTAGAGCCGTGAAAGCAAAAGAAACAGAAATCTTTGTGAGTTAATGTTGTTTTAGAGCTTTTTCAATCAGGCGGGCTTGTTATCATTTGTTTGCATGGTTGCTGAAGCCTATCCTTCAGAAACGGAGAGACTGTTGCCTTTATGGAGCGAGGGTTGGGGTAAGGTTAGTCAGGTCATTCACTGAAATGTAAAAGTTACTCAGTTATGGTTAAAATAAGGTACATTCCATCCCGCCGTTGTTGGAGGGAACGGAGATGTCTGACCACCATTCCAACATAACGCCGTGTTTCTGTCCTTGTAATACTTTAGCTCACAACAGTTCTGCGTGTTTGTGATTTAGTTATGCTCATTTACTAATATTGATCCAGTAAAAAGGATCAGACTGACCCGTTTCTGAGAAATCGCCAATGCAAACGTAGCGCTGCCGTGAGAGCGCTGCAGAACAATTAATAACCATCTGCTGACGCACCGATGTCTTAAAGAATGATTTATAAGGCGCCTTTAAGTTTCCATGCCTGGTGAGGTTCACTGCTCTGAACAGAGATGCTAACACAGATGCTAACCTGTCAAGGGAACACTTGCAGCTGAGTGTTCTACAAAGTTCAGAATGTTGTGGAGGTTGTGTTTAACTGGACTCAGACCGACTCCACTGATTCTCCTCCCGAGACAAGACGTTACATTTGTAAATGCCTCTCATGCTAAGTCTAAAATGTCATTGAGCAAACCTGCCACGATAGCATCGTTGCTCTCTTGTTTCATTCCGAGAACAGTTTATCTGGTTTGTGTCTGCATTTCCCAGCATAAATATCCGCCCTGACGGGGCAGGACGGATATTTAAAAAGATCCTTTGAAAACGATGTTCTGCACCGGTTAATTAATGAAAAATCAAACTGGAGGAGAAATTAATTATATTTGCCACAGCCTGTGCTGGATGTTAGCAGATGGACTTTCATCAGAAATTTCACACAGCTGAGAAATGTCTTCGAATTGGAACAATCTGAAGGATGGATGCAGGGAGGGAAATAAAAGCGGAAAGGATGACGAACGAGTGGTGCTCATGCAAGGAGAGATGGGGGT
>BJFM01001506.1:334381-347609 GCA_016586285.1 Arothron firmamentum
AAAAAAAAAAAAAAAAAAAGCTATTTTAGCCCGGTAATATCCACTTGAGTCGATTCTGATTAAGCCGTACATGTGGAACAGCCTGCGCCTAACGCGTGGGCGTGGAGATGGTGTCGTCTGGCATTGTGGTAATGTGTACAGGAGAAAAATAGCTCCACATTCTGGTTTACGGCCTCATGTTTTAACAAGATTTAATGGGACCAATCATCGAAAACGAGCATATGTGAGGCAACAAGAAGGCACTTGGCAAATTATTTATTCATCGGAGTGGGTTGGATATAGGTAAAAAAAAACACAATAATGTGAGATTAGGGGAGTCTTTGCTAGAAAGATGGCGCCATTCCCTCAGCATCCTACATTATTTATTTTAATCTCCCTCCCTGGTGCCACACGGATAATGTAAACGCCTGCTCTAAGTGGTAGACAACAGGCTGAATTAGGAACGACGCGGGGCAGTTCACAGTCAGTTCACAGCACCCGGCGTGCATTTCAAATGTACGGAGGTGCCTCTGAGGGTGATGCACTCCGACGGCTGATGAGGAGGGTTCACGCCACCTCCACCTGGGTTCACCTCAGTCCCGCTGCAGGTCTGACGGTCCACCCATCAGTCACAACGCGGAGTTCCAGCGCAGGTCAGACGCTTTGGAGTTTGTCAAGTCTACAAAGAGAAAGCAGAGAAATGATGCAGAGTACGCCTTGATTTCTTTCTCCAGACTTTAGATGAAGGCTTATATCTCAGATGAATGAAGGTACAAAATGAGAGGGAGAGTTCATCGGGACAGAAAACCCCCTTAGGGGGACCCAGCAAGGGTTCTACTGAGGTTCTAATAGGAGAGATCTCAAGTACAGTGGAAATGTGTTCCGGATTAAAACTTCATTTCCTCAAAGTCACTGCAATGCTGTATGCTCCGAGGAAGATTTTATTTTCGATTCCCTGAGGGATTTTTGTGGTTTGAGATCATTTGGTCTTTAAACCTACAAGTTTCAGGGAAATCAAATGTGTTTTTAGCATTTTTGAACCTAATGTTTGGCCACTAGGAAATGCTGCTAAGGAAAGGATAACTAACACTAGAAAAGCACTTTAGGAATGCTTTTCCATAGTCGGTTGCTTTGTGATCAAAGCCCCGTGGCCTTTGATCTTTGTTTTTGGTCTTTAGAAAATCAAAGCTCAGTCTCTTCTGTAATCTGAAAAATTCCCTAAATGTAAACATCTGTTCATTGGCTCATTAATGAAAATGTCATTAAAATCCGCTCATAACTTTTCCAGTTACTTAATCAAACGATAAACGCTGGCTGTCACGTAACCTCCTTGGTGGAGGTAGTTATCATAATGGTAATGTCTATATTTCGTGTCCATTTTACAGTAATTGTCATGCAAATGGACGGAAATATGCAAATGTGAGCACTTAGTCTTTCATCTCTGACAACTTGCACTTGTAGTCACATCTTTGAACACACTAAAGAAGCTCCAATCCTAAAAGTTTTTGTACCTTCATCATAAATGAAATTTAGCTTAATTAAGGACTTGAAAACCTTTCTCAGATTTGAGCTCTTATCTAACTGTGATTTCACACATAATTATCATACCAAAAAGCTGAAAACAGCTTACCTTTAGCCCCA
This sequence comes from Arothron firmamentum, assembly GCA_016586285.1. Lineage (NCBI taxonomy): Eukaryota > Metazoa > Chordata > Actinopteri > Tetraodontiformes > Tetraodontidae > Arothron > Arothron firmamentum. Next base: position 336,002 of record BJFM01001506.1, read on the forward strand.
AAAACAGAACAGGAAGGATGGCCCGACATCGTCGCAACGCTGGCCTGAAAAGGAATAAAGACATTATAACAGCGCTGGTTTACAGCCTGAAATTTGAGAAAAAACATATACAAAGACACACATGTATTTTTAAAGTATGACACAATTAATATATTTTATCAAAGTCTTAGGATCAAGTTATTTGACTACATACTTTCTGCTATTTATAATAGTTTTTACAGCTTTTGTTACAGTTATCTAATTATTCCCAGCTTTGTGGCTAGATTATGGACTTAACAGACAGGAAAACATATTACATTTAAGTTTAGAGGTGTTTTTTTTTAATTATTTTGAGCTACATTAGGGGAGAGATTAAACTGGGTTAGTTTGTTTACCTTGTGGGATGGAGGTCTTTTTAAACAGCTACTGCCATCCTCTGTCAGGTCAGCTGGGGGTCATTTAGAGTCTCTTTAACGGACGGGGCAAAGGCAGCCTCTTTAAACGACTGGGAGAGGGTCACATGACCAGAGCAAAGCAGACAAAGTAAAAGAAGAAGAGAGAGCAATCCTGAAAACGCCATCCCCACCCGCCAACCTCCACCCCAAACACGCTCTAGGAGGCTCGGCTGCGGCGCCATGAGTGCTTTCTCTCAGGGTAAACATTCAAGAGCGTAAATGTGTGTTTACAGATGAAGCCTGGCGAGATCTACGATTGCGTCGCATCGAGTTATACAAGCAAACAGAGTTGGGAGAGTTTGGAGGGCGGGGACGTTGTTATTGCTAAATCCTCCAGATCTCAGTCGAGGGAGATTTCCTGCAAAACGCATCACATGGACTTCAAACAGGAAGTCATTCTTATCAGATTCCTAAGGTTGTTGACAAGGTCACGGGTAGTTTGTTAGCTGCAGCGTAATTATCGATTATTTTATTCTGTTATTTTCTAATACCTCCATGGTTAGTTTAAATTAGGCTCTTTTTAACGCTAATAATTATTCTCTCCAACACGGGGTTTTTGGGGGGTTTCTTTCAAAATGTTTATTCAGCATCAACAAAGAAGAAAATATTAAAGGGCTTACATAAGCTCAAAAAATGAAGGTAGCTGAACAAATCTTTGATGAGACCAATTCACAAGCATGTGATCCGCCATCCTTAATATGACCAGAATGTCAAAAATGCATTTGAATCAAGGAGTTACATCAAAAATCAGTGTCTAAATCAATAACCTCTGAACTGCTGTGGGTCCGGTTCTTTGTACATGAAGGCATGAGCGACCTATATGAGCTATAAAGTGGATGTTTTAGGGCCAGAATGATGAACACAAGTACACCGTCGACGATAACCACTGTTACACACCATGCTTTTATAAGCCCTTTAACGCTAAGCTATTATTTTACAAAAAGGAGGGAACAGCGAAACAATGTGTACAGTCTGACTCCTTCAGTCCGTAAGGGTTTCATTTACAAGGGACACAGTTCCACCAGTTACCCCACTGGAAAAGATTATCTACAGTACTGCACTTTCCTAGAACTAAGCTACTACATTTTTAAAGTGATCAACCACGCAGCTCACGATTTGAGGAGTAAAAGGGCGATAAATTACCGGCTGCTGTGTGAAGCCGCCAACAGTGAGCCACTAATCATTACTAAGTAAAATAGCCTGATACAGCGCCATTCTTCACAAGCACATAGCTCAGAGAAACTGAATGCATCCTGGAGTCTTTCTTGTTTTTTTTCTCTTGGAGGGGAGGACAGATTACCCCAGTCATTTCCCGGGTTTAAACTCATGGGGTTGTGCGTTTATGATCAAGGGAAGGCCGGTTTATGCCGATCTGTGTCTTGCTATCGCTGGCGTTTGGGTTATTTTTAGTTTGGGATTCTAAAAAGGTGGGAGCGTCCGTAAAAAAATCCATTACTTGGGTTGAGACAGCCATGAGGACTCAGGTGTGGGTTGTATAAAGAGTTCAATATCTGGAGTATGGCTGATCTCTGTACACTCCCTTGGTTGTTCGTGCCGACGGGGCCTTGCCGCGATTGTTTGCCCACTCTTCCACACCTGAAAAAAAAAGAAAACAAGAAGTGAGGGGTGAGTAGAAAGATGGGATTTATTCATAAGAATTCACAAGCTAATGACAAATCCTGTTCTCAAGAGGCTGGATCAGAAGGGCCCCCCCTCCATCCCGGGGCTGCCCAGCCCAGCAGCCTGGGGCGTTGTGGCTTACTGGGGTTGTTTTTATAAACCAGAGTTTGGGTCAAGCATGAAAAGTTGTTCTCCAAAGTTACCGGCCTCTGACCTTATAGCTGTAAATATGCTAGTAGTTTCATATCCGACCCTCGGTGGGGTGGGGGGGAGGGGGGGGGGTGTTAGGATATGAACCTTTCAGCAGCTCAGGACCCTTGTTGCTGTTTGTGCCCCTATAATAGGGTACAATATAGGACACATTAGCTTCTCTCTCAGCTTCAGAACCTGTTTAAATTGATTTTTGATTATTTTTGTTTAGGATAGCGCTGCAGCTAATCTCCTTGATGACATAGTGATGACAGATCACCAGGCCTCAATTAAGACTGAGCTGCCATTCCAAATAACCTTTTACAATTGCCAACCGTGTCCTCGTAGATCCCCACAGAGGACCGTCCATCTTCACTTGTCTGTTAAATCAAAATCCACAACAAGGTACATGGCAGATGGCTTAAACAGCCAATAAAAATAGTCCTGACCGCCGCTTCACCGTTGGCACTCGTCTCGGAACAAAAGCAGTACACAAACAGGGACTCACACCCAAGAAGCTTGACTTTCAGATGGAGGGCTGCATCTCAGATAATTGAATGAGAGGATCAAATAGCTACTTGAAAAGGACCCGTTTAGTGGCTCCCAGCAAAAAGGTCACAATTACCATTAGCCCAAATCAGCCCGTGCACACCCCTTGGAAGTGTCAATGTGAAAGTGCCAGTATCGATGGCAGCCTTTGTCTGATCTCCAGCCAGCGCTCAGACTTCCCGTGAGCCAAGACTCACAAAGGCTTGTTTTTTTTCCTGTGTACAGGCTCTCTGTTGGCAGCACATCGCCAATACCCCTTAATTAAACCTGTCACCCCATCACTGACAGTCACTTTGAAGAAGCAGACCAAGGTAACCTTGTGTTCCAAGAGCAAAAGAAGCACATCAACCATGTTCATCTATTTCCCTTTGAACCGTCGGCCCTTTTCTCTGACCGGCAGCAGCTTTTATTTAAGTGGAGGCAAACTGCAACCTAATGAGAGCATCAGAAAACTTTCTTTGGGCTTCACCTCAGGAGAGACGGATCTGAACACGGCGGTTCAGGGTCAGAATCGCCTACCAGAGGAGCCAGCAGATTCTCCTCCTCTTCTGGACTAAATGAAAGATTTTCACAGCCGTGGGCTTTGGGAGGCAGACACGTGTGCGGGAGAGGCTTTCTTTCCTCTACAGTTTTAAAAATAATGTTTTCATTCTAGTTGCCAGGCGTGAAGCAGTCGTGAGGCCCTACGAGGCTGATTATTCAGTTTATTCCAGTTCACAGATGCAGGATTGAGATGGACCTACCCTCAGCTGCATTACTGACTGCGTGTTTTAGCTCTGAAAAGCAAATCTGACCTTGTCCCGCTTCCAGCTTTCGACCCGCTGACATTAGCATAGCACGATTAGCTTGGCCAGGCCGGTTTTCAACTCTTAGATGCATTTTTCCACTCTAAAGACACTTGTATGCTCCAATTGCCAACTTAGCTTGCAAACTCCAGTTTGAGGCATTTCATCAGTTATAGCAGGTAAAATCTGTAAAAAACTTGTAAAAGAAGTTGGAAGCTCATGCAGTTTGTTCTTGGTTTTGACGTTATACAAAAGTAGAGCTAACTATTTTGGATATAGCAAGCGCAGAACACAATACACTAGACACGAGGGCTACAGAGATGTGTTAGAATGTAGTTTATTCTGATGAAAGAAGATAAAGTCAGAAACTCACCGTAGGAGTCGTACGATTCTCCGCTGTGTCCGTATTCGTAGTAGTCGTCTGAGCTGTGGAAACCCAGAGCGGTAGAGTTAGCATCAGAGAGTTCCAATCAATGTCATTTATTATATGTCCAGTGGATGTTTGTCATCATAAAATGGCCTATTTTCAATACTGTCAATGATGCGATTCCATCTGTGGCTACGGAGCAGAAATCGACCCTCCCCCAGAAAAACAGAAGCTTTCCCTCCATCAGAATGGCTTCTGTGCAGCAATTTCCCCCATCCTGCCCATTGTGATCTCTGCATCTGGCAACTTTATTGAAAAGATTTTAAACGAAACGGACAAGGCAACCCGCACAGGCCCGCGTTTCTCCCTCACATATTTCTTTATTTACATTTGGCGTTGGAGCGACAGAAGGATCCTGCGACGGTACCGCTCGGTGAGAGCGCTATCATTCAGGAGAGGCAATTCATCATAAGGTTGCCGCCGAAGCGACAGCAGCCATCACAGCTGGGTCCTCTCCGCCGGGCTGTCAGTCATCCTGTCAGCCGCCGCCGCGCCTCTTTGCGATTAGAGGCCTGATGGCGTCGTCCGAAAACCCCGCCAACAACAGCAGCTCGGCGCCGAGGGTGCAGAGGTCGCCGAGACGACGCCAGCAGGGTGCGTGAAGCACGTGTGGGTTTAAGAGCACGTTAAAGATTTCACTTCCTCACACATCTCTAGTGCCCAGATACGGAGGCTAGCCTAGCATTAAAAAAAAAAAAAAAGTAGCATGAAGCATCGTGTTTTGGGTAAAATGCTATAAGTGGTGTCCTTTAAAGAGGAACATTCATTTCTGCCCTAACTCAGAGATCATTTTTGAACCATGTTTCACAAGCTCCAGCGGCAGCGAGCCACCAGAAGCAACCGCAGCTCCCCCACCCACCCACCCACACCCCCCTGCTGGTGCAGCCTCCCTCCGGGACGCGGTGCCAGCTGCTGCACCTCCGAGCACCGGGGTCCCAGTCAGCCCCGGCGGCGGAGGTGCCGCCGCACATCTGCCGCAGATGTCAAGTCACGGCGGTATCCTTGAGGGGGGGGGGGGGCAAAGGTGGAAGAGGAGCTGAAGGAGAGCTGACAGGCTAAAATAATTCTGTTACGCTGAAGGGTCGGCTCTGCCATGAAAAGGTTCAAAAGGTTGAGTGAATGTTGGAAAATCAAACACCTCACAGGTGCTATTTAAGCTTAATTAGGCTTTTTAATCGTAAAAATCCTTAAAGTGGATGTTTTTCTTCTGTTTCTGCTCCTGAAAGCGAAAGCAGCAGCGCTAAGAGGCTGGAAGCACGAAGCAGCCGAGCTGTTAGGCGCCTCTAATTTCTGTGGTGACATTTTATCAATATTGCAACACAACTTCTCTCAGTAGCTGCTTTCTCTCCTCAATTACTGAGGGCAGCGAGCCTCCTGACGCACCGCCGAGGCTCAGGCAGTCTGATCGAGTGCGGCTGCTCCGCCGTAAACGCGCCTTTGCTGATTCAGTGCCGAATGCAGAGTGGAATTTTCAAAACTTCCCCACTTTTCCAGGCCTTTCTCAGCCTGCCTCAGGGCTTCTCTCCTGATTCTTTTCTCAATAATAGAACCTGATTTATCTGCTCCTTCTGACTGCTGACGGCTTCCAGCTCGTGCGTTTATTTGACTAAAGCTCTCCCTGGCGTGGCAGATCTGTGGGGTCCTCTGTACTGTCGAATCAATAACCAATAAGGCAGCGTGAGGGTCAATAACAGCCTGAGTAGATCCTTCCTGCCGTCAGAGATTCTGAGCAGTTGGGTCTCCTTTGAGGGAAATGCACATTCACAGTGTGTTAGACACTGGCGACAGGCTGGAACATGGAATTTATTACAGTAATTAATGGTAATTTATGTAATATCACGTAAACAGAAGCTTTTTTTCCCCTCTTTGACTGATGTCTGTCCTAAATGCTGAAGGAGCCTGTGTGTCGTGCAGGATTTCTCCTCTTTCTAAGTGTTTTTAGTGCCGCTAACAAGCGATCAAGGCCGCTATGAGCCAGGAACAGTGACTGATTGGGATTCAGCCCTGTTTTATCATTGAATGTGCATTTTTCACACGTTGGAGTTCTTCTTAAGTAGGTCGTCGTTTGATTTGACATTCATCAGCAGAAATCCTCTGCTGCTTCCTGATTGGCCGAGGGGAGAAAAGAGAGAGCGAATCCCGGTCTGCACCCTGAGAGGTCGCGGCGTGTCTCAGATAAATGTGTGTCTTTCATCAAGGCTCTGATTGCGGTCCCAGGTAAGGACGGCGTCCCTGCGCAGCATCTGTCATCTCTGGGAACGCTGCATCTTAAGCCGTGACGTTGCCCTTCCCGGGCAGCCTGAAACAGATGGCGGTGTTAAATCTGAATGATGTAGTACACGTCCCCAGCGGTCTTTGTTTTCTTACAACGCCATTACTCTTCCCGTCCGGCGTGATGAATATGAAGGGATCTAGCAGGACATTACGAGGGGCCGCAGAGGTATTAGGCTTTTGTTCCATTATTCCTGTTGCACGTCGCACTCTTCTCTGTTTTTTTCAACAACTCCAACGGAAGGCTAAATTAAAGGGTTTTCAATGTCAAAAACACACAGAAAAGTGACAGAGGGGAGGTGTGTTTAAAGGGAAAACTGCATGGAACGAAGGAGGCCGCGTGGACAGAGCGGTGATTGTTTGGCGTGGAGGCTGATTGCACAGCTATCTCCGGGGCCGACCCCCCGCTGCAGAGCCACAATGGAGGACAAAATGGCCCGCGGCACAGATTTGACTTTGCAAATGAGTTTTTTCCCGGGTGTTGAACGGACCATTTGTGTTCCTCGCTTCCGCTTTTGTTAGGTAAAGGAAATTTTCCTTGGGGGGGGGGAAATAGCATCTCTTCCAGTCTGCCGCGCTGTTTTCCCCATTATTTCTGATTCTTTCAGTCTCGTTAAGGCCAAAAGATATTTGAAGTCCCTTTGGTTGTGTTTGTGGGATGCTGAAATAGCCGTGAATGCTCGTGTCACGCGTCGGGCCGGTGGTTCAGAACACACACACACACACACACACACACACACACACACTGCTGCTGCTCCTGTGTTCTAATCTGCCCCAACATCTGCAGCCTGACGAAGCTGCGTCCAGAGAAGCCGCTGCCACGCCAGAGTGAGACGTCGCAGCAATAGCGCACGTGTGTGTATAATTGCAATAATTGACAGAAAAGTGCAGCCTGAAAGGGAAGAAAGGATCAGGAGCATCACTGCAGGAAGAACGCATGGACTCAACCGTCAGCAAGTTGTTTGATATCTCCTTTTTTCAGCGTTTGATACGCGTTCCACTCAAATATTCATCCCTCCACCCTTGCTGGTCTCGTTTAGCCGTGTCAGAAACGTGCTGCTGGTTCCTGCGCTGCTCGGAGGCTTTCTCAAACATCCGCTTCAGACTCCCACACCCTGATCCTCTGTTCTCCTCTCCTCAGCGCCCATCTCTCCGCTAAGATTTTCAGTTCTTCCTCAGGGACGTGCCTGCCCTTTAAAACGCCGTCACGCGGCTGCCCTCCTGCCCTCCGGCCTCGGCAGCGGGCCCGTGGCGCCGCGCACCCGAGCAAACACGCTGGGAGGCGTGAGGTGTTGGCGGCCGGCGCTTTCCGAGGTGTCAAGCGTGAAATGATGCTCCGTCGGCGCCCGAACGACCTCTCGGAGCGTCCAGGACGGGACGCGCTGCGGCTGTCATCCGTCTCATTTCCCCGCAGACGCATCAGAAGCTCTCTGCTAATAAAATTAGCCGCAGCAGCGTCCTGCAGCCTGGCTGACCTCGAAGCGCCTTCAGCACCTTCGGCAGATGTCTCTCCCTCTGATGCACGTCCAGAAAAACAGGACGAGGGCTCCGTCTGGGGCCACGGAAACGGGCACCTGCGGCCGCCACGCCGAAGGTGTCCCGGCACAAACTTCCCCTCAGGCCTCGTCTCTGCTGCGACCTGCGCTGGAGGTGATGCGAGGCGTCTCTGGGGAACACCTTAGCTTTTATTTCCAAACTTCTGCCCAGCGTGGGCGACCAGCGCCGGGTGTCACATTGAGGCTAATTGAGCAGAGAACATTAAGATTTAATGATTTCTGCACCAGTAGATCAGGAACAGTGTATTTACTCAAATGCTGCAATAAAGCAGAATGTTAAAGATCAAAAGTCTACATTTCCTGCAGTTACGCCCTGTCTAAATCACTTTTTACTGATGTGCGTGACTTCACTGAGGAAGCGGACCAAGCTAGTGCACAACCAGCTTCATGATTCAATTCTCTTATGGGGATGAAACACTGTTAATAGAGTTTAGAATAGATCAGTTGTCTGTTAACTGATTATTGACTGTCAGAAATCTGATAAAGCGGCCCTCCCTAAGCCGAGCGCGACGCCCTGACAGGAAACCGGCTCGTTATCCTCCTGCCGTGCAGCCAGAGCTCAGATCCTTGACATTGTTAGGAGGCTGCTAACACGTGTGCGCACGCTCGCCTCGGGGCCCCGCTGCAGCTGGGGCCTGCCGTCAGGTGCTCGGGGTGACAACGAGGCACCTCTGTCCATCACCAGGCTAAACACGATTGCATCTGCGAGGAAGTGGAGCTGCAGCCGCCGAAATTCACTTATTAACTCCAAATAAGTGGATTTGTGCAGAAGGGATGCGCTGCTGTAGGTTCTGATCTGTTCCATACATTCTTTCTGAGAACGACGTCACAGAGCGCACCATAAATTGACAGACAGATCGTCTAAATCCAATCAATCCAGCAGAAATAGTCTGCACAGCTTATGAGGTAGACATGCGCAATGTCATCCTGCATTAAGGGCCACTTGTGGCGAGGCAGGACACAAAACAAGAGAAGAAGTAAGTGAATCAGCCGTCTCTGCGGGCGCAGGCTTCTGCGTCTGGGCCCTGTTAGCTGCTTTGCCTCCCGTTCGATAACAGACATGAAAATCTCTTTGAGCCGACTCAGCCTGCAGCCACGACACGAGCGACTCATATTTCTTTTAGTGCCGCGCCCGCCCGCCTCGCGCCCGCTCCCACCTGCACCACCCGCCTCCCCCGACCATTATTCACCAGGCTGCTGTAAAACAAATAGCTGCACATTCCAAAGCCGAACGAGCCGAGTTACATTTCTGTGCGTGCGTGCATGCGTGTGTGTGCGTGTGTGCGTTCGCGCGTGTGTGCGTGTGTGCGTGCGCGTGTGTGTGTGTGTGTGTGTGTGTGTGTGTGTGTGTGTGAGATCCAGGTCTGCGAGAAATAAATAAGTGAGGCGCAGCACAAAAGATGGATGACGCCCATGTGACTTCCATCCTGACACCACTACAAAGGAGAACATGGAGCCGGCCGCTCCCCCCCGCCTGCAAACAGACGAATGTTCTCCCCCCCTTGTTCGCCTGTTTGGCTTGTTTCTCTCCCAGCAGCAGCCAATCCTGCCCACTTTCTGACGCGGCGACAGTCCTTCTCTCTTTGAAGGGGTGCGGGGCGGGCGGGCGCAGGCTAACGCTGACGCGATGCAGCCAGCCCGAGTGGACGCCGCTGACCTTGTGCGGCTTTGGAAAGCGCCAAAGATCCCCGGTTAGAAGAAAATCAATAGTGTGCATTTAGCTGTGCAGGACCCTCCTGTCCCGGAGAGCAACCTCCCACAACGACCCCCAGGGACATATTTGCATGGAGATGAGAAACGCTCGGGAGTAGACATCTCGGTGGCTTAAACCCCGTTCAGAACAAAGATGCATCAGCGAGTCAAACGGCCATTGTTGGATGATGCAGCAGCAACTTCTATAACACAGTCAGAAACCTTGGCGAGACCCCCGACGCTCTAACAGTCCTCTCTGTAGAATGTGGCTTAAAACGTTCACACAGTCAGGGAAGTGCTGGAGACCAGCGCATTAGGACAAATCAATTCCCGGCTGGACGTTTCCAGATCATTTCTGGCGTATTCGGCTCGGTGGGTGCTCATGTTCTATTCCGTTTCCCAGGGAAAAGCTCTGACTCATCACATATGCGAGTGCTCTTTAATTCACTCGAGCTCTTCTGAAGTGCCATCATTGACACGTTGCCCCGCTTTGAGCTTCTCAGGGTATTATAACAGGCTTTATTACCAAGACGCTGCTACAAGCTCACCGCAGTCAGCAAAGCGGGACTATTTGTTTTAACTGCAAACCACAGAGGTTGATTTTGTTTTCAACCCTTCATATATTCCATATTTCTAGGCCTGCACACTGTAGAAGAGACCAATTTATCCAGCTAGACTCTGTTTTTTTTTTGTTTCCAGTAACAGTAATGTTATGTCTTTTCTGAAAATGAAATGGGGGAAGAGAAAACGCAACAGCACAAACCCAATAATTCAGTTTCAATCTTAAATTTGCGGCAGGAGATCCTTCCTGTCCCTGCTCCCGACATGGCAGCACCCCTTTCTCAGAACGTCGCTGTCGTATAGCTGCTTTGATAATTTCCTAAAATGTGTTAGCAGGCTTGTGATAGCTGCTAGCTGCTAAAATAACCATTTACTTGACAATCACGTAAGTGGTAATCATGGGTGGAGATCTGTGGCTGGCTGTTGGTCCGGTAACTTTTGTCTTTCCCTCGCGGGGTCTGCCCGAGGTTTCTGCCTTGTCAATGAAAGCTTTGTCTCTTCACTGTTGCTCCTGGCGAAGCCGCTTTTGTCTGAATAACGTTTTGGTTCTCAACCTGGTACTTACTTTTGTCCTTGATTGTTGTAGCTGTTGTCGTATGACTCGTATCCCTGGTCGTCGTAAGCCGTTCCGTAGCCGTCCTCGTAGTCCTGAAGCCAAGACAAAAGAAGAGCGCCGTTAAGACGACAGCCTGCAGGACAATAGACCGCAGACCTGCTGAAGACTTCAAAGAGGAGCATCATTTTCCCCACAAAAGCCGCTGGATTATTGAGTTAAATTGAGCTTCTCTTTAGAATCGGTGACGTGTGTCTGTTCTGTTGGACTGCTTTTGACATTCCGTCCTTTTTTTCTTTTTTTTTTTTTAACGTTTCAACCCCTTCAACTCGGAGGAGAAGTAGGTCAGACTGCTCGACGCGGTGCCGGCGCCCAAACGCGGCGCAGCCAGAGTTCAGCCGCGCTTGTCTCCGTGTCAGCTGGCTGACAGTCGGATGTAAAGACCCTCGCTGTGGCGACGTTTCATCACCGCCTCAAAGGATGAGCCTTAAACATCTGTTTGCACTCCAGAAAGCTGGAGACACACACACACACACACACACACACACATACACACACACACACACACACACACGCCAAGAGAACATCAAAGCCAAGCAGTGCCGCCCTCATTTGGGATAAATGGGACTTATGTTCCACAAAGGCGTCGACCTTTGCTGCTGCATCTCAGCCCCCTGCAAACTTCCTGCTTAATTCCATCTGCCACTGATTTGCCTGCTTGAACTGAGGGTGGATGAGATGGAGCAGCAGAGGAAAACGCTCATCCCGGCCATGTTGTCATGACGCCCCCCTTTGCCTCTTTAATGAATGTTCATTATTCAGACATGGAGAACTTCTGGTGGTTGTCGGCGGCTAAGCTAACTGGCAGGTGCATTCTTCCCCGTTGTCCGTTTTATTTGTCTCGATGTTTTTACACCATTTAAATCTCCCCTGGCACTTGTAATTCAGCATTTACAAGTCTTTTTTTTTTT
>BJFM01001506.1:393519-461638 GCA_016586285.1 Arothron firmamentum
CCCCCCCCCCCCTCCCCCGCCCTCCCTCAGTTCTTTGCGGTCTTGTTTTTCTTCCGGTAATTATTTTCGGCTGGGTTCTGTTACCGCTTCCTTCCCCGCTGGTCTCGTCTTCCTCCTGCTTCCCACCTTCCTCACGTCTGCCACCTGCGTCTCCCCCTCCTGCCTGTCCGTCACTCTCTCTGCCCCTCCCTCCTGTCTGCCTGTTTCCAGGCTGATCAGTGTAATCCATGTGTGCCGGGTTTGGATTATTAAACCACCAGACTGTAAATTCTAAACAAACTCCATTAACTCCAGTTCTGAGTCACTGCTCTCCAGTTTGGACTCTGAGTCCGGACCGCTTATCTACAGTATTGTAATTAAACCCCCAAAATCTGGGGTTTCGTGCACAAAAACGGCTGAAGTGGAACGTAAATGTTCTGCGAAACCATCTCTGGCATATGGAGCTCGTTAGGTTACCTGGCATCAGGAGCGGCCACCAGGTGGTGTTTTACATAACAAATGTTTGCGTTCAGCCACACTGCTGATCACATGGGGGCATCATGTGACCACTTTGGGTCACGCATGGTCATAGAAGGTCATGGAAGGTCATAGAGGGCTGGGGCCAATCAAGCTGTCTATATGTGTCAGAAAATGGATTGATTAGTGGGTGCATTAGAAATTAAAGCGATCTAAGATGAAACTCGCTGGAAACTGACCCCCCATGACCAAATCATCTTAAGGAAGACGATCGTGCATCTCCAGCTGTGCTGCATCTAGGATTTTCAGGGAATGTATCCATTCAGCTTCTGGCCTGACCAGTTAATCTCCTCTGAAAGGGATCAAATTGATTTTCTTCATCTCTGCAGATCTAGAATAATTGCATATTTAATCATTCCTTCTGCTGACGTTTTCTGGTGTTCGATTTGATTCTAGAAACATTTCAAGAGGTCAGACCCACAGAGGGATAAATTCAACTGATCCCAAGAGTGGAGGCCAAAAACATGAGCACCTAGAGCTCCACCCAGCCCAGTGGCCGATGAAGTTCAAATAAACTTTATTTATATACCATCGATTACAGTCAAAATGGCCTTTAGGTGCTGTCATTGTGAGGGTTTCATAGACTTTCATCTCTTCTGAATTGTCTTTCAGATGTGAGGAAACAGGAGACAGAAGAGGATCAAACTAGAAAGGAGGATTTCCACTTGAAAAGTTACTTTTAACCGTTTCTCCCTTCCTGCGAGGCCGAGAGCTGCAGAAATTAGAAATTTGAATTGTGACGAGCCTTCACTTGAGAACGAGCCCAATCTTTAAAAACGCTTACCAAAATAAGAGTTTAAGAGAGAACAAATCCCTAGTGGGAGAGAGGACAGAAACAGATTCTAATATTCACTGCTATGATTTCCTTAAGTGACAGAGAAGCTTTGCGGTTCAAAAGTTCATCATGGAACACAGAGGTGACGGGAAGGTCGCGCCATCGATCTCCACGCATGTCAATACCCATCAAACGCTGCACTGCTCACTCACTGGAAGCCGCTCTGCTGCACGCCTCGGTTACAGTAAAGCTACAGATGAGAGCTGTATTTGTAACGTTATATATTCAGGCCAAAGCAAAGAAAATCATTACACATGATTTATTATTCAGCAGCACAAACGCAGAAGGACTTCATGGGTACGAGAGGCTCCAGTTACAGGAGGTCCATTAAACTCCTCTGTTTAAATGTTTTGCTTCAGATGGTTTTATCCCTGGGTTTACTTTTCCTAAATCCATAAATGTGTGTGTTTTATCTACGTGCGGCTGCACGATATGGAGATGTATGAGCTGAAATGTTAAAAAGGTCAACTGCAGATCTGAAAATGAACCTTCTGCTCCTGTTAGCGTGTTCAGATGGGCTTCCCAGAGTCGGACTAGGTCATCTTAGGCAGCAGAAGACTTGAAATATTAATATTGTTGATATCTTTCATGATCCACAACAGATATCATTGAATTTTTTTTTCTTTATTCCATTTTGTCATAAAGTTTCAAATCCAATGTGTAAGATCTGCCTCCATCTAGTTGTCAGACCGTGTATTGCAATAAGTGAACGTCTCTGCTAAACATTCTCCCTTTTTGAATGTGTTGGAAAATTACAGGAACTGAACAAAATGGATTTTTCTATGAGCTGATTGAGTTTTTCCAATCTGGAGAAACAATTTTTGTTTTGTCAAATTCCGAGATTTGGAAGATCAAAGATTCGGACAAAATAAGCAGATCAAACGATTCAAAAGATCAAAGACTCAGATCAAACAAACAGACCAAGAGTAAGACCAAAGGAGCAAAATCAAAGGGCAAGGGGCTTTGGTCAAGTCAACATAGGTTAGCCAAGTAAGACCTGTCTTACTTCACAACCACAGCTCCTGATCAAGCAGAAGATGCAACTAGTGGGAAGCATCGTCAAGTATTCAGGATTAGCTTAGTTAAAACTACACATTCTAATCAGTTGTACTTCCTAATCTAATGTTCAATGACATGTGCAGAGAAATGTTCAAGTGTTCAATAGCTTAATTATTTCTTAACTTGTTCCCTATCAGTAGTTGTTCTATCATAAATGTTCAGTAGAAGTGTTCATTCTGATGATTACATTAATTATTCATCATCACCTTTCACCTAAATGTTGTATTACAAGTGTATACATGCAGTTTAGTTACAAATTAATACATGTTTGTTCTATTTACCTTCAAGGTTTTCGGCCTATTCCTGTTTCTAAACCCATTACTTCAATTAAAATTGGAAACAAGAGGAAATTAGTTGTTCCTTTGCATCCTTCAACTATTGATCAAGCAGTTTTTCAAGTTTGGGCAGAATTGTGGTCAGAAAAACGCACATAACTTGCCAATTTTTAAATATATTGACCTTTAAAACTACCATGATTTAGGGGGGAGCGCTCCCAACAGAAGGAAGCGGAAGATTCCAGCTTAAAAAATCACCCAAAGAATTGTGAGTTGCAATACTAACAAATATCAGCAATGTTCAGGGATGTGAAGTTGGAAACAACATAAATGAACCACAGTCACACCAGTAAAAGCCTTCTGACTTAAATGAACTGTTCAACGGTTAATTTGCTGTAAACAAGCAATTTTACATCTAATGAATGCAAATCCTCTGGATTCTTTGTGTGCTTGCAGCAGTTTGATCCATCTGCTCTGAAGAATTATAATGTCAAACACACAGGGGGGTCTGAACATGAGATCAAACAGTTCCACAGACCCAGAAAGAGAAAAGAAAGACGAGCAATTTATAGAATAACCATTGAAAATGTAATACCCGCCAGCAGTGTTAATGGGAGGGAGTATCACACAGCGCACAGAAGCTGCTCTTTTTTCCGCTGTTCTGCTTCTTTTCTGCAAAAATGAATACGTTTTCATATCCAGAGGCGAGTGCAGATGGCACAGAAGAGCTTTCATGTGGACCGACCGCACGAAGAGGAAGAAACGACGGCAAGATATTGAATAAAAAGAGTTGAAGTTTTCACAGGAACAGGGGAGGAGGCCACATAATTGTCTTAAATTCAGATATTTCACATTGAGTTTGAGGGATTTCAGGTGCACGTTTACTCCGTTCTGACCATTTCCCACAGAGCTGATTCCAGGATTTCTAAAATTAGCCAATAAAAGAGCACCAGGAAACCTGGACTTAGGAACCGGAGCGAGGGGCGAGATCATTCATGGCGTTCTCTAGCATCTAAAATATTTTCTTTGATCTTTGATCCATCACAGCAGATCAAAGACAGTTGATTGGACCCTTTTCATTGACTTCCGGTATCTTCACCCGCAGGGTTCTGTCTTATTCTGCAGATACCCACCTCAATACTGGCGTTCTGATGACCTTCAGAATTCGGCGGGCAAACAAAGCGGGTGAAGCAGCGGTGTGTTTCTGGAGCGATGGGGTCTAGAACCACGTGGTGTTTCTATCCAGAGGCTGGAAAACTTCCTCTGGTCTTTTTCAGACCTGAGCGGCTGAAGGAGGGGCTCATCTGAGAGGAAGTCAGGATGTTATTTTTGGCTCCGTCCTTCTATCAACATTCTGAACTGCACAAAGGCTTCAGATGCAAAGAGAAGCGGCGGTGAAAATACAAAGCCGACGTCCCTTTTTCCCCTCGAAAGTCGTTCACTGCGCCGCACATTTGTGGGTGTCAGCTGGCAGTTTTAGCTGCTCTGTCGACTCACTTGTTGCTTTTCAGTCGTCTGATTTCTTCATCCTGTTCTGTGAATAGAGATTATAGATCTATGCGGTCCAGAACTAATCCTGCTGCTTCTGCTGGATGGATGGATGGATGGATGGATGGATGAAGGGGTTCTGCCATCATCTCCTTTGCTTGTCTTCCCAGAATGCTGTTGGGTGACCTCGTCAGTGAATTCTGTCTTTGTAAAAATGCTTGACCATCGCAAACGGAAAGCCCCCCCACCTCTCCTCCCTCCTCCCTCCTCTCCCAGGTGAGAAGTGCCAATATGTCTGACTGACGACCCGGCTAACCGTCGATGGCACTCTGGGTTTTTCCTGTCATGAATCGGACGCCGCCGGATCCATTACCTCTGTCCTTTTCAACCTCTGAGGACCGGCGGCCAGCGTTCCACATGGCTCCAGCGCCGGGCGGCACATCCCTCTTTGTCTCCGCGAGGGCCTCTTATGTGACAGCGTCACCGGAGCCAGGGTCGGGGGCTTCCTCCAGCCATTTCACTTGGCTGCCCGCCCGCTCTTCCTCCCCCAGGCTCAACAGCCATTGATCCCAGCAGCGACAGCAGGTCCCGAGGAAGGGTAAGCAGATCCACCTGGTTGGCTCCAACAATCACCCTGGCCCTGTAGGGACAGGTCCTGGTAAATTAATAGTGCGCTTGCAGCGACTAGATATTGTTAATGTATTTGCTATTGATGGAGCGCAATAACATGAGTAGCTTCAGTCTTACTCAACACTAAACAGAAGGGCGGAGGGTTATTTCCGGCTTTCAGAGTAACTCGGCATTGCTGGGACCTATTGATCGTAATATGATTTGAACCGCTGTCAAATTCAAGGCCTTGAATGAGATGGGAATTTATGAAGACAAAAACAAGACAAACTAACACATCAGACTGCTTTTACTCAGCATCATGGAAGTGTTGCATTACATCGGGCGGATAAATGTTGGGATGAGCACAAAGTTAGCATCATTCATCATTCATTAGTTGGTGAAGACTTGTAGGTTCTGATGGTTTTTTTCCAATCACCGACATTTGGCTAAAATACGCACCTTGATGAGGTGTGAGGGGGCGAACGCTGTCAATCAGAGTTCAAGGCTGCAAAATTTCCAGTAAACTGTGAAAAAGTGTGAGAGGAAAAAAGAACCAAACTCAATTTGCTTCTCCTCTGCAGCAGCAGCGGCTCACTGTGCACCTGTGAGCACCTACAGCAGCTTCTGCAGCTGGGTCACCGGGTCAGTTAGTGATTTTCTCTGCTTTTATTGGGAGTGAATGCCCGTGAGCCGTCCCTCCCAGACAAGCTGCGTCCTCTGGAGAAGAGCGACGGCGAGTCCAAAGCAGAGGGAATGAACGGCGCTGGTGAGCAAGAGAACTAACCAGATTTAACGGCTGGGCCGCTGCTTGTTTAAAGGAAACCCAGATGCGATCGCAGAACTTTTTATAGTCCAAAAGGACTTTTCTTATATCAATATCACGCCTAGAGGCGTAAAATGGATCAGGAGGTCGGTCCAGAAGGATGATTGTGATATGGAAATCACAGATTTTTCCATGCTACAGGCATGACAATAATACCTCGAAGTGGAAGAAGACTTTGGACGCCAAGGAAGTTCTTCCTCAGTCAGATGTTCTATTTTGTGACCTGACTTGATTGGCATTGAATTCTCTCTCTCTCTAATGTAAATTGTATTTTGACGGTCCAGACGGGTTTGGCTCCTCTCCACAGCTTTTAGAAATAGACATGTGGATAAATGTGTACAATTTCTGACACAAACACGATAGCTGAGCATTCCCTTTGACTGTGGGAGGAGAATAGAGTTCAGCCTCATCAAGGTCGGATGAGGGTCACAGAGCTGTCCCTCATTTCTGAGGCCGCTAATGAGCACCAGCGCCCTGCCCGGAGGCCTGGAGCTGGCTTTTCTAAGACTTTCAGCCACTTTGAAAGGTGCACAGACCAGTGTGCAGAGGTCAGAACATCAGAGTTGACCCCACTGAATGCCACAAGCTTTAAAAAAAAAAAAAAAAAGAAGCTGAATTTGTTCCATTGCAATGACATTTTTCCTCATTCAGGCTAAATCCCACATGCATTTCAGCCTCATTTTACAGATTTTGTTCACAGATGCCAGTCACATGTCTACATACATCCATAACGGTGTTGTTGCTTATGAATCTGATCACATCTTACAGGAGAAAAAAAAAACGCTCTGCAGGGAGAACCGTTCCACTTCAGCGAGCACAGAAAATCAGTCTGTCTGATAATAGCAGTGGGCAATTTCAGACCACCCAGAATGACAAGGGAATCAATTTTCCTGGTTAGGTTATAGATGGGGTTTCATTGCCTGGTCCTTTCATGAAAAATAGCTGAGATATGTTATATAAATTATGAAGAAATCCTCAGCAGAGAAACTCACACTCTGGGCTATGCCACTTACCAGGGACTTAAAATGATTCTACATTCATACGGAGGTTTTGGAATATGCATTTGCTGATCTCGCTTGTATTGCACACCAAAAAGTAGGTTCTTAAAGTCATCCGGCATCATATTTAGCAGCGCTGAATATTAAAATGTGTATAAATGTCCTGTGATTCATCATAAAGCTGGAGTCAGTGGAGATGGTTCAAGCGCGACCTCATGCGGACGATTCTAGCCACTGCAGGCTGAGATTTCCGTGCTCACATCAGAGCGTCTGCTTTATTTCCGCACGAAACTGAACTCCAGAATGGTCAAAAATAGGTCTAATTAATTTATTTATATCAGAGGATCCGAGTGGAAGCTTCTAAAAAACATGCAGCTTATGTATACATTTGAGTGTTGCTTAAATCTGCGGTTTAAATTGGTCATTTAGTCTCAAAACAAATGCATATTTTAGAAATTTTAATTTCACAATCATTTGATGATTCTACTAAACATTTGAGATAGTTTCGACTTTTTTGGGACCTTATTATGTTTGCTAGTAATGGGGAAAAAAATTATGTAATAGGCTATTTCCCTGTTTAACTTCGCTCACAAATGTTTTGTGTTTTTTACAACGTGGACTCCTTAGAACTTTTCCCACATTTTTTTGGCAATGTAAATCTGGGATACTTCTTTAAATATGCTGTTTGCTTTGTTTTCATTGTAATTTGAATTAATTGATTTTAATGCCTTTTTTATTTTTTAGGTTTAATTCAGAAAATTCTCGTAACTATATTTTCCTAACCTCGATTTACCACGTCATGTGTTTATACTTGACTGCAGGGTTTATTTCAAGATGATAAGTGACCGCTGTAAAGTGGAAACGTTATTATTTCGTACGTCCGGGCCAGCGGTGGGCGGAGTTCCGTTGCCATGACAATGACGTCAATGTTGGTGTCGAGTAACCAAAGGTCAAAATAAAGACAAGTGAATGAAAACGGAAGGAAACTTAACAAGCTGCCCAGAATAGGACAGAACTGCACCGAATCCGTTCAAACTTCAGCCTGGCACACTGCAGCCGGCGTCGGCCTCGCGTCATCCGGGGAAAATCTTCGTTTGCTTTACCGGTAAGGAAGCGTCAGACAGCAGAAGGTTAGGGTCACGCACAAGCTAGCCGAAGCTAACAAGCTAGCGAGCCTAGGTCGTTGCTGGCTAACGAGAGCTAATGCTAACCGTCAGCACTTCAGGTCAACATGGCTTTGCTTTGGCAGTCTGTCCGACCTGGCAAAGTTACTTTTAACAGCTAGCTAGCGATGTCAATTTACTCAGCCTTCGGTAACAGGCGTCACTTGGTGTTATTTCGTAGTTTAAGTTAGCTTTTCTGCAGTGGAGAGGGCACACGGGCTGGCCTCGGGACACTGAATGTTTTTCACCTGTGTAACTTTACTGACATTAAGTATACACATAAAAACACACACCGCTGTCCAAGCAGTGCTGAAGCTAATGTCATTGATGCAAGTTAACAGGACACATCGAAGCTAGCTTGTTAGTCTTTGAGCGGCTGGAAAGTGCAGATAAACACAGTTTACAGTAATCAGGCCAAACACAACGGACGTGGTTACTGGTCATCGGTCAACATCCAGCCCACAGGTGAATGTGCGCGTTGTCATTGAACGTCGGCCTTAGCATAAATGAGACTCTGCACTAATGTTAATGAGCTCATGCTAACTTCTCTGTGTCCCAGCAGGTGCCAGGAAATGGAGGACAGCAGGTAATGTCCCCTGATGCTGGACTCATCGACTTTCAGATCGGACACTGGAGACTTGTGTGCACAGTTACCATGGAGCCACGGTGTTGTAATAGTCAAAATAGTCAGGAAATGGGAATTCTCATGGCAGTTTGAGGCTGTAAACATCCCCGACTGGAAGCTGTCAATCAGCAGAGCTTTCAGTCTGATGTTTACCACCTCCGACCGCCTCCTGCTCCACGGCGACGGAGGACTGGGCTGCACCCGTTTGACCCGCCACTGCAGCATCCACCACTCCGAGAGTCCAGGTCCTCGGCCGTTCGGGCTCAGATGGTGTAAACATCCTACACTCAGCTGTGATCTTTTGCGGCAGAGGCTGAGAGAAGGTTGTTTACTTGAACTGGCTGGAAGTGACACGCTGGCGTGAAGCGAGCCGAGCGAAAGGCGCCAAGGCCCGAGGTCACGGGCCACAGGTTCATCAAGTTATTCCAAACAGCATAGAGACGGCTGTAAAAACATCACGTGCGCTTCCATTTGTGTCAGTCTGCAGCTCAGGCAAATTCACCCGCATGTTAAATCACTATTGACTGATGTTAAAATAAACCCTCTAGTAGATCTAATTAACAGTCTGACTGACTGTATTTATTATCTTGTGTCGGTGGGAACAACGTGTCAATGTCAGCAGCTTGTATTAAAAACAAATGGATCCCCTTCATGTGTTTTTGTTTAATAAAACATTGTTTAGCTACATTTACTCAGTATATTTCTGCTGCAGTTTAAATGTCTTCAACCTTTTTTTCTACATTTCTGTCATTAAAATTCAAGATAAGTGATTGAGAAATGATAAACTGAAAAGGTCAAAGGCCAGAGGAACACCTAGTCCAGACCCGGTCCTAGAGGGCAAGCCAACCAGGATTTTCGTCCTACCAGACCTGGTAGGACAGAAAACCTGGCCCGATTACGGCCCTTAAGGACCAGATGTGAGAACCAGCCAACCACAGGGTGTGCAGCTCATTTTAAGGTGGAAGATGGATCAGCTGTCCTCAATCAAAGGGAGGATGAAACCGTTTGTGAAGACAAAACTCCACAACTGAGGTGTGAAACCGTCTGGAAGGCCACACAGGAGAACCTTGACAGAACCAGAGTCCTCTTCGGGGCACAGTCAACACCAAACTGTGAGCATGGGTCATTTTTCTTTAAAAATGTACTGTTTGATATCTGTCTCATTGGCTCGAGCTGGTTCTGCCGGTGTGAGTACCGGTCCTGAGGCTTGGCCCATGTTTATGCATGAAAATGCTGGTTGTGCACAAGTGCTATGCCGCACGTCTGCCACTAGGTGTCAGCATTGTGCTTCGGGTTTCTGTTGATCAAGCGTTTCATTGGTTGGATTGATTGGTGGGTCATTGATCAGGCAAAGACCCATCTGCGAATAACTGCAGGCCAGACAAATGAGGATAAAACTGCTTTGACAGCCGAATCTAATTTTAATAAATAATGTAATTATTTTTCTGTACTTTGGGTAGTTTAACCCTCCCCCTCTTGGTTCAGTCAATCTGCCAGCGTTTCACTGGTTCCAGTCATGGCTGAGCGACCAGGCTGCTTCTCCCTCTAATGTAATTTCTCTAATGAAAGGATGAATGATGGTGGAATTATAGCATGGATGCTGCAGTCACAGCGACTGATGGAGATGTGGGCGGAGGTTCTGGATAGCAGCAATGTGTCACCTGAAGCGGGGCTAAACATCATTATCGTGGTGGTTCAGCGGCCTTCTGCTTTGTTGCTAACATTATTTAAATAAATATTAGAAGGCTGGATGTTCTCCTCAGATGGCAACTGACTGAATCCTGTTACACCCCCAAAACCTCCTCCGGGCCTGCCATTCTGAAATAAACCCACTTTCCCAGACAACCGTAATATGGTTCCGGGACCGAGCATTAGCACGTGCAGCTAACAGTATTTAGGAATCATTTCCTGCGAGCAGACTTGTGAATAACAAACATTTGTAACTAAATGAACTCTCCATGCTAATGTTTTGTGCGGTACAGAGCAGACACACGCATGCATCCCCTTGACGTCGTGATTACTGTTGTGCACGTGGTCTGCTGAGC
Source organism: Arothron firmamentum (assembly GCA_016586285.1). NCBI lineage: Eukaryota > Metazoa > Chordata > Actinopteri > Tetraodontiformes > Tetraodontidae > Arothron > Arothron firmamentum. The sequence goes on from BJFM01001506.1 coordinate 403,956, forward strand.
TTAACGTTTACCAGACAGTTGTCGAGTCAAGTTCTTTTTCTGTGGCGCGACGTCACTGTGATTCAGCCGCCATGTGACATCCAACCTCAAACTAGCCTGGGTTCGCTCGGCTTGACTGGCATCTTTATAGCCTTTCTCCTCTCCCAGCAGCTTACAGTCCAATTCTTCTACTGAAGCCTGTCTAGATAAGGGTTTTATTTCCCGTTCTGGCGACACAGACTCAAACTGGCATCACGAACACGTACACGCGGCCTGTTCAATTAGCAATGATGGTGCGGCGCCGGCGTGTTCTACGTCTCTTGGTCTCAGCTGCCACATTGTCAAAAGTCAGACGGGGTTTTTTTCTGCAGAACTGGGACAAGAACCCGGCTGAGCTGTAGCTAACATCTACAGGTGCTTCTGTTACCTGTGTATGAAATATTCATGTTTGCTATCAAAAACAGCGATCCACAGATGCTAATCAGCAGTATGACAGGATCAGAGGGGCCAGGCTTTTCCCCCAGGACACATCCATCAGTCATGGAGGAGTCCACCAAGTCCAGCAGGAGACTAAAGCCAAGCTCAATAGGCTCTGGCTCCAGTTCTGTCTACCTGATCTATGTTCCGTAATTAAAACTGAGCTCTGGTGAAAGCCCGCTCGTAGTTTTTCCTCTGTCATGTTCGCTTAGTTTCTCCCAGTTCTTCTCAGGAAGAAACAGTAACAGAACAATAGTGCTCCGTGGAAAAAGGACAGTCCTAAGAGTCACGTCAAGTCAGATTTATCCAGCAGTTTTCTGGTGAACGACGGGGGCCGCTGAGCACAAGGCCCTGGGGCGCTCCAGAATAATATTCAGCAGGATTTTCTTGCTTTCTATTTTCTTTCTGCTTAATAAGCATTCATTTTAGCAATAGCTTTAACAAATGAAGCTACAGTGCAGACTCTTGTTTTAGGCAGGAATCCACCCTGGACACGCCAACACCTCGGGGAAATTTAGAGCCTCCCGGCCAGCTGACATATTTGTCTCTGACTGTGGGAGAAAACCAGCATTCCCAGAAGAATCGCGACACATCTACACCCAACCATGCTATCAACTTTACAGCATAGCCAGTGTTTTGGGCCGTGTCTTTGTATCTGTGCTTGTGCGCTAACATATGGGCACCGTTAATAGCCTTGTCTGTGTTAATTACTTGTAATTTACGGCAGCATATCTGCTTTTTTCTTTTCTTTTTTTTCTCGCCCCAGTCTGCATGTGGCAGTTTTCATCTCTGCTCAGTTGGACGCCGTCTTAATTCTTATTAAAAATAAGTACAAGATGAGGCCTCATTAGGAGGTAATTTGTGGCGCTGTTTAGCATTAACAGGACGCTGATGAAAATGGCTGTCTTTGTCGTGGCTTTTTAAAAGCGCTGGGTCAACCTCGCAAAGTCCAGGCTAATTAGTGTCAAATCCAGGAGGAGGCGCGTTTGTGGCAACAGCCGCCCCGTGAGCCGTCCGTGCACGCTGATCTCAGAAGGACGGCTGACAAGGTCTTAATTAAGCCCAGTTTCTCCAGAACCGTGTTCAGCCACAGGTACCAAACTTAAGTATAAAAGAGAAAACCCAAAGCGACCAGTCGTGACAGGCATAAGGTTAAATTTCAGCATTTGTAACAGAAATACAGCAAATGTAATCCCATCGATTCTGTGATCTATACATCCCACCAGGGGACACATTTACATTCAGGGCAGAGCTCCTCTGAGCTAGGTCTGCGTGGTGCCCGCCGAGCGCCGTGTTTACCTGCTGACTCAGTGCTTATCGGGCCGCACAATCTAGCTGCGCTAGATCAACTGATTAAGCGGCCGCTCCTGGTTCTCCGTCTCTGCTGTCATAAACTGATAAATTGACCCCGACTTTCTCTGCAACGGTAAATGTTTGTCCAGCTAAAAGGCTTCGAAGCAATAAGAAAGATGCTTATCGGGTAAATTTGCCAAAGCTGGGAGGGAACCGCTGCATTGTCGAACACCCCTAAACTAAACTAGATTATAAACTGACAAGAACTATAAAATGGAGCTCCTTTTGTTAGCTACCTCTTAGCTAGGGTTTGCATTAGCCACCTTAACCGAACAAAACACCATTGTTGTGGTTGTTTGGAGCTGCGTTATCCTATTTTCCCCTCTGTTTCTGCTTATCGTAGCAACAAATGAATGCACATTTCTGTTGATATGCGAGATTTTTTTAGATAACAGAAGGCCACTCGCACCAAAATAACTTTTAAAAACTATGAACATGAGCAGAACCAACGGCATAACGAGCTTGTTTTCCTGCAGCGCCCACGTCTCGCTCTTTGTTCCCTGAATGTTGGTACTCACGGCCGCAATTGAATCAGATTAGCGATTCCATGGCTCTAATGCAGCCTAATGCTAAGCGTAATTAGCTTTATTTTCCCTCCAATTTCACCCTTTTGTTGGTGACGATGATGAAAGTGTTGCTGATTACAAACCACACCGTTCTGCTTCTCCCTGAATGTGCTCACGACTGTTTTCATCTTTATTAATCAGCGTTTTTTGGGGGGGGGGGTTTGGTGGCTTTTTGGGGGTTTTTCATCCTTTCTAATGTCAAATGCATTTGAAGATCACTCGCCGAACATTTGATGCACCCGCTCACGCGGTCCACACGGCCTTCATTTAGGCTGATAACAGCAAACGTTTGTTGGCACAACATTATTTAACGGAATCTCGATCAGTTTCCCGCCTCATCTCTCTCGCCCTCCGTTTCAAATCTCTTTGGTAAACAATATAATCGCTGTTGCCTAAATGAGGCTTCAGAAATGCACATTAATCTCCAAACATTCTTCGGTGTCAGAGGGGACGCTAAAAGCAAATGAACCTGGAGTCTGTGGAAACGGGGCCCATCTTCAGCACTTGGGGGGTTAAATGTGTAATTAATGTCATGTGACGGCGTTGTCGGGAATCACGGAGCACTGTGACTTTTCCCGTTGCCATTTAATGTGCCAGACTCGGGACGAACCCAGTGTAGTTTTAATTAAGCAGCAGTGGGGGACTCATCACCCTCGTGTTGTATGGCAGCGTTTTATTTGCTTCCTCCGTAGTCCAGGTCATGACAAGCGGGGGGGAAAAGACGTAAAATCATCAGATGGCCGAGTCCTTCCTGCTTTATTGAGACGCAGTAAAGTCGACAACCGAGGGAGCTGGTGCGTGGACGTGAGTTTGAGTTGAGATTCTGTTCTTTGTTATTTAGATGGAATCTGATGCAGCAGAACAGCGTCAGGATGGTGAAAAGCACCGATTTGCTTCTGAAAACAGCTTTATTAGAATTCAGCTGAGCGCTGAAACCTCCGTAAAGGTCAGAGCCAAGAGTGGCGGCGTAGTTAATTACTGTGGAAAAAAGAAAACTGTAGCAAGCCGCTTCAAGTCTGGCTTTCCGAAAATCAAATACCTGGGATGGAGAACAGCAGCCCCGAGCGGCTCCTCTCCTTCATTTGACCGTGTGATCAGCAGCGAAGAGAAAACCAGTCTGACCAATCCTGACGAGCGCGGAGAGTCCAGACAGACACTGGAACGCATCCTCAGGACAGCTTTTCGATGAAGAGGAGGGAAATAAATAACAGGGAAATCATTCATCGTTCTAAATGGCCACAAATTAGAGCTGCGAACGTTGAGCGACAGCGAGAGCGCGCTCTCATTTAGCCGCTAACGCTTCAGACGCATCGTTCCGTCCCCGTGGAGGCTCCGCGTGAGTCATGATTCAGTAAATATGAATGTTCCTCAGGGCTGTAAAAGCCTGCAGCCGGGCCTGATGAATGTCTTCATCATCAGATTATGACGACAGCAGGTTTTAAGTCCAGCCTACCGTCTGACTGTCCATTATTTATAACCTCCAAATCATGCAGCAGATCCATCTTTTAAGGCCACTTTCCTCCTCATTTTTCATCGGGTTCAGCCTGGACGAGCATCCCATCTTCACCCCCAGTCCAATAGGATATCAGACAACGGCTGCTAAAAGGTTCCCGGGCCCAGGAATCGCTCACGTGGCTGAAAGGTTGATGAAGCCGAGCGTCCGCTCCATCAGGTGGTGTTTATGATGAACGTACGGCGGCGGCGGAGCAGCTTCCTGACAGCCGACAAGCAGCTGCGGGACAGGCGGGACCGCCTCCGGTCCCGTCTGATCAAACATAATGGGCCGTCCGAAGCTGCGCGGCTGCTAAGGCGAAGCAGAAAGTTGCTGACGGAGATGAGAAAGGCAAAACGCACTTAAACGAGGAGAAATGACAATAACGGACCACATAAACACCACCTCTCCCAAATATCAGCCTCGACGCGACCTTTTTGCGTGCTAGATGGCGTAAGGGTCTGTTTGGCGCGCACGTGGGGGTGCGCACGATATCACGAGATCTTGAATGGTTGCGGCTTTCATGGAAAATCTGGTTTTTTCTTTTCGTGCTGAACAAGCAGCGATTATGCAGCTGCTCTGAACGCCGGCGCTGTGCGGAGCGAGCGGAGGCTCTGCCGGTCCAGGTGGAGCCTTCGTCACCTCGCGCTGCGGCGGGAATGCAGCTTTGATCGCTTTGATCTCCACGGGGAGCGGATGAATTATGCACACGCCACACATCAGGTATTCCTCTTGTAATTCCAACCTGTTGTGCTGGAGGCTGTTGAAATGAAATAAATAAACCCGAGAAGCCCTGTGTAAACAATGTTGACACACAGGGCTTCACCCGGCAGCGGCGGGAACGGGAGCCAACCCGCCGCCGCCGCCGCAGCTTCACGCCGCCGACTGCTCCCACTTGTCATTTGAAACTAGCTTTCAGTCCTGACGTGTGTCGGCTCCCCATCTCGTCCCTAAATTGAATCTCAGCTCTCGTCCTCCCTCTCGGTTTCCTCTCACGAATCCACAAGCACAGGAGCCTCCAAAGGAGCATCTCTGATGATCGCTACGTGCGCGGTCGGACAATCTCGTCCATCATGTGGAGACATTTGACGGGTCTGAACTGCGGGCTTTTAAATGCAGATGAATGTGCGTCTGCGGGCGTGGATGAAATCCACATCAGAGGAGGTCAACGCTGCAGATCTCGGCGGATATTTCACGCCCACAAACGAAGGATCGAGTCTCTGCCGATTCTCATCCGGCCCAACTCTGACGGAGACGCCGCATCCTCTGTGTCCCCGTTAAACATTTTTACAATGTGGATTTGCCCTATTAGGATGCGCAGCCTTTCTGAGGATTCCTCTGATGAAATGGGATTCGTTCAGACAGCAGAACCAGCGCTGGCGGCTTGTGCGTGTGAGCATTCACCAAGCTAGCAACTTAATCAGCTGCGCTACCTGCAGGCAACCCTGCAGAATTAGCTCTTCGTTTGGCTACATCACTTTAATGAAAGACCTTTTGTAGGCTGGACAGTCTCGGCGAGAGGCGTCAGAGGCGTGACGTTAACCAAATCGCCTCCACGCAAACGCGCCGTCGCGTTGTCGAGGTCGGCCTTCATTACCGGCCGGCAGCCTCCCCAAATGATGTCGTTATACACTGGAGAATTCTCGGGCAGCACCTGCCGGGGTTTCATCACCGGAGCTCTAAGTCGTTACATTCTGCCCCAAAAATCATAAAATATTAAACGGCACAAAATATTGATGGCTTTCTTTGATGCTTTCATGCGGGCGCGGCAGCCTCCGTCACACCGGTGGGCCGTCTCCGTCTCTGCGTGACAGCTACACTCCAGATGTGAAAAATTGGTTCATGGCTGCCCTTTTTTTTTTTCGCTGCCAGATGTCAGAAGAATTCAGGGGGACGGGTGGGATTTGGGTTCCCCCCGGGTGTGCCCCAGCCTGGTGGTAACGGGGCAGCCGCTAACAGCTACGCCTTTCATGGTCCGTTTCCGCCCGATTGGTCCTCGGTGCCGTCGGGGATTCGGGGGAGTCGGGTCGCTGCAGCCCGCCGTCAACTCCAGGTGTTGAATTAACACTTTGACAAAGTGGGAGTGTGGACAGGGGACAGTGATGGCGCCTGATTGGATGCACTGAAGCAGTTTGCAGCGGAGGCGCGGAGGGAGGGAGGGAGGGAGGCGTGGAAAGCCCCCCGCCGCTGCCGCCGCCGCCGCCGCCGCCGCCGCATAAAGCAGGGCGCCGCAAATGGCTTCATTACTCCCGGGAATGTAATTCCTGCTATCAGTCTGCTGGCGAATCAAGCAGGGTGATATTTCTAATGAGTGAGGACGACTCCGTGGTGCCGGGCCGAGCTCGGCTCCGCTCAGACGCAGCGCCGGGCTTGTTTACAACCGCCAACTCGTGCAAAACAAATAACCACCTCTTTTGTTTGCGTGGTTGAGAGCGCCATCAAAACTCATTTCCCTTCACCCTCCAATGAACAAGGCATGTTTCATGTTTCCACCAGGCCTAAAGGAGGAGCCGCACCATCCATCCCATCCTCTTTTAGCTGTTGTCAAAAAAAAAAAAAGCCCAAACATAATTTTCTGGCTGCCAGTCATGCAGCGAGAGCACGTCAAGGTCTGCCAAGGGTAGAATCAGATGATGCATCAGATGTGAGGAACCTCTCCAGTGTTCATCCCGTCACTCCTGACACGCTGGACAACATTGCAATCTCCTTTAACTTCCCCATTAGCTAAAGGGCAACTCGGCATTGCGTGCAGTATTGGATTTGTCACACGTTGCGCCCTTTGTGGAAAGGTCAGCGGAGCGGGCGGCGACGGGCGCACATTTGGATTTTTATCACGAGGGACGGTGACATCGATGGTGCTAAATAACGCCATGAATGGGAGAGCGGTGGGGGGGGGGGATGTGGAGCAGCAGCATGCTGCAACAGCCCTGAAGCTAGCGCTCCCTGGAAGAGCGGCCGCTGCTGCGAGGTCTCGCTAGGATCGATCTGGGTGTCGGGGCAGACTCCAGAGCAGGATTATTCTCACACTCGGAACACAAACAGTCACACAACACATCCAATGTGGGTCGAGCACAACAGTCTTGCAAATGCGGATCATTAATTCATCATTGTGATGTGGAGGCTTTGCATCTAAATGCATAATTAATCAGCAGCCATGAAACGCGAGAGAAGATTCCCACTAATGAGGGACAGAGACGGAGTAAACGCAAATGAAAACAGGGTGAGCGATGGAGAGGAGGCCGAGGCTTTCGTGAAGCCGGGGTCTGGCGTTGTTGTCCTCGTGTGATGGTGTTACGCGGTTGGAGGGAATCGCTCTTCACGCTGGTGAATCAGGAATATGAAATATGCAGATAAACAAAAAAGACAAAAACAGCTGTCCTTTCCATCAGGAGGGGTGGCTACGCGGCCTTGCTATGCTAACAACAAGAGTATTTTTAGATCAGATTAACGCGATATAGCGGGAAAATCGATGGCTTCAAGTTGGTGGTTATTGATCCACCAGCCTCACATCTGAGGCTCCAACGCGAGGCTCTCTGTCCCGAACAGAAGGTGTGAGCGTCTGGTCGCATTTGTGCCACGCTGCTGGGATCACACAGTCCCATTAGCGCCGCCAGATCTCTGAGGACGGCTCACTCCTCAGCTCTGGTCCCCTGGAGACCAGCGCGGAGACGCCAGATCCCGCTCGCAAACCCTCGGCGAGCTGCTCCTCGACTCAACCCTCCCCTGACGACAGATGTGGAGAATTAAGAGATAAACAGAAATAATCCAATTAGGCCTAATGTGCACGGCCAGGGTGGGGGGGGGGGGGGATCTGAGGAGGAAGAGCCTTGAATCCTTTCAAACCCTGCTTTAATTACCGCAGCCGAGTGGCTGTGTTTACAGAGACCTTCAAGGTCAGTTAGAGGGTGAAGCGTGCGACGTTCCAGGGAGCCAAAGCGGCTCCAGAGCTGCAGGACAGACGAGACTCAGTCACTCGAGCTCCCAGAAACGCCTGAAGGTCTGAAGTTCTCCCCCTCGTTTGATACAACTTCAGTGTTTCTGCCAGAGATCGCCAGGTTCCCCCACCCCCGGGCCTGGCTCCAGGATGGAACCTGGGGCATCGGAGATGTTCATTCCGGCTGCACCATCTTCTTTCCACTCCACAGTCAGAAAAATGCTTATTTTTCTGGTTATCAGCAGCAGTGGAGTAAATATTTTCCTCGCTTGCTGAGCCGATCAGCCCCGCGGCGGGGCTTTCGACTGGAGAACACTTTAAAAGGAAAAATCCCAGATCCGTAATTACCAACATGAGCGGTAAAAGGCTCCCACTCTGCTTTGTGCCGTTTGTGAGTGGACCTGGGCGTCCATGAGTCTCCCTCCGCTGCTTCTCTTCTTCATTAGCCGGGATGTCGCCGTGTTGACACACTGGTCCAAACCCATTACGACCAGCAGGCATCAGGTAGCCCGATCCTCCTCCGTAATGCTATTACCCAAGATGCACACATCATTAGCTTAAATGCTAATCTCGTCCTGCAGGTAGGTGGGCAGCAGAGATCAGGACGACCCTTCTTTTATTGCCTTTAAAGGCATTTTCCTGGAAATCTGTACGTACAACAAACATGCATTAAGGACTAAAACAGGCAGAATTGTTTCTTCCTTCACGCTGGTTTTGATTCAGCGGCGCCATCACATTTGATTTCCCTTCATTCACACAAAATGATGGTCATTACAGGCCAATAACTGCGGTAATCCGACCGTGACTTTGGTTTTTGTCTTCACAGGGAGGAAGAGGAGGGAATGGAGGGGAACAGATCGCATCATTTCTGCAGTGTTTGTCCGGATAAACAACAGCGAGGTTAGAAACCGCCACGGCCAGGTCAGGCAGAATTAACTCCGCTACATCTGTGTGGTTCAGCCCAAAAAAGGAGAGAAGAGAAAATTGTGTTTTTGGTAGCTGAGTACGTGACTCTTGGTTTGAGTTTGTGTTATAAATATCTGCTTTTCCTGCAGCACATTAATTAACAGGACAAAATAAACACCAACATTTTACTGAGTACTCAATTTTGTTGATTCTCGTTTCAGGTGTAATCTCCTTAAAATGTCGTTTCCCACACAGACAAAGACTCAAATATGAAAAATTAATCGCTGCGTGCTGCAGAATTTACATCAAAAGCTTTTTTTGTTGTTGTTTTTGCTTGTTGAGGAAATGTATTGCTCAATCCTCCTCTTTTTTTCCTCTGAAGGCCGGTCTTGAATGGACTGAAGAGCGTAGGGGCTGCAGGGACAGAAGAAGACATGAAAACCTTGGAAAAGCCTCCTGTCGCGTTTCCAAGGAAGTCACCGTCTGGAGGAATTAAAGCTTAAAGAGGAGCCACATCAGATTAGCAGGGACAAACGCAAACATGGCAGCCGAGACAAGGGAGAGTCTCTCGTGTGCCAAACGCCAAACGGGACGCCCCAGCGACTTCTTTAATTAATATGTAGGTCATCAAACCTTTGTCTTAAATTACCGAGTCTCCTGCGACGCCAGCCGACGCAGCCATGGAGGAGCCTGCAGAGCCGGGCCTGCTGTTTTAAAGATGTGTCCCCGGGTCTCGGCGTGGGACGTGCTCGGCTCCCGCACCCGCAGCTCGCTCCCCAGCGTACGTGTCTGGCACACTTTGAAGTTCCTAACAATGTGGCAAAAGAGCGCGTTGGTACCTCTGCAGCACCGCGGCACTGTGGGAAAGATGGGGGAGCGGCACGATTAAAGGAATAATTCACCCAAAGACTTATAGATCATCCACCCAAGCTGCTGCTAAAGCCTGTAGACATCAACCTGTCCCCCTGATCTAATATGTAGGATATAAGTTGTTTGTAAGGGTGGAGCTTTACCTCCTTTGTCTTTTGGGACTTTCCACTGCTGTCACTGACCAGATTGAAATGCATTCTGGGATATCTGGCCGTCTCAAGTCAACACAGGTCCCGCCTGACGCGTGTTTGAATTGGAACAGCGCTTCTGGGGCGACAGACGACGGTTCACGAGTACGGACAAGTGGACAAACCAGCCCAGCTAGACGAGTCTGACGCAGACACCGATGAAGAACAGGAAGAGCTAACTGTTCATGCGGAATGAATGAGTGTGTGAGTGAATGCGCGTGCCCTGCCGTGTGTTTCTGCCTCTCACCTGGTGCCACCTGTTCCACATCACACACACACACACACACACCTGACGATCAATAACAGGATAAAGTGATGAAAGGAAAAAGACAGCATGGAATTTCTAATGAATCAATGCTAAACCAAGGGCTAGGACGCTAGCAGGTAAACCTGCAGCAGGGCTGGGCCACAGCTGTGCTTGCAGATGTTGCCTGGGCTGGACCAGTGGGACGTGGAGGCTGAACACAGCTGCGGAGGGTGGGCAGGTGAGAGCGCTCAGGCTAAAGTTTAAAGCTAACCCTCAGTGTTTGTCTCCAGCATCATCCCCGCGCTGCCTCAGCAGCTTGTCCATATCGATTGCTCGCGCTTCCTCACCTCATCTCTTCCTCTTTCTTCTGCCTGTGACCCAGAAATCGATCTGTTGTCTTGGATCAGATGTCTCCATTCCTAAAATGCAGCTGAGGCCCGTGCGCATGACGGCGCTTTGATAATAGCAGAACCGCCTCATGGCGCTGCGGGCAGACCTCTTCCTCTCCTCTGCACCATCGGGGGCGAGTGCAGGACCATCTCCATGGTGCTTCAGGTGTGCCGGCTGTGAGATGAATCCTTGATGTCTGGGTCAGATCAGGACGCTCCAGCCGTGCAACTTACCGCGCAACTTAGCGCATTTAAAAAGGCTTTGCACCATCTGGAGGTAACCAGCGAAGAGCTTTGCCGCCGCCTTTAATTGCTGGTGTTTTAAAAACTCTCCTCTTGTGAAATGTTTCGCTGCGCCTCTTCTTCACGCGGCCTCGTGGGAGGGGCTGAATTGCATCAGTCTGTCCGCCTTTCTGTCTGCAGCGGTGGCGAGGCGCTCTCCCTTCCCTCCTGTTGGCTGGCTCTGATTGCCGTGCACATCTGTTGGTAATCCTCCCATCAGTCCTCCCAGCCCGAACACCTGCCTCCCATCAGCCGTCACCCTGCAACAGATCTGTGCCACAGATCGCTGTCGCAGTAAAGGTGCAGCCAGCCGCAGATGCTCAACTCTTCCTACTAACTTTCCACAGAGTTCCTTCTTTCAGGTCCAGTGTGTGACACACTGTTTGTGGGAGTATCTGAGATGCTTGTGGTCAAGCTTTGTAGATTCTAAAGGTAAATATTAACTTTTCTTATCTTTTATCCTGCAAAGTATTCAGCAAAAATGTTTTAAACTTTATCCAAGCATGCTAGCGCCCTGGACATAAACATCAGGATTTTTAGCTGTTGCATTCACAGACAGGTTGTGTGGATGACGCTGAAGTAGGAGGTGTTTCCCTCTGACAGTTGTGTGTGTTTTGATGCATTGATTATATAAATTACGGTTGGAGCCTTCTTCTCGTCCCTCCTGTTTTTCTATGCTTCGTTCAGCAGAACATTTGTCAATGATCCTAAATGATATAGATCTTAAAATGATGTCGTTGAATTGAAACCTGGGTATATTTAAGGTGTAAATCAGTGGCGGCGCTCGGCTTCCTAACCTGGACCACAGAGTTGCTGTGTTATTTTAGAATGACTTACTGAGCGACTGCATAGGCGTTTTGAGGATAAAAATACACTGCAGGCCGAATATGAAGTCTGGAAACCATCTGGGCTGCTGAGACAGACGAGGCCTGACTCTGATCCCCCGAGCAAACGTAAAAGAGGCGGTTTGGATGCGCGAGGAGGCCAGCGTGGCCTCAGAAGCAGCGAAATCCGATGCACAAACAGCAGCAGTGCAGGAAATGAAGTGGCGCTCCAAACTTTCCCCTGGTGGAATCGGCTCTACCATCTGGCACCAAAGCCTCCCTCCAAAGCAATCAAAGCGGAATCTGACGTGCAGGTTAGCGCGCAGCTTTGGGAGCAAATTCAGCTCCCTGGAGGATCAGCCCGACTGTAGTACGAATCTGGAATTCTTCATTTGGACTTTTAATCCACGTGGCTCTTAAGCGCACCGCATCTCCGTCAACTTTGCTCAGACTTAATCGCTGTGGATTCCGAGAGCGCCGCATTTCACCGATAATCCAGCCGATGGCGGCCCTCTGATCCAATTTATGGAGGGAATCTGAGATCAATCCCCAATCAATCTCCAGCAGACGGCGACCAGAGGCTGTTTCAGATCTGCCTCCGTCCTCCGAGCTGCCCCCAGCTCTTCCCTTCATAGTTTGGATTACGTCCCTGCTGCTGTCCCCCCCCCCACCCCACCCCACCCCTTCCCCCACGTAAGTGGACAAAGACTTGGAAAAAAACCTTTTTCCTCCCGACAGCGATGAATTGATAATCTGCTTAGTGAATATTCCATGTTGGAGCTGCAGCTGGTTGAGCAGAGGCCTCCTCTCACGCCGCAATGGCCCCCTGCTGAGGCGGGGCCGGGGGACGAGAACCAGAGAACGCCAACAACGCAAATATTTACCTGACCCAAAACTCGAACCCTGACCGGTTTGCGGCTGCGAGAGACGCCTGGGAAAGTTTTTTTAGCCTGATAATTTCAGTGTTTTATTTCCACTGAAGTAACGTGCTGTCATGACAACCGGTTATTTCTGTCTCTGCGAGGCTGCCGTGTTGATGGTTCTCCTCAGAGACTGTTTTCATTGAAGCCACGAGTGATCGTAGCTTTTTGAACGTCGTCCATCCATTTTTATTGGCTCCACGAGTCAGAAAAAGAACAATCCTCCTTCTTCTACAGCAAGTCTGGAGCCGGCCCTGGTCACAAATATACGTCTGCTTTGGAAACTTTTACATTTATAAAACCGTGAATAAAAAGAGACTGAAGGTCAAACAGTCAGTTCAGAACAAGTTGATGGAGACGTGGAGGAATGAGTGGGTGGAGGTGAAACGCTCGCCATTGGAGGAGAGCCGGAGAGCAAGAGAGCAAACCGTCGCTGTTCTCCACAGGTGTAATTAGACATGCGTCTGGACCACAGCGAGAATGAGAGCGGCTGTTTACACGGAGAAGGACGAAGGTCGTCCATCTGTGACGGAGGGCCCCCCTGAGGAGGAGGGACGGTGAAGAGTGTCCCCCTGCCGGACCCCCACGCGGCTGCCCTCTCAGACATCCTGGCTGCACGCCGCTGCAGCCGATGCCCAGCACGCTGCGCACTTTCTGCGTGTGTGTGTGTGTCGTGTGTGTGTGTTTTAAAAGCCTGTCTGAGGGAGCAGCTCGGCGTGGCGGAGCATCTGGGAGCGTACCACTGTTGGCTCCGCTCCAGGGTGAAGGTCCAGACAAATGGTGCTTCAGGAAGCCTGCAAGCGATCCGCGGGACCCTCGGGGCTCCCACGCACAGACACACGGACCCGGCTCCGTTTCATTGGTCAATAACTGCAGCGTCGTTAAACTGGGAAAAATGGCCGCCAACATGAATGAAGTCAACATACCTGCCTCCCCCACACTGATTTCAAACAGACTTATGAAGTTCCCGTTACCCGGGAGACTCCATTTATTTAAAAATATGCCTGTGTTTTAATCTGTGATGTCTAGTGGCCAAATGAGATGATGGAACGGCCGGACGTGAGCTGAGAGGTGAGATTAAATAAAAACCCATCTGGAGCTGCGGCGTCCCGACAAACTCTGGATCCATCGTCCATCGGATGTTAATTGGACATTTCCAGGCGGGCGTTTGGAGAGCATCGGTAATGTTGGTGCTATTGATTCGTCTGAGTCACGTTGGCACGGCTGCAGAGAGCGCACAAATCCAATCTCTCTCTCTCCTTTTTTTTTTTTTTGTAATTATGAGCCGACATTATCCCCTCGCATTAAAATTTCATGACCTGGGGACGACGCCAGACAACGGAAAACTAAATCGGACGACACCGCCGATCGAAGAACCAGCCAATTAATCTAACTTCTAAAACTTTTGGACAATTAACCTTCGGGGAAGCTTTTACCGCAGGCGCCCTCGTCACTCTCCTCTGAACAGCGACTCGCTAATCTTGGATTAGCACTTGCAAAGTTGCAAAACTTCAGATTTGTGCGGATGAAGTAAGGGACTCGTATGTTGAGGAAACACACTGAAGTCCCCTTATTACCGAGGTGGAAGCGTTGCTCTTCCCCTTGTGGTGGGCTGCAGTATAGCACAGCTCACAGCTAAAGAGCAGCAGCTCTTCTTCCGCTGGTTCTTGTTGCCCTTTTTGACCATCTCTTCAGCCTAAAAAGGCCAATCTCAACCGGGGAGGAAGTGAGCGTCACCCACGCCTGCAGACGGAGGCGTTGGAGTTCAGACGGGCTCTTTCTGTCGAGCTTTTCAAAGATGCTCAGGTTAAAACACCAATTAGCGCGTTCTTCACATTGATGGAAGGTGACAGAATTAATTAGGTGCGTTCCTTTATAATCAGCCCCACACCGAGAGCGCGTGAATGTTGTCAGCATTCCGGCAGCAGCCACACCACAATTTGAAAAAAACAGCCCTTCTGACTGGATGTAACGAGTGAAAGTAAAGAGTGAGAGCACAAAGGAAGAAATCTGACTGCGCATCTGAGGCTACGAGCTTAGCATCACCTACGCCTAAGGTGGCCTCTGTTATCCAATTAGCCAGCTGCATTTGTAGAAACAGGCTGGAAATGCAGAGGTCTGCGGATGGGTTATCCCACCAACCCATTTAGCCACTCTCCCACTACCACCAGTCTATACCTACCCGATGCTTCATCCCCACCCTTGAGGATCTGTCACCATCATTTTAGCTTTTAGCATATTTCATACTCATCCCGGTGCCAGTCTCAGGCACACCATCGAGCGACGCCATTGGTCGAAACGGCTACATTTAAACCAGATAAAATATTAAAATAATCATTTGAAACTAGCATTAATTAATGCGGATGCTGCATCCACGCCAGTGTGAGTGGGTGGAGTGATTAAATTCCCACATTTGTCAGGAGGGTTAAAGAAACACACAAATAAATGCAGCAATTAAAAAAAAAATGAATAAATAGATAAAATCAGGCCGCTTCCATCAGCTGAACCTGCTCTGATCTTTGACACTGGTCCAGGACTGCTGCAGCAATCAGATAGTAGCTGTGTGTGTGTGTGTGTGTGTGTGTGTGTGTGTGTGTGTGTGTGTGTGTGTGTGTGTGTGTGTGTGTGTGTGTGTGAGGGGGCGTGCAGCAGTCTGGTGCCCCTCACGGTCAGCGCTTTAAAGCCGCGCGTCTTCCGCTGCCTGGGAGCAGAACGCACGCGTTCGCGGAGAGAACTCCTCCGGTTCGCGGACGCGCAGCTTCCAGGAGGGCTGCGGACCCCCCCAGCTCTCACAGCGGCCGGCAGTGCGCGGCTGCGCCTGCTTCTTCTCCATACTGGCCTGACTTTAGCTCCAACCTCCTCCTCGGTGTGGAGATCGAAACTGACCTCGCGCTGCTCACTTTCCCCTTTTTTCCGTCCCGCTTCGCTTCGCTTCGCGCGGAGCGGCGAGCGCGGAGGTAACGGGACCTCTCCCGCAGCCCGGGTCTGACTTTAGGTGAGTACAACACCAGGCTTGCCACTTTCACCACCGCGCAGCCTAATTCCAGCCTCTTAATCCCGGGATTAAAGTGCAGCTGACGTGCAGGTGCTGTGTGCAACTTTGTTCTGCAGCGTTTGGCGGCGGCCATCGGCGTCGCGCAGCTTTGGAGGCGTCCGCGTGAGCGCCGCGCGTTTATTCAATGTCTCCTGGTGTTGGAGTTGTCTGCTGCTGAGGGCTCTCTTCACCTCTGCGCCTGCCAGTTCGTGCAAAGACAGATGAAATGCTGGATCTGTAGGTTGTGTGTGTGTGTGTGTGTCTGTGTGTGTGTGAGCAGCTGCAGCAACTGTTGAATCTTCTGCCTCCTGCCACATTTACCGAGATCGGCCGTTAACTCTGACTCTAATCTTATTCCCTCTGAGCTTTAATCCCTCTGATTTACCGTCCTGGTTTGAGGAAACTTCGTGTTTACGGGCTGATCTTCGCTCCTCGCCCTCATTTGCTGGTGAAGGTCTCAGAGGCTCGTTTTCTGCTCAAGCTTCTCCTCTGGAGCGCAGGAGCTCCTCGTCAGCAGCTCCAATCAGACGGGATGGCGTGACCTTGGCGCCACTCGGAGAGGAGGCTGACAAGACGCATGTAAATGCAGCCATCCGTTACCGGGGAGCCCAATTATGGGATGCTTCTGAGAGGATGGTTCTCTCATCAGGGCAGCTTTCCAGGTGAGGCCTGATGGAGCCTCAACTGTTCGGAACATAGCGTCCAAAGTTTGTGCAACTTCCTGCAGATGGCTGAGATGATGCAGCTCTCGCTCTTCACCTCTGGCACGCAGACCCCCCCTCCTCCTCCCCCTCCTCCTCCTCACCAGGCTGCAGCAGCCACAGCCCCCATGTCCTCCATGGTGAACCTTCAGCTTTTCTTCCCCTGGGTGTGCATTGTTTCAGTCCTGTGCCGTGTTTCCCCTTGGATCCCTGGTTTGCCCTCTGTTTCCACTTAGCAAACCTGGCAAATTTCCAAGATCCCCCCCCCCCCACACACACACACACACACCCCTCCCCCCATCTGCTCAGATTCCTTCACACAGGAAGCACATACCTGTTTTTCTTACTCTCTCTGTGATGAACCAAGAATGGGAATTTCCAGAGTCGGCTGGGCAGCCGCCTCGGCCCCAGCCCGCCCTCTCAAATGTCCAGGTTGCCAGTTGAGGACATTTACTGGCAACTCTGCAGAGACGCGACGGCAGCAAAATTCACATCTGGTGCAGCTGAAGGGGGGGGGGGTCGTGTAAAACTATACTGCGCTCTACTGCAGATGTTCCTTTGCATATGACGGCCAGGCCTTCCAGTTTTCCAACTCCTGCCTCCACGAACATCTTCCAACTTTTTTCCTCCCGCCCTTCTGCGGGGCGGGAGCGCACCGCGCCATCTGCAGGCCAGCTTCTAGCACGGCTGTGTGGAGAAACACGGCGTCCCGCTGGAGCTGGAAGCTAAATCCTTTTCTGTTGATGTAATTCAGAGAGGTGGAACGTCTTCTTCCCTGAGGTCCTTTCACCTCCGTGCTGTGACTCTGCAGACATCTGGCATGCGTTTGCTGTGAGGAACATCTCATCTTGTCCCTCTGTCACGCCCCCCCCCCAGCTCTGGCTTGGTTCACCTCTGAGGGCCTCAGCTCTGCGCTACGTGTTAAGATGGACCGATTCCAGATGTTTGGCCAGATGGACTTGATGCAGTCGTGTGGTTGAAGAAGCCCCGCCCCTGTGGTTTGGGGCAAGTTCCTGATGCTCAGGTTGCGCTCCTGTTGGCGCGATCGTGAAGCTCCACGTGGCAGCGTTCTCCCCCCGGATACAGCGGAGAGACGTCGTCCATCTTCATAACCATAAATCCATCGATGTAAATCACGCCGCTGTTGCTAACCTGCAGCGTCTCTGACCTTGGCAGGAGACGCCGATGTTTGCCCTTCATTCCTGATCTCTGTGTAGATCCCAGCACCCTTCCCCTGCGTTTCTTTGAAGGAGAGGCTAATTGTTATGCCCGAGAGGTCCGATGTTAATCAGAAGTTATCTCGGGCTGCCGTCACGTGCTCGGTGCTAATTGGCAGCTGCAGCTTCGTACCGCCTGGCCTTGGCTTTAATTCTCCAGGTTCCCCCAGCGAAAAATCCCTCAGCCTGGGCGTTCCGCAGCCACGAACCCTTTTAAAGAAGGAGGGGGACGGGGGGGGGGACGGCGAAGCGTGCGCGCCAACTCCAGCGCCAACGGTTTATTTCATGCTCTGCAGCCAAACAAGCTTTTGGAGCCGGTTTAAAAATGTTCAGACAAATGAGCGTAGCGCGCGATCTGCATCAGGGCTCTCTCCGGTAGCACCGGGGGTGTGATGTGGCAGCAAATCTGCCGCATTTGGGGCGCCGGCATGAACAATGGCTGGTGGGAGGAGGGAGGAAGAGGCCTTTGTTGTTTTCTGGGTCCGTTCCTGCGAGGTAAATTTAGGAGGGGATAAATCAGGTGAGCCCGATCCACCTCGGTTTTGGCGGGGGGGGGGTCCATGCGAAATCGATCGGAGCCAAAGATTTTCGCACAGGATCGACGCGTCTGGTGGAAAAATGGCGGGAAAACCACCACGAATAAGTCCGCGGAAGATTCGCCCGTGACGCATCCTGACAGGCGTCAGCGCCGTCTCTCCGCCGCCCTGGTTTAACCGCCCATAACCGCTTCCCGACGGCTAGAACATCGGGAACGTCTCCGCGTCCTCGTCAGCCTGAAGCGAAGCCTTTCTTCCATCCGGGTCTGGAGGATCTGTGATCTTTCCAGGAAGTGGTGTTTCGGCCCAGAAGCTTAACCTACATGTTCTGTACGGCAGTGGAACGTGTTAAATCTGCGACTCCGCTGCAGCCGCAGGGGCAACGTCTGACTTGGAGCCCAGAATGGAAGTGGAAAATGTAGCAGGAACAGAAAGCAGCCGGTTGCCTTTTAGACGGACTAATCACAAGACACGGGCCAATCACGGCTCTAACAGCAGAGTCATTACTTCCTCTAATGCGCGACTGCCGCCATTGTTAATAACAGTTCATTAATTAAACATGCTCGGAAAAAAAAACAAAAAAAAAAACAGTTCTCCCCGACTGGAGCCACAGAGAGGCAGAGATTAATTCGGCTCTGGATGTCAGTCCAGGAGTAATGAGCCTGGGAAGTGTAAATACTTCCTGTTTGCTGGGCTAGGTGGGATGCTAGCGGTGGAAAGGCCGGCGGCATGACAAACTGTGAGCGTCACAAAGAGCAGGACTGGAGCGGGACAGGCCTGGTTCGACATGATCGGAACTAAACCTTTTTTCGTTAAAACTGAACTATTTGACTCAACACGCTAAATACCGATCAGGGAGTTTTAGCCTAGCTTAAAACCGGCGTAGCTGTTTTTAGTCATGTAGCTACACCGGTTTTACACCTGTGTTGTATTTGAATGCTTGAGTTGAGCTTTTTGTTTGTTTGCTTAACTTTCAGGTTTTATTAGCGGTGCTGTTCAAGGGCCACGAGCTCATTAATGAGCTCATCGAATGGTTCCAAAGAGAAACCTCCATGCTGCCTCGTGAGTTATTTCGAACGCTTTTTCCTCATTTAAATTGCGGTAAAACTGAGTGGCGTTTCATTACGCGTCAGAAAACTTTCAAAGAGAGCGACTCGGCTGCGGTCGCAGGTCTTCATCAGAGCCTCCACGTGCTGGTTATGAATAATTTGTGTCTTCAGTAATTCTGTAATCAGTACTGAAGTACATCTGGCTGCCGTCTGAGCGGATACACCACGATATCAGAGGGCTACAGGCTCTGTCTAATTTCTAGTTTTTATTGCCTCGAAGGCTTAAATGAAAACCTATTAAATCAAACCATTTTTTCCCTGGTTCTGAATTAATGAGCAAAAGGTAAAAATGGAAGACGGCTCTTGACAAAAACTATTAAAACTTGGAAGAGGGAAACTTCTGGTTCAAGATGGAAACGTTCTGCTTATTGCTTTGATAACAGCCGTGACCCTTTTTTGGGGGGGCGAGAGTCTCGGATTTGTCCATCTTCAGAAAGAAAGGCGCTTTTCTTTTCTTCCTCTGATCGTCCCTGCAAACCTGGAAGTCCTGGGTAAATATTTTCCTTTTGTCTCACCTGGCAATTGGCTTTGGTTTGCTGTCAGGTTGAAAGATGGAGTTCTTTTATCACTGGAACATTTTTGTTCTCCAAGGCAGTTGGGTTTTTTTGTTGTTTTTTCTTTCTTCTCCATGAAACATGTCAGCATCGGTGGCAATTTATCCTCGTTTCTATCCTGTAACAACCCAGAAATGCGGCCAATGTTGATCATAGAGAAGTGATTATTTTTTACTTTAAAGGCAATATAATGTCATATATTTTAAAAAGATGGTTAAATAACCTAAATTTTAAGTTAAGCCTGTTCACAACAACAGATTCCGCATTAAGATTAGCGCTAATGCTGCTACCTGTGTCAGTTCTTTCAAAGGAGAACCGTTTTGAGTGGCAGTACAGGATAAACGGTAGTCAAGCAATACTGTTTACGTTGCCTACCGTTATTAAGTAAGTCAAGGTCAGAGTTGACGAGCAGCTTTGTGACGGCTGTTTGTCCCTCGTTCGTCCGCTTCGTCATCACGGTGTTTAGGTGGTGACTCACAGCGCCGGGGTCGGCCGCCTCGCTCCTCCCGCAGTGATTGAGGGCTTCTGCAGCCTCATTTATAACAGTCTTTCATTTCTCTTTCCTCAGGCTGTATTTACGCTAAAAATAAACCGTCTGCCCATCCATTCCGTCCATTCATCATCTCTAATTTACACTCCCTGCCTGGTTAGCTGCTAACATTATGCTAAGTAACACAGCTTTAGGTTTTTGGAGGGTGTTTAAGTGAAATCTTTGCCATCTGTTAGTCTGTAGCATAAGTTGTGACTTAAAATAGATTTCAAGATTTAAAAGCTTGATTTCATGAATATTGATACTGGCTACAACTTTGTTATCAGCTCAGTTGTCTATAATCCTTAGAAAAAAGAGGAAAAAGTTCAAAAAGCTTTTCTTTTTAAATGCCGGAGGGTCTTGCAGCCATGTGGACGATGGAACAAACCTGCAGATGGTGGAATTAGAAGGTTTCCAGGTGTCAATAGGCAGATTCTCTTCCGCAGGATGAATCAGGCTTGTTGTTTTGTTTTGTTTGTCTAGAACTGATGCTTTATCGACAAAAGTCTCCTGCCTCCGAGCAGGAGTGTAAATGACTGTTTTGCCAAGTGCAACATTTGCCTCCTGCATCGTCAACACATTTCATGCAAAGTTTTGTGTGAAGCCAGCGCTAACGTTAGCTTAGGCAGCTATGGCGCAGTAGTGGTATACATTTACTTGTTTCTTCAGTTTCCTCTCATCTCTTTGATGGTCTTCCATGGGATTTGGAGTCTTCTTGCATAATTAAGAGCAACTGCATGTTGTTTTTTATGGGAAAGTAGCTTGGGCTGTTTCTACCAGTGCTGCAGGCCATTCAGATTCCCCGGTGACTGTTTTCTGCACAGTCATTCAATCCTGCAGGAACCGTCCTGATCTAGACCAGATCCTGCTGCATTACTGCTCTGACGACAGTTTTAGACTCTATTGAACACTTTATTTTGGGGTGTTGACCACCAACAGCTACGTTTGTGGGTGATGACGTTTGTTCGGTACCGTAAGCTACGATTGCAGTGCCTTGATGCAACTGTAGAGGGCGGTCTAGATGCACATTTCTTAACAAAAACATCTCTAATGCTACTCTTTTATTGGTTTGCATTCACATCACTTCATTGCTTCAAAATGGAAGCACAAACAGTTCCGAAGTGGTTTTTGGGGCATATGATCTCCCGTTTTCCCTGATGAAACAGCCAAACACGTCCATGTCGCTGCCCACGGTGCTCACGGTGAGCACAGTGAAGGTGGACTCTGGAATGACCCACCAACTCAGAAAATTAGAGAACTGAGGTCTAAGAAAAGAGTTTGATTGGGCAAAGATGTGAATCATATCATCCAAGTAAACAGACAATCTCTTTGTCAGATTAGCCTCTGAAATCTCATTGGGGCAGCTAATCAGCTTAAGGGATAATACAACCATTATTGAGTTTTTCCTTATCTCCCGTGGCTACCGATCACTGAATCCTTCCCTCATTCCTTCCTTTTGTGCTCCGCAGATTGAAATTAATGCTCTCTGATTACTCCCACGTCCACGTCATGCAGACACACACTTGAATTATTTTGCCATTTTATTGAAAATGGGCAAAAACGAAAATCTTTTCCCGCCTCTCAAGCATGTCCACAGGGTGGGCTGTTGATGCGGCCTTCATGGAATCTGTGTTGCATTGACATAGTGAAAAGAACGTCACTCGTGGGTTTTGTTGCGGCGCGCAGCGGCCCCTCGTAGCGGCTCTAATGCGCCTCTTGGTGCTGCGACTGTAAATAAAAGATCATCATGTCCATCTGCCCCCTACATTTTTATTTTTATCCCCTTTATCCCCTGTGAAGCAACGCTGCAGTCCCATTCTTTCAGTAGACAAAACATGGAGCATATCCTGCAGATATAGAACCTCCAAGCACCACATCTTCCCATTTAAAATCCCAGCAAGGTTCCCTTTCCACCAGTGTACTCGGACGTCCTCCCCCCCCCCACTTTGATCAAATCACAGCTGACCTGGATATATGAGCAGTGAAGGGAACATGATAAAGTACCCTCCAGGTCACCCCTGCCATGACATGCCCCTGCAACATCCCAAATGTACCCCTGACATGTTGCACTGAGCATCCTCCTCTTTGATAAACTGCCTGCCTGATTTTTTCACAGCAGAACAGAAATATGGAAGCTTCTGCTGCGTTTATATGTGCTAACACGTGCTAACGAATTAGTGGACGTTGAGTTGAGCGTGTGCGCGTGACCTCTTCTGAGCAAAGAGCTGCGCATACCTGCAACTGCTTAAACCACAGTGATGTACCGGATGACTGTTTTAGCCTTTCTTTTTCTGTACTCTTTTTTTCAGAACGTCTCCAAGTAACAAGGCTGTTCTCTCGCAATCGCGCTGAAGGCTCGGTCGACAAAAGCTGCAGAAGCATGCTTAGGATAGACGTGCAGGACAGAAATCAGCCACCGTTTCTTTGTGCTTTCTGAAGTAATGGCTCGCACATGATTGTTCCTTTGTTCGTTTTTAAAAACTTTCACGGGATTTACGGTCCTCCATTTGGAACATTGCCTCTTTTTTTTTCAATCCCTCAATTAAAAACCTGCACATCAAGTGTGCTGCTAATCACCCTAATCAGATCAGAGAGGTTAGACGTTGAGAGAAGCGCGGCCCATTATCACGCTCCAGCTGCTTTATCTTCGTTTTAACGGGAAACTCAACAGTTAGAAACCAAAACTGGGCTGATGCTAATTGATTAATTAGCACTGGCTAAAAAAGATACATTCTTCTGATTAATGAGCATTACTGGCATCCATCACAATCTGTCCTGCAGGAAAACAGGCAATCTGGCCAAAGACTCCGTTTCCCAGAATACTTATTGATCAGGTCTGGGATGTGCTTCACATCAGAGTGATCCAGGATGAGCCTTAAACTCACACTAAACCCCCATGTTTCTCCATCCAAATCCCACCTATTGATGTCTTCCCGTTGATCCCTTTAGTGCGACGCCACCGTTAGCATCTGAGTGGATCCAATCTCTGACAGGGTCCTCGAACGCCACAGGAGGCAGCCATAAATAAGACTGCATCAGTGTGAAGCCTCTTCAGACCAGCGTAAGCATATAGAAACTTCAAATTCAGTCAATTGTAGGCTGGAAACATACAGCTCGAACACTGTCGTTGACCAAAAGTGATGCTTGGGGTGTGTTTGCTCTTCATCAGGGTAATCACACAAGGATGAAAGGATGAAATTCAGATTCGCTTTTTTCCTCTTGGATTTGGACGCCGTAAAACAAGAGAATTTGCTGTCACCGGTTGATCTGAGGGTGAGTGATGAGGGTGAGTAAAATAAGATGAAGATAAGCAGAGAGGTAGAACATTCTCCCAGCAACCATCAAAAAAGCCGTCATCCTTTAAGCAGCCGGCTCGCTGCGTTACAGAGGGACATGTTTACTCAGGCCGCGACAGACAGAAATTGGAAAAACACATTTTCTGCTGAAATGAAACGTGTCTCCCGTGCACTCGGAGGGGACATCTCCTCGCTGTGTGAAATCCCCAGAAATTCCCCTTTTTTCCACTACAAGGATAGATTATGCTGAGTTTATGATTTTAGAAAAGGTGACCACCCACTCGGTTCCACATTTGCAATTTCAAAATTCCCCTGAATGTTGGAGAGGTGGTGCAAACCTTCTCACCATCCTGGTATCAGGGAGAAGCAAAATGGGTGAGAGCACATTGTTTTTCATCTGTTTGATTGGCATTCAGCGCTAGCTACATTCAATCAGACGCTGCTGTGGGGTAACAGCTATTCTTCCCAACAATAAAGTCCTGGTTCTTGATGGAACATTCATGCAAATTGTTAATTCTCCAAACTACTAACATCAGACTTGTAGGCTTGAATCAGAATACAGTATAAAACACCAAAAAAATGACAGCATAATGAAGTAGGAGGGGAGTCGTTCACCCTCAGCTCTCTGAAAATTTAAAGGACGAGAAGAGAGAATCCAGGGCGTCCATAAACGGGAGATATTGGAGCGGTTGTCATGAATAATTTTGAAGGAGGCCTTTGCTTTATGAAGTGTACGACATTTAAATGTTTGGCCTTTTCAGCCGCGCCGCGCTCCAGCTTTTACGAGCGGCGCGGCTGCCAGAAAAGGCCGACCTCGGGAGACATAAAAGAATCAGCCGTGACCTCCTGCATCTCATCTGATAAAAGCAGTTGTTTTCTTTTTTTTCCCTTTTTAAATGTGACTGTTTGAGGGTTATGCAAAGTGCTGTGAGTGATGGGAGACCTCGGGGGAGGTGGCAAGAGGAAAAACCAGCTCTGGATCTGAGCGAGCCCTGCGCTCATTTGTAATGCTGCATGCATTACGGTGCTACAGTGTGTGTGTGTGTGTGTGTGTGTGTGTGTGTGTGTGTGTGAGAGAGAGAGAGAGAGAGACTCCCTGGAGAATTTTGCATGTATCGATCGGTTGTGTTTTCATTAAACTCTCTGAAGAAACTCCATGTTGACAAACCTGGGCTGTGAAATAATTGAGTTTAGTTGTGTATCGATGTCTGTTGGCATGATTCCACGTGTCGTTGTGCTTTTGGAGGTGTTTTAGTGTTCCTTTGGTCGATATAGTTGCCTGATTTATCACTAGTTCGCCACTAGACGTCACTGGTTCACGTGGAAGCTTTTGTTTGCTGAAAACTGCTTGATGGTTCGTTTTATCTCTCTAGATTTTCTCTATTTTTTGACTCGATGTTGTCAGACGCAGAAACTGTGAAATACTGAGTGTATTTTTTGGGGCCGGTCATTGATTGGCAGGCGTGGATCCATTTGAGGATTGAGTGAAACATGGTGTTAATTAACGCTTACTTCATTAGCTCAGAATTAGCGACAGCTGACGTTTAAAACACGACATTTAGGCGAATCCATTTTCCTGCTACAGCTTCAACACTCCAATGTGATCAATTAGTTGTGCGATGCTGCAGTTCATCGTGTGGGAACATCCATCAGGAACCCTCATGTTGACGATGGGGTGTTCAGTCGGGGATCAATATTACTGTTTTACATCCATTGGCTAATTTCACCTCATAACATTTAACTCTAAAAAAAAAAGACATCTTCCTGATGTATTTCTCTATTTTTTTTATCTGAACTCGTCTTGTGAAGTCTTGAGTTTTTCCCTGGCCAGGTTATGCTTCATACCTTCAGTAAATCCACTCAGAGGCTCTAGAGCAGCGGAGCTTTTCTCCAGGTCCTGGATTCCTCCTGGGACCTTTTTCCGCCCGGTCAGGTCCGTGTCTATGCGGATAATGCCACCGCAGGGCTGTTCTGCTGTTCCACCCCCCATTAAGTTGCCCGTGATCAGATCTTTTTATCTCTAACTCTGTGCCTTTAACAACATGCTGCTGCCTGTAGGCAGATAAGCCGTGGGCGGTGTGGGTGGGTGCCCCCGCAGAGCGCTGGATTAGATGCCACCTTTCCAACTGCTTCCTCTTCAGGGTTCAGGGTTCTGTTATCTGTCCTCCCGTCTCCCGCGGTTTTAACATTAATGAGACTGGGATCCTCTTTAGGAAAGGTCTGGGAAGACTCACATTAGTCACCCATGAAGCAACATGTCAGAGCAGTTTAGAAGAATCCAGCTGATAATTAAATGGAGGAGAAGCTTCTGAAGGTCTGTCAGACGGGATTTGTCTGCGTTTGTTTGCTGGAAGGGGCTCAGGTAAAAGAGAGAAGCTGTCTACAAGCGAAGGAGCTGCTGCTGCTGCTGGGCAAATTCAGGAGTGACATTAAGAGATGTAGACCGTTATGATGAGCTCAAGCTGCTTTTCCAGGATCCTGGAACTTTGGAGAAACTCTGTAGTCTCCAAAACCAAAGGGATCAGGCTTATATTAAGTTCGTGGGCATTTTTTTTTTCTTCCAGAAAAGGTCAGATGGCAACGCCTTCCACAGGTCACCATATATGCTAATGATGGCATCCAGATTCACTCAGATATGCGTGTGGTTGGAGCCCAACAGTTCAATTTTTTAGGGAAGAAAAGTGGCTAAATGAGGCAGTGATGAAATTAAACTCTTCCCTGAACACTTTGGCAGCAGAAAGAGACATAACTAGCATAACGTAAGGCCGGCAAACTTTTTATGTTGCAGTCTTTTACACAGACAGAGGGTTCAAACAAAGGAAAAACTGCCACTCGCCCCTAAAAAAAAACTGTCGAAATGTAAAAGCCATCCAGTTAAGCTAACATTTTCTTCTGCCAGCAATGTGCAACTGCCTGAAACAGACCATCACATTC
Organism: Arothron firmamentum; assembly: GCA_016586285.1. NCBI lineage: Eukaryota > Metazoa > Chordata > Actinopteri > Tetraodontiformes > Tetraodontidae > Arothron > Arothron firmamentum. The sequence goes on from BJFM01001506.1 coordinate 430,293, forward strand.
TCACCGGCTGCCCTTTATGCAAATCAGATTAGCCCCGGCTCAGATAATTTAGTCTGCCAGCGCTCACGCCGCTAACTGTGGCCGGATTTAATGGCTTGGCCGCAAATAACGTTTGTGCCGTTCAGATTCAGGGTCCCACTCAAGCCCGAAGGACTCCAGATTTAACGTTTCCTTTCAGGCTCATTGATTTTTTTTTTGTTTGTTTTGTTGTTTAAGCCACCGGCGAGAGCTCTTGTCTTTAACTGGACTTCAGATGGATTTTTTAAAGAAGAGAAGCAGCGAGTTGGTGGACGGAGGTAATCCTGCCTGGACCTGCGACGCCTGGATGCATTGAACATGTGTCAGCAAAAACACCTTTAAAGGGAGGTAATCCTGCGGCGTGAGCGTGTGTGTGGGCGAGACAAACATCACACATTCTGCAACAGCAAACCTCATTCTGGCACCTCCTGCAGGGGTCCATCATCCCATCCATCCGTCTTCTCCGAATCCGAGCCAGGAGGGCATCCGACGGGAGGCGGGAGACGACCTGGACGGGTCACCGGTCAGAGGACGTGGGGGGCAGTTTAGTTTGGAACATGTCAAAAGGCCCGAGCTGGAGTCAAACCCACAACCTTTGCAACCAAAGGTGACAAATGTGGATGCTTTTGCAGGAGAATGTTGTGGGATAAATAAAGCGAGCAATCGGGGTGAAAGGCGGCAGCAGCAGCTGGAGGCAGTCCTTTTGTTTCCTGCACGGTGCAGAGCAGAGTGTTATTGCAGCCCCACAGGTGGCGAGAACTCTGGGAGACAAACCTTATTGTCCAGAGCCTCGCCGCGAGCTGCAGGTGAGGCTCGCAAGCGTTCTGATGACCTCGGCTGATCAAATTTGGGTTTTTGCGCGTTGGCTTCCGTCCGTTCTTCTCTTTCTTTGAGCACAGCTGAGGAAGCTGCTCTAATCTGATCCGCTGTGCGAAAAGCCCGGCTCCATCCCTCCTCTCCGCAGAACATGTGCTGCAAATTGCATTTGTGTTGTCTTCCTCTGAAACGGTGAAATGTCAACAGCGCAGACAAATGTTCGGCGCTCCGCCGCTTGGCCCCGAGGACTCGGAAATAAAGATCCTGGATTTGGACCAGATGGTCGCGTTGTTGCAGTGAATAGCGGCGCCTGTGCTTCGAGCGCACAGTGGAGTTGCATAATTAGCATCTTTGGTTTCGCGTGCTTGTGGAAGCCAAGCGGGTGATGCTCCAGGTGTCACTTTTCTGTCGAATTTTAATGAATTTTCACGGCATGGCGCCGCTGTTACCCCAATCTAAACGCAGTGTACGTGTACAGTTATGCTACGGAGCTAGCGTGACGGGGATGGAACAGTTCATTACTTAGCAAGATGTGTTTTAGTACATAAAAAAAGATGAGGGGGCAGTAAAGCAGGTACTTGGGCTGAGGGAGCTGCAGCTGAGGATGGTTTGATGGTCTGGACTTCCCAACTGAAGCTGCTGCCCAAAAAATAACGTCTCCACTCTCAACAAAAGGTCAATCAAAATGAACCGGATTAACAGGCTTCACCACTCCCTGACCCCAGCACGGCCAGTCTGTGCAGAGTGAAACAGCCTGCTGGTGGCCGTCCTGCCACGGGCGGGGGGGGGGGGGCTCCAGTCCGCACTGTTTAGCCCCGGCAACCTGAGTGGCGTGATTAGCAACCTGCAGTGGTCCGATAACACCGTGGCAACAGATTAGACGGGGCAGCGCTGGCTTTTCTTCCCGGGGAGCTTGAGGTTATTCAGTGAGTGTCTTAATCCCACACAGTAACTGCAAGGTCGGCCAAAAACGCCCATCTGTTCCCCGACACATCGTGTTTGTTCGACGCAGGAAGTCGGTGTGGAACTTTAAAAACAAGCAGGAATCTTCTTGTTTTAGACAGATTTCCCTGTTTCTTTGGAGACTGGCGCCACTAAAGGCTACAGGAGCAGACATTTTACTCGGAGGTTCATTAACTGCTGGGCTGGTTTGTGTTTGTGTTTTTTCAGGAGCAGAGGAATTTGGACCAGCTCTGGCTGATAAAACAGAAAGCATCCTCCTCCACACGCCGGCGCAGCCTCTCAGTTTCCTCTGCTGCCGCCACAGCATAGATTCCACCAGTTAACAGCATGCAAAGTGCTCCGGCTCCTCTGATATTTGCATTTCTGGCTCAAGAGCACATCCAGCTCTTTTCAAATACAAAACTGACCTTGAACACTTCATGCAAACTCCGTCAAATCTCTCAATGGTTTCACTTCAAAGCGCTAAAAGTGGCAGGACTCGCTCTAAAGCAGCTGCAGGAATTTCTGTCGTCAGTAACTTTCTGTGGGAAGAAAAACCAGCCGGGCAAGTGAAATGTTGTTCACCTTGAATAGCTTAACTTCAGTTCCTGGATGATACACATCAATTGTTTTTTTCCGTTATGCCTTTTTTAACAATGCTAAGTCACATTTTGTGACCTAGTTTGCTTAATAAAAGTGTTTGATCGGACCATTGAGGGCACAAACCACCAAATCAAGTCAGATAAAACAGATATCAACAATATGTTCAGATAAATATACAATTTTTAATTTAACAGTCACACAAAGCCGAAAATCTGTTTGTCACCATAGAAAGGGCAAAGAAACGCTCCAGCGATGGACCCCCCCGCCTCACTGGAGGAAAATGGATCATGTTCAGGTTGAAAACTGCAATCTTGGTAGCTCACTTGAGGCTTTCTGAAGGTTTTGGTTCCTGTAGCGACGGCAGAATGCAGCCAATCACCTTCTGAGCTGCCTGAATGACTGGTCAGTGGCTGCAGCGACCAGCAGGCAGGCAGGCAGGCAGACAGACAGACAGACAGACAGACAGACAGACAGACGGACGGCCAGGCAGACAGACGGACGGCCAGGCAGACAGACAGCAGAGCTTTGGATCGTTTCAGTTGGTTTCTATCTTTTTTAGCTGGGAAACATCAGAAGAACGTCGAAGGGTAACATTCCGTGCATTGCAGGGCGAATGTTTAGTGTTATCTTGAATTTTTGGAACACCAAAGTGCCTCTGCCTCCCTGTCCCGAGGCCCTGAGGGTCCTTCACCCTGAAATCCCTCCGCCTTTTTGTTGGTTTAAACTTCTATCCTGTGCTAAATACAGTATGGCTAACTGGTGACCCTTGTTGTGGTTGACTGGAAGTCAACATGATGCTAATATGATCAGCCTGGGTATTTTTCATGGGTGGAACTGGTAGGACTGAATGTAGATCTCATCTGCTGATGGCCTCGGACCTACAACTGGGCAAGCAATCTTGCCGTATGTCATGTTCATACGCGCCGTGGCAACGTTACCATGAATAAATTGAAGAACACAGACTCACAGTAAATTTTACTAAGCTATTGTTCTGCGGGAAAAGCTCTCAGCGAGCACCCTTCATTCTTTGTTCTCAACTGTTTTGTCCTCTGCTCGAGCTTTTGGCAGTATATCGTGTACATGTGGGTGATCTCATGCATGCAAATTACCCATCATGCACAACCAGTCACAAATATCAATCTCAGAATGGTTAGCTGTTGACACCCCGTCCAGATTGACGCTGGAGACAGGGACAGTAGTCGTCCATTAATTCTCTCTGGCTTCAGTAGTATTAGCAAGCGTATGGCTTCTATATTTCACCATAAAACTGCTAAAAGGCTGGTTTGGGAGGATCGGAGGCCAACAGGAAGCGTGCATTTCATCAGGTAGAGAGTGAGCCGTGACAGCCTGAAGTGCCAGCGCACATATTTATCGGTACGGGCCAGCGAGGATGTTTGTATCGGCCTGGGAATGCGGAGTACCGTGGTCACCTGGCTGATGAAGAGCTAGCTCGACCGCTAAGTAGCTCCGACCTCAGTTTTCAGGTTCTTCCTTCTGGTTATGTGGTATTTATGCTCTTCTTCATGTGCAGGTTGTGCAGATTAATGTCACTGCAGGAACATTTTAATGTCATAATCATCTTTTAGACCTTCACACGCCTCATTTTCAGGGTAGCTAGCTACTCTTTTGAGTTTGCACAAACAACCAACGCCTCTCTCCGGAGGAGATGTGCTTTTCATGTTCTTTTCTTTCCTTTTTTTCTTTTGACGATCTGGAAGCAGATCAGAAGCAGACCAAGGGCCTCGGTAGATCTGACACTGATAATGAAAATCATCCGGCAGCGGGAAACAAAAGAACTTTTGATCAGTTGTAGTGACAGATCTGATAACTTGACTTGTGAATACAGGCTGACAGAAATTAAACCACGGCTTTGATGTTGGCGTCGCGCTGCGGCGACCATGGCACTCAGAAATGGTTCCGTGTGAAACCTCCTCCTCGCTTTTATCCGTTTACTACCACGTGCATGGCTTCTTCTAGTCTCATTGATGTTCTTTTGCATCCAGACTGGGTCAGGTGACCCTCTGACCTCTTTCCTGAGGACCAGGACACGCATCATCAGTCCTGCCTTCCATCCCGCCTGGAAAGGTAAAATCCACATTTCTGTGTGCAGAATATGTCACGTTCGAGGAGGCCGGCAGAGGCCGGAGCTGCAGCTACCGTCACCAGGGTCTGTTTTGATTACGTCGGGGGCTTTTCCTGGATCTGAAGATCTCAGTCGAAGGGACCAATCACTTTGTGCAAACAGCACCGCCCTGCCTGTCCTCACGTGTGTCAGAAAAAGAAGTCAGTTATTGGATTTTTTCATTTTGAAAGTGGGAGTGTGTGTCTGCTCCTACAGGTACTGAGTCTGCATTTGTGGAGGTGTCCTTCGCCAGGGCTGAACCCGAGCCAGAGGTCATCCTAGAGCGCTGCTGTTTTGGCCTGTTCAGTAAGTGGACCAATCACAGCTATTTTGGCCTATGTGGATGTTGCTATGGCCCCGCCCGCTACGCGGCCGTGCTGCATCTACAGCATAAATGCAGTGAGCAGCATCGCCTCACATTTTTGAGTTTAACCATCATTGTCAGACCAAGACTGAACAATCAGGTAACTTGTAGCGTTGGATTCAAGAATAAGTGCAGAAGTGGGAGACGAAGCAGCGTGAGGACATGCAGAGAGGGGTTAACAACTGTTTGCAATTTAGGTGGTTAATTTTGCGTGTGTCTGATTGAGCTTCGCTGGTGCTGCAGAGGCTATTTTCACCGCCCGTTAGTCTAATATTGATTATTGGAGACAGCCACATTTTTTTTATCGCATGATGGCTACGACTGGGGGGCAGAGCCAGACTGTGTCTGTGGAAAAGAACTGCATATATCCAAAGTTCCATCATCGCCTCTGCGAGTTTTATTCATGGTACCCAAAATCCTATTTTTATGTGTGAATAACAAATAAATAAATCATATAATAATCACATTTATTCAGGTAGAAATGTCATTTGGCTATACATTTCACGCGCTGGTTGTTTTCCCTGGTTCTAGGCGTGTGCAGCCTGCACTGTTTAGAGTATTTCTTCCATATTTGATGCAGCGCAGTCACAGCCTCGCCGAGTTCGCTGATATCGAGGTTAAGGTGACGGGTGCTACACTGTCACATTGCTCTTTTACCCCCCGTGTAAAAATAGTCACGCCGCCTCCTGACAGCTCGTCTCCATGCGGTGAAACATTCACACTGTTGATAACATGCAGCCTTGCGCAGAAAAGAAATAAGTGATATTTTTAGCCAGACGAAGCAGCCCCAGCATCTCAGATCTTCTGGCAAAATTAAATAAATGAGTCGAGTCAGAAAATGTTGTGGTATCAGAGGATACCTCATAAAACTTGGTGCTGTGAAATAGCAGACCATGACATCACTGAGATTAAAATATTTAAGAGGATGGAAGGAAAATGAAATTGTCTTGAGACGTTAAGAGAAATGATTAGCATGTGGTTCTGCTCTGATCTCTCCTAAAATGATCTCCATCGAAGCTAGCGTTAGCTTCGCTGCTCCAGTGATTCTACAGCTCTGGAACTAATTACTGCAAAATTAAAACCTAATAAATTGAATTGATGCATAAATTTAGCTTTTTTCCAAATGAGTTGCCTTCGTTTGTCATCTCGGATGAGAAATCAGCCATTAAAATCTGAAAAATCAGGTTAATCCTCTCTTAATGGGATGATAAATCAGCCCTGCTGAGAACGTTTTCCAATAAATCAACTCTTTGCAGACTGATTCAACCTTAATGACGGTTTCCAAAATTGAAGCTAGTTTCAGGTGAACCAGGGTGAGCGTGCATGTTAATAGGTCTCAGACGTGGGCTGGCTGGAATAATAAAGGCGAGGCTCATCTGAGACCATACTTGTATTCTGTGGTTCTGTGGTACCAGCCGAGAGCAAATCAGGCAACCTCGCAGGGAGTTAACACACCGGGAAACTTTATTGCTCCTGGCAACTGCAGGTACACGGATGGATGTGAAAGAAATAAGGAATGAGGGGCCGCAGTGGTTGGGTGGAATCCAGAGGAGAGGCGGAACATCAGAGCGGAGGGATAATGTCATTCTCCAAAAAGAAGCTGCGCGACAGGCCAAATGAGTAAAGTTCTACTGGAGTCGTAACGGCAGACCTTTCTTCGCGGACGTCATAAAGGAAAGAGAGGATGGTGCAAATGGAAAGATAAGTGATGAGCACTCGCTGTTATGTAGTGTTTTCCCGCATAAAACAGACAGAATATTCCTAATCGCCTTTCAACAGCTCATTTTATAGACGGAGAAGAAGAGTTTCTGCTCAGTGTGAGGACCTAAATGGTGGAATGTGCCTTTAATTCCATGTTTGTCCTGACAATCCGACCTTCAGGATTCAAGCCTCATTTCTTTTACAGAACCAACTTGATGAGTTCCACCACCTATGTTATTACTTTCAAGGCCGCCATCCAGGAGCACCCGAGCCAGATGGTTAAATGCATCATTTAGAGCCTACGGAACGTTTCATCAAAGCCATCTGCACTCTTTAGAAATGGCCGCCCTAAGCCTGGGTCAAGCAGGACCAGCGTTTCATAGATCAGGCTGAATTGCTTTTGGGAACAAGCTCTTTTTTTTTTTTGGTAAATATTGTCGGATTCTAAAGAGTTGAATTGGTGTCTTGTGAGACGCGACCTTGCTCGCACCTTTCGATCCTGTGAATCCTCTTTATCCGGCCGAGCGGGGGAGCGCGGCCGCGCCTCTTTCTCCTCTCCACTGAAACAAAGCCTCGGCTGAAAGTCGATACCCGGCTAAACGAAGCTGCGCTCGCCACAGCGAGCACGATTTCACGGATGTGATGCCATCAAATGTAAATCAGCAGCTTTAGTTCTTTTATTCTCAAGGCTTCATTCCTGCTAAAGGTGCAGAGATCCAACACCATTCCGCTTTGACGCAGTATCTTTCAGTCTGACGGTACAGCTTTTCCAGGGTTTTCGTCATCCTGATATAGAACTTTTATTACCAAACTCCGGCTGTTATTACCTGATACGCTAACATAAGGAAATCTTAATGCTAAAATACCATTTTCTCTTAAAATTACAATTTTACAACCCAGAACCCCAGATTTCCTCCACTGACTGTTTCTTTTAAGCCCGCCGTCCCCATGCTGCTGCTTTGATGTGTCCATTAGATGCTTTTATGTGAGGCACCGTTGCAGTCTGCTTTCTGAGAGTGTCTCTGGGCCAGCTTTGACAACAGAAGCACGCTCATCTTGAAATGACCCGTCTCAAATATATATTTCGGAGTCCTAATAGCTGCCAAAGTCCCATTTCACTGCTGGCAGGTTGCAGGGGTGAACCTGACAGAGAAGCGATTTCCAAACGGGTCAGAACAGCCGGTGTCTCCTCTAGAGCGAAGCCTGGGGTGCGGATGGCGGGGCCTCCTCTCCTCCGCCTCGCCTCCTGAAGGGTGAACAGGCGCGTCGCTGCCTCAGATCCGCCAACTTTGATCAGCGCCGGCGCACCAGGCCTCTGTCGGGACAAGGTCAGAGGGAGTGAGATGACACCTGACGTGTTGCGCGGTGCCGCCACCTGTTAGAGAATATGTTGCGCCCCCCCGTCGCGCCTCTTTTGTTGCCACGGGCTCCAGTCGGCAGGAGAGTGGGCTCCAGTGTCCGTGATGGGACTCTCCAGGTGTTGGTGTCAAAGTCACCGCCACAGACGCTAACCAGCCTTGGCTGCTGTATGCAAATGTCCCGAGTCCCCAAGCCCCGGCGAGCAGGCGGGATCGCTCCCTGTCAGAGCCACTGATAAACGACTGCACGGGTTGGGTTTTTTTTTCTCTCCGTTCTAAAGAAATCAACAGGCGGACCTTTCCCAGCATGCCTCCCAGCCTTTCCCCGCTGCCTGGGCTCCTGGGGGGAATTTAAATCACCTGATCAATTTCTAATCAGGAATGCCTTCCTGTCAGTGGGACGGGGTTTCACACGTCTGAAGGGGGTTGCTCAGATGACGCTACGGCAATAAACCGGCGCGCACGTTGCCTTTGCATCTGTATTCCACGATAGATCTGGGGTGTCAGAGCGAGGCTGCAGATCATAATGAGGCGTGGGCCCGGTCTGAAGGCGGGTTCAGTGGGGAGACCCCGGGACGCCGCCCTGCTCCAGCAGGCATGAGAGGCCACAGGGGTGAAAAAGGAAAAAAGAGAATTCATCCTTTCCACTTTGCTCTGTCGCTTTTGTCACCGGCAGGTTCCTGGATGTGTTGTGATGGTTTGGAGCAGCGGTTGCCCCTGGTGACGCACCCCCACGGCGTGTTGGCACAAACAGGGTTGCTATTTTCCAGTCAGCCAACAACAAAGAAGAGTGGAATTAAAGAGTAAATGTCGGTTGATTTCTCAGTGGTGAAGGTTTAAATTGCTCCTGTGGAGGAGGTTTAACTGGGACAGACAGGCCGATAAATAAGGAGAAAACATACAATACCACCAAGTGTTAGCAGCATATGGTTGGTTTATAGATTTCTAACCGTAACTTGTTGAACTACAACAAAATTTATACTTTTTAAAAACAGCTATTAGACTCTTCTGATGTGATAAATAATAACTTGGATTCTGGATCTGGAATACCGGTGAAGTAGTCTCCGTAGATGACCCGTGTGAAGGAAAAACGTGTTTCAGCTGATTAATAATGCAGAAATAACACGTCTTCAAGCGAAACACAACAGCTTCTGCAACCTTCAAAATGTCAGCTGCATTTTACTCTCACCGTTTTTCGCCCCCCAGCCGTCTAAACCCTTCCAGGAAGAGTAACAGAATAAAAATTCATCCCATCTCCCTTTATTTGATGACCTTTGGAGCATTCTGCTTGTTTATAAATGCATTATCACAAGCAGAAAAATATTGCTTTTCATTTTGAAGGAATCCAAGGGTCTATTTTTCCTCTAGAAGTTGGAAATGAACCAGAGGCAGTGGCAGCAGCAGGAATGATCAAAGGTTGTGAAAACAAACGTGTCTTTTATCGTCAGCTTCCCAAAACCTCCTATTTACGTTGCAGGTAAATGATTAAAGAATGGAGGAGACGGCTTCTGCCCTGGCTGGATCAACGTCGCTGCGGTCGGTGACACCGCCTGCGTAACCGGCACCCAGAGAATCACGTCCACAGAGAAACCACACCGATGCGTTCCTGGAAGGACCCGCAGCCCTTCCCGGCCCACTGATCTGGGACAACATGGCTCTGGTGAAGCGGAGGAAAGTCCGGACCGTGGCGCTGCTCTTCTGCGTCGCCACCTTCACCACCGTCTTGTTCAGCTACACCTTGCGCGACCCCTCAGTTTGCTTCTTCAAGTTTGCGTTCCGACTGTCGGACAACCTCTTCGCCAGGGGTCCCTGCGCCTGTGGGCAGTGCATGACGGAGCTGGAGGATGACCCCTGGTTCACGGAGCGCTTCAACCAGTCCATCCACCCGCTGATGAGCAGGGAGAACAGCGTCCTCTCTGATGAAACCTTTAAATGGTGGCAGGTAAGATGCTTCTGGCGCGCCGGTTAAAAAACACTTTAAACGAGAGAGAGAGAGAGAGAGAGAGAGAGAGAGAGAGAGAGAGAGAGAGAGGCCGTGTGAGTGCTGCTGGGAACAGAGGAGGTGCTGAGGAGAATAAATCATAAATAAAGAACTCTCAGCGGCGTCCTGCATCCTCAAAGTGTTTGTTTTTGCCTTGTTTGAAATTCAAGGCTTTCTCACCAGGATCTGGTAGTGAGGCCGGCTCCCACGCACAGTTTGCCCACTTCTAACAAGCAGGATGGCGATTATTTCTGTTCACGCCTGCCAGGGTTTCACCAAAGTGAGATGGTTTCTTCTTCGTCCGGGTGTTAGAGGGCTAACATCAGCGGTTAACGCCGAGATATTCTTTAATAATCTGTTTTCATCCAGTTTGCAGGCGTGAATTTAAAAGGAGCAGCGTGAATCATCCCTGAATATAAACACTAACGTTCAAGTTTGTTGCAGCTTTAAGGTAAATTACATTTTGATGCCAGGTTTGCTGGCCTTTTTTTTCTGCAGCAAAATTGAGTAAATAATGGAGAAATATGATGACAGGTTATTTCTATTTCTATTTATATTTATAATCCTGCTAACCAGTCTGGGTCTCCTCAGCCCCAACGAGGAAGCGATGAGTGATTCACTGGCTTAATTCTCAAATCCTTTTTCCAAAGGGACCATTAAAACACACCAAACACTATCATGGCTCTAGAATTATTGGCTGTTAGTGTTTTATGCCCATCTTGGGATCATAATTCACATTATCTCATATTCCTGCCGTGATTCATACCCGTCCCGTCAACATAAGGCTGCACTTCCTCTAATTCCTCTTATCGTTCCCCCGAACTAGAAAAGACCCGGCGCAGAATTTATGTCGCACAATTATCTTAGCTTTGCCTGGAAAGCCTCCAGGTAATCCCACATTCACCTCACACTGTGTCCAATTAGAGGCCAGAATAGAAAAATGACTGCAAGGTTGCCTGCTGTCGCCTCTGCTTTCAGACAGCGCTCCGTACAGAGCTTGATGGGGTCGCAGTGTCGCAGCACCCACAAGGTCCTGGACGGTGAAATCCAGACAGATCGTGTGGAACATTAATGAATATTAGAAATGTCTTCGCAGTACTGGAGTCGACGGATTCTTCTCACCGTTGAACCGCTTAAGAAATACAGTTTTTTTGGCTCAGTGGCTGCATTAAAGTAACCGGGTTTTGTGCTCAAGTTGAATTAATTGCATCCAAAAAAAAAAAAGTTGGAGAAAAACCCAGAAATTGGAAAACGCTTCTGGTTTTGTCCTCAGTTGAGGTGGTTTTGGCAGAAGAGGATGTGTTTTCATTAAAAATGTGGGTAATCTGGCCATGAGGGACAGAAACTGCAGAACATTGTGTGTCTCTTCTGTCCTGTTCTGGGCAGCAGTGTAATATGGAAGAGCGAACACCGTCCGGCTCCTCCTCCGTTCAAAGCTGTGAGGAGGCTAAAAAAAACGGCCCTCCAGAGGGGAGCTAAGCCGGCCCCCCGCTGGGCCCTTGTCGAACGTGTCCCCGGAGCCGTGGCCCCGTCTCAAGGCCTGTCTCTGCTCTCTCACCAGTGGCTGCAGTCGGAGAGGCAGCCGGCCAACTTCAGCTGGGTGGTGGAGGAGCTCTTCCAGGTCATCCCCGATGAGGCGCTCTACACGGACGCCGGCCCCGAGCGCTGCAGGACCTGCGCCGTGGTGGGGAACTCTGGGAACCTGAAGGGCTCCCAGTACGGCAGGCTCATCGACTCCAGTGATTTCATAATAAGGTCAGTCGGTGCTGATTTCTCCCAGATTCCTACAAAAACGGGTCTTTTTCGCTGAGCTGTGGGCGCGTGAGGCGGAAATTCTGGATTCTCGATCTGGAGCAGAATCAGACTGTGAGACTTTGAAGCAAATGTGATTTTTGCAAAGTGCTGAAAAGACCTTTATGTTTTGCAAGGCGGCGAGCTGAGGACAGGCGTTTTCTCTATTCTCCGTGCCTGAAATCAGCCCTCACCTTTAAATAAGATCTCAGTGATCCCAGGAAGTCGGGGCCCAGAGGAGAAGTGATGTGAATGAATATTACCTGGATGCTCTCGCTTCTGAGCCGTGATCTTAAACCTGTTTTTGAAAAGACGATCTCACAGGTTAGAGCTGAGGAACGCCACAGAAAGCATCATAGTGTCTTTGTGGAGTTCCTTTCTTCCGCCTGCGCTCGACACAAAGACGACTGGAGAGGCGGCGGCGTTTGAAAAGATCAGGCTAGCGAGCTGCCGATGAAATCAACGGAGTTCAAGTGTTCAGAGGTTTGAGGAGCGATGGAGAAACAAAGCCTCGCTCAGGCGCATCCAGGAGACTTTCACGTTTGAATGCAGCAACGGAACGTGTTTGCAGCTGGTGCGTGCGCATAAAGAGAGACGGCCATCAGAATGGCGAGCAGACGCCGGACGCTAGGTGGAACTGTAGAACCTTTCAAATTCAGACAGTTTGCACCCCCCAAAAAAAGGAAAGGGCTATCTGATAAACAAGCAGTGAAAAACAAATTTCACATCCCCTCAGTGCAATTCACCCCGAGCCTCTGAAGCCTCCTTTATAGACTGTTATGAATACTGAGTGGAATTTACCATTCAGCTCAAACCTCTTGTTTACTCAGCAAAGAGTGATTTGAGTGGAGGGAAAAGAGCTTTTGCATTATGGCTGACAGATAATAATGTGCTGTGGCGTCCTTTTTTGTGCCGTTTAATAATTGCTTTATTATTTTAGCATGTTGGGGGCCGTCAGCGCGATTGTCAGACTCAGCATTTGATGACAGATATTTTCCTAAAAGACACCGAGCGTGAAAAGATGACAACAAAGCAGTAAAATGGCTCAAAACAGAAGAAGGAATCGACAGTTTGGAAGGTCTTCGTGTGCACCAGGCACCATCGATTGTAATGAAAAGTGGAAGTAAAAAGTGAGGAGGATGCGGAGTATCATGAATAATGAAGCAGAGATAAAAGGCAACAAAACGATCATCAGAAATGACAAACGGCACGTGAGCACAGGCCAGCCCAGCTATTCATGCTCCGCTGCACGCCTGGATGAGTGAGAGGAAATCAGACAGAGGACGTGCACCGCTGTGCAATGTGGAGGCTGCTTGTTGCTCTTTCTGTGTGAACGTGTGAATGTCTGCTGGTATCTGTGCAAACACAAAGGAGATCTAGAGCTGCGTTCTGCTTTATTTTACAGCCGTCGGGGCTGAGACAAGATTTAAACCAGCAGTTACAGGAGGCTTAGTGTCCAAAATCACCCCTATTTGCTACAGTGCACTAGCTAGGGTGAACACTACTTTTTTTCAGTGGTCTGAATTATAGGCGAGAATCACTGTACCCTATTTAGTGCATTCAGTGCATCCTATGTTTGCTGAAAAAGAAGTGCACAATTTGCATTTATTTTTCAAAGCCAGTATCGACTAAAACGGTTCGATCCGTTGCGCCGTCCCCGTAGCCTCTTGCATCACCAAAAGTGTGGTGGTGAATGGACGCCGTTGAGACCAATAACGTCACAGAAATGATAAGATCGAGACAGAAACGGGAGTTAAAATCACTGCCGTACCCGCAAGTGGAGTTTCAATTTCGTCAGTATTGTTGCTCAGCTCTATACATCCGTATCTATATCTCTATCTGTATCTGTGTCTATCTATATTTCATTCGTCACAGCGTGACTCTGTCAACTCACTGTGACGCCTTAAATCTGCAAAAAGTCGCATTAAGACAGCGTCCCCGCTGTGACGGCGGCGCGGCAGCGTCTCCAGATTTAATTATGGCATGGCGGCAACAACGCTGGGGCCAGACTGGGAGAAGTCTCCTGCAGAGGCAGATACGTTTTTATTCAATCTAACCTGGGCTTCACATTCCACAAACCTGCCGCACACACACACACCGAGCATCGCTTTGCTGATCTCCCCAAATCCAGGCAGATAAGCACTCACTTTAAAGCCCCCATAATCTCTCCCATTTCTTTGGAACGCTGATGATTGTATGCAATCACCTCCCCGGCAGCACATCTGTATGCCCGCCGCTCAGAGACGCCGGCCCGGGCGGATGCGAGATTGTCTCATCGCTCATATTTACTCTGCTGAATTGGGGGATCAGTCAAGCTTACATTCTTCACCGTGATGTAAATCCCTGCAAATAACTTCATTAAGATGGAGCTTGGAGCTCACACGTGTAATAGGTGGCTCCCAATCCTTGAAATTGCCCTGGAAAACCTGGGATTTTCACGCAGCTAACGCGCAGGCATTCAAGCGTCGGATTTGGCCCGGCGACTTGGAGTGATGTTCTCTAAACCTGGGAAGAGGAATAAGAGGATGAAGCAGAGCGGTGAGGATAATCATACGTGTGTGAGGGTCCGGAATGTTCTGGACAAGTGCCTCTCGCCGTCAACAACCCCTGTCAGAGGAGAGCATAATGAGAGTGCTGAATCTTGAGAAATCACACATCCTCTGAAGAAAACTGCTATTTTCACACAAATACCAGCCACTCTGCATTCACTACACCCTCCCTTTACATTATTTTTGCCTCCACAAGGGAGGAGAACTAAATCCATGCACTCGGGTGCTGATATTTATCAGTCTGGCCTGTAGAATCTAATACACACTGACATTTGGAGTTAAATCTCAAGTTTATGTCCTCATTTTTGAGTCTGAATGCTGATTGTGGCTCAATAACCAGTTTGCTGACTAAAGATCATCAATAAAACTGCGGCACGAATTCAGATGAAGCCAGACTGATGCTACTATTGCACCTTCATTTATTTGTTGGTGTGCAGTGTCACCACGGCTCATAAAACGCTGAGTGTTTTTGATGTGTTCTTCCTCAGGATGGATGGAGGAACACGAGTGAAATGTGCATTCATTTAAATTCTCCTCACTGGTTCCGCACAGCAAATCAGTACCGAGACAGAAATCTAACAGGAACGGCAGCCTTAAAGCCTGGAATTACCAACCCCGGCTGCTTTCGCTCCGTCCGCCTGTTGGACTACTCTCAAAAATTAACAATTTATTGAAGCATAATTCCCTCCTTTGCTGCAGCTCCGGCTCCAGACGGGCCACTAAATCACTTTCTTGGAGTTGTAACTGAATTCTGAGAGCACAAAAACACCAGCAACAGTCCAGCTGGAAAACTGATTTCCTCGCTCAGCATATTCTGAGAGGGCCACACGCGTGATGAGGCTGCGTCACCAGGCTGCACGAGACACCAGCCAGGCGCCGAAGATCAGCGTCACGTTGGCAGATTCTCTTCAGTGTAAAACCACTGATGCACTCTGCTGACCTGGAGGCTCCAAGATTGTGCAGCCATGACAACGGCCCTGCAGCCCGTGAACCCTGACCCCTTTGACCGTGCTCAAAGAACGTGTGCGCCCCAATGAACGCGATCCCAGATGATGCGACGCGAAGCGAGCTGAAAGCGTCCACGGCCGCGTTTTTTTTCCCTTCAGTTGCGTGATCCAGCAGCCGGGGTTGTCGGATCTGAATAATAATTACACAAAACGTGGTCCAACAGGCCGGCAGGGCGACGGCGCTGACATTTAAGGTGCGATTATTGAGACATCGGGGGTCGCTCCCATGATGCTTTGGGGTCTGGCGGGGCCGCAGGGCCGAGGCGTTCCGGTGTTCTGTTCCAGGCAGAAATCAGGAAAACATTTTAAGGTCAACCGCAAACGATCGGCACGGATGCAAGTACGAAAACAACAGCAGCGAAGCCAACTGTTAATTAGCTGTCCGCCAACACAGGCGGAATCTTTAAACCGAGGCATTGATCAAATCATCCCATGTTGCCATTTTGTTCTTTAATTATTCAGCTTGACATTTTAGGTTGTATATTAGCTCATTTCTAGTCGTGCAGCTAGTTCTTCGCAGCCACACGATCTCCCTGTCTTTGTTAGGAAAACACACCTTTAGTCCACTTGCTAACGAGCAGGTCACAAGCAGCGCTCGAAAAGCTCCCGGCCTTTCTGCAGGTTGAGCTGCATAATTCTGCAAAAATCCCCTCCGTCTTCTAAATGGCAAGTGTTCAAAATGTGTAATCATAAAGTGTCCCTGAAAGTGTTGTTCATCGCACATCCTGAAATCCAAAAAGAAAGTTAGCTCTCCTGCTCAAACCGCCGACTGTCACGCTCTTAGTGCTTCGGCACCGATTTGCTTTAAGTCCATCTGGTAGAACGTTTGCAGGCCCAGAGGGGAGCTGGAGCAGGAGCTGCATGTTGATTAGTCCAGCCTCAAATATTTGTCTCCTTAGAGCGGTCGACACCAGGCAGCCCACAAGATTAAGCGGAGGAGCAGCTCGCTGAATCCATTTAACAAGTTGGGTTAACTTTTGTTGAGTGCCCTCACAGACGCACATTATCACAAGGGCTCACCCCTGCAGTCACTAATGGGACCATCCTCGGGGCAACTGCTGCCCTTTACTCCAGACTTCCTGAGCTGAGTCTGTTTTTGGAGTTTGCATGCTCTCCACAGCCTGTGTGGGTTTTCTGCAGGTTTCCTCCCACAGTCCAAATGTCTGCGCACGACTATGGCAGAAAAAAGCTTTCCTCTTCAGCTAAATGCATTTGCATTTGCAGCACTCTGTTATCGCCTCAAGGTGCCGCCAAATCACACATTGGATGCTTGAATTTAGGCTTATTTTCCAGACATTAAAAAAAAACACCTTAATTGTCATCTGTTCAAGAGCATCCATTCAATTCTTCACAGTGTGTCAGGATTTATTTTACTTTTTATGTATTTTTTTTTTTGCACTTTTTGTGACCGTAAAAGATTTAAATTAATCTCTTTTCCCAAAGTGTGACACTGCTGTTTATACAACCTGAAAAGCCAAATCCATAAAATCCCTGTCATCTGCAAGAAGGCGTAGATGCAGAAAGCCTGGAAATATTGGAGGCTGTTTTGAGTCCTGACAAGTTCGGGCTGAAAACGTCAAGTACTAACGAAGCTGTTCTGTCAGAACCGGAGGATGCTACGGCTCAGGCTGCAGCACCTGAACAGGTGATGCCAGTCACACTGCAGGACAGCCTCATCATTCTTCTCTCCGACCCAAACCAACTGGCGCCGTCTCACCAGTTACCTGCCAATTACCGGCTTCCACGAGTGTTATTAGGTGGAGAAAAAAAAGAGAGCTAGCAAAAACAGAGGTGATGTGAAATGGAATCCTCTGCTTCTCATGTCTGCCAGGATGAACCAGGCTCCCACCTCGGGGTTCGAGGAGGACGTGGGGACCAGAACCACGCATCACGTCATGTACCCAGAGAGTGCCAAAGACCTGGACAACGGCACCAGTCTAGTGCTGATCCCTTTCAAAACACTGGACCTGCAGTGGATAATCAGCGCTCTGACTACGGGTACAATTAAACAGTAAGTGCACTGCAATTACGCTGTAATTACGCTGCAATTACCCCGCCTGTTGGGATGGGATCATCTTTCCACCTTTATGTGCTAATTGGCAGTGCAAAATCTTTTCTGTTGCCAGATAGGTTACTCATATTTTAAATCTGATGTATATCAATATGATACATTTTCTCTGAAAATTAGTTGGGATCCTGTAATGAACATAATGTATCTTATAATATAAGTAATTTGAAACAGTTTTCTATTGTGATGATACAGTCTGTACAGTTAATATCTTTGGATGCTCATGCAGTTCTCGGTTCTCACAGCCTTGAGAAATCTCTCTGTGGTTAAAAATGTGATCCTGCACGCTGGAAACTCTCTGCAAAAGTGTTGTTTTCAGTGGTCAGAACAGTAATTGCGTTTTAAAACCATTTCCTTCTGTTTCCCAGCACGTATGTACCTGTCATGTCCCGGATCAAGGCTAACAAAGACAAGGTGGGTGCCAAATCACTGACATTATGGGTTCTCCTAACTGCTTCTTTCAGTTTATTTTTTATTCTGATTTTTTTTCACACTGTGTAATTAAAGGTGTAAAAGTCCGCAGTTTCACTCAGATATAATTATGTTTGATCTCGTGTCAGGTGGTAATTTACAGTCCCACGTTTTTCAAGTATGTCTATGAGTCTTGGCTGGACGGTCATGGGCGGTACCCCTCCACCGGCTTCCTCAGCCTAATGCTTGCTGTCCACATTTGTGACAAGGTAACCGCAAGTTAAGATTATTTCCCTGTTATGGGCTACCAACAACGCGTTAAATTCAGTTTGACTTTTGTGTTTTCTCTCGCGTTTTATTTCTTCTTTTTATCACCATTTAAGGCTAAATGCTAATTCTATTATCTAATTGCAAAATTTCCCAAGATTACTTTCAGATTAAGTCAGACACAAAGTTAATGTGCACATTAAATGATCCACTGCTGATCGTTTCTCTCTCAGGTCAGTGTGTTTGGATTTGGTGCGGACCAGTATGGAAACTGGCACCACTACTGGGAGGAGAACAGCTTAGCTGGAGCTTTCCGACACACAGGAGTCCACGACGGAGACTACGAATATAATGTGACTCTGCTGCTGGCTGACAAGCACAAAATCCAAATGTTTAAAGGCAGATGATGAAGGGACAAGAGAACGATGAACTTCTACAGTCGTCTGTCTGTTTTCCTCTCAACGCGCCGCGTCAACCAGCATGCTTATCCATGAAAAGCTGTTTTGCACTGGAGGTGCACATTCTCTGTCCTCTTTCCAGGCAGTCAGACTAAGTGCCGGCAGAGTGGATTTAATGCACAGCTCATTGTCATCTGTGATGAAGCAGAGTCATAAAGTAAAAGCACTGGCTGCTGTCCTCAGCAGATAGCATCGGTGCTGTCCACTTAAAAGCATTTTAACAGCAGTTAATGACAAAAGAGTAAATATCCTGAGTTTACCGTACAAAGACGACCGTACAAAGCGCTCTACAGATCCCTGGTTTAAAAGTTCCCAATGAGAGCATGTTTTACTAAAACATGACATTTTTCTACCAGGGGGTTATCAGGGTCTTAGAAGTCCTGGTACAGACAAAATAATTCACAAACTTTTATTCTGGTGTGGTGCAAAAGCATCTCAAACGCCCCCTGCCGGTGGATTACCGTATAGTACACAAGCCCCTCTTACTGCATTATCTTAGGTGTGCATGGGCAGTTTTTGTGATCTATCAATATCATTTCGATTGATTATAAACTCCCATAACATGGGATACTACTTCCTGAATGCTATTCCTTGTATCTCCTTATACGAGATCATGAAAATTAAGCTTATGATATTTATTAGATGTCTGATTAGATGGAATCAACGTTATTCTGTAATCTGCTTTATGTGTGATGCTACATTAGCAGCTAAAGTCCTGGAGACGCTGAGATGGAAAACATCCCACACGGATGGCCAAAATACAGGATGTAGCTGAAAACATGGGATTCACACCCTCAGTGCTAATTTCCTGGAAAGTTCACCGCCGTGGAGTCTGCTAATGAGGATGCTCTGTCGGCCACGCCACCTGTGTTTGTCCTCTCCTCTGATTGGTGGAAGCCTGCAGGTTCCCGGTGTGATTTGGGCTGCAGAGTGTGGGGTTGCTTTTTCAGATCTGGCACGTCCTCCCAGTGACGCGTTGTTTGCCGCCAACGTCTCAGGGGGTGAAACACCTGCTGTGGAAGCCGACTTTCTGTCCGAGGATGCAAGTTTGATCCCCCTCCCTGGAGTGCAGATTGAGCACAGCTTTCACATGACAGCATCGCACAGGTGGGACGATAATTGGCGCTATCAGAGGAATCTGGATGATTTCACATTTTTTAAAGTGCTTTTTTTTTCTTTTTTTTTCCTGTTGTTTTGCCCAGAATGAGATTCATTGCATTGAGCTAGCAATAATTTTAATCATAGAAGGACCTTTTTTTTTATCTTATTTAGCTGCTACATTAACATTGTCATGTTTATAATGGGAGAGAAACCCCCCCCCCCCAGTACCAAAAGTGAGCTGAGCAGGTAGAAACTGTGTGATAACATGCACTCTGCCCGTCCTCTGGTGCTATGACCTTTAATATCAGAGCTTATCTATCGGTTTGACAGCTTTTGTGGGCTTCTGCCATTGAAAAGCATGCTGATGTGTTTATCAAACCCCGTGGGACCACAGACATCGTGTGCATTTGTAATTGGTTCCTGGATGGCATCTTGCTTCACCTCACCTGTCATGTCATGTTCTGGGACACAGGGTGGGCCATCCACTCCCACAAGGGCCAGAGTCCAGCTGGGTTTTCTCTCCTGTCAAGTAAACAACAGCTTTCACCCAGTTTTCAGATGATGTTTCTTAGTAAGCTTCTCTGTACTTGTGTTCTTGCATACTTGTGAAATGTCGCCACAAAAGTCTTTTCCAAACCTGAGTTCCCAAGTACTGTTTTGCACACATCAAGTGCACAGATGTGTACTTGCCCTGCCCATTTAATCGAGTATATATCAGACATGTGGACAGCTAGGTATCCCACAATGCATTTCAACTCTGTATGTACTCTAGAAGTTCACAAGTGTGTGCTTGCGTACCGAGTATTGAGGCTCTAGTTGCCTTGGTGACAGCAGGACAGAAAGCCCTGGTAGTTCTGTTTGTTTACGCTAGCACCTGCTGCTAACTTGTACGTGCGTGCAGATTGCAGCCCTTCAGCCAGGATTAAACTGGCTGTATATAAACCAGTTCGACAGAAGCCAGACACACAGTAGCAGCCTGTATTAAAGCCTTTATCTGAATCTCGGAGGGTTTGCTCGCTGGGAGGCATGTTCGGTGTCCAGCGCACGGAGCTCCTTCCAGACTCCAGCCTGTGGGAAAGGTCGAGGCCAAAGAGAACTCTCATTCAGTAAACAACATTATCAATGCATTTTCCATGAATATGTTCACCATAATCCCTTTGTGACTGACCACGTGTGCTAATTTCTACTTCCTTATTATCTTAATAGAAAATGTAATTGGTCAGCTTCTCTTCTGGGCATACTTCCTGCTGCAAATTAGTTCCGTATAAGATGTAATTTCTCCGAGACAGGGCTGCAGAGTGAAGAATTTAATGAGCTTTGGGTGACAATAAGTCAGCCTGAAAGTGAAGAGGTGACACGAACATGTTGGGGTGTTTCTGATCGCCCAGGGTGCCTTATCACTACAATCTATTACGTTTTCTGCATTTAAGTAATGACATGAACCAGAAGTTGACATTAAGTGCCTTTAATGAAGGATTTGAAGGACAGTTGCACATCAGTTTGCACTGCATTGTAATTATTGTCACTTGTATCCCAAAATTTGCTTTTCTTTTTGTCCCTCAGAAGCAAATGTTGTGAAAAGATGGAAAATGAGAGGGGCAGATTATACCAATAAATACAGAAAATGAGCTCCTGCTGCTGGTCATTGTCTGCGTCATGGCTCATTTCTCTGGCTTTGTTCTGCAGGGGGCACCGTCCCCTAGTGGACAACGTCAAGCAGTAATTGGTTTTGACTGAAGGACGCTTATGACGATTATAGTTTGTATCCTCTGTTTAATGCTTTTGTGTGAATAAAAAGAAGTCTGTAAATGGTCTGTTTTTCACTCTTGCCATTTATTTCATGAAGATGTTTGTATCCAGGGATGAGCTGAATAATGAAGTCTTACATTATTCCTTTTTATTCTGCAGTTCAGTACCCTCGCGCCTCTTTCAGAAGGTTCTTTCAGGAGGTGCAGGTTGAGAAGATGTTGGATCCAGCCTGTCAGGGTGCAGTGAATCATTTAAGGGGACAACACGGGAAAGAAAAGAGACGCGTCACATCTCACTGGTGTTTAATTAATTCCAGGCTGAAATAAGGGGGTTTAAAATGTGGCTGGTGCCTCCTGAGGTCATAATTAAATCTATTTTAATAACAAAAGAGGTTCTAAGCGCTGAGGTCAGTGCACGCAGGGTGATCGAGTCTGATATCTCGTGTTTATTCAATTATTATTATTACTATTATTATTATTATTATTATTATAGAGATTACGTTCTTCAGATTCAGTATTTAGCTCATTTTAACGCAGAATTCTTTTATTCTGAGTTTCCTATTAACCACCTGCCTGAGGAGATAAACATTGCAAGGGCATTTAAGGGCATACATAAGAGCTTTTGCATTATTTTGTCTCGTTGTTATCAACTGTTCTTTAGTCTTAATGTTTAATTAGTTAATTAACCCAAAGTTAATTTCTGTTCTGCAGTTATAATTGTCTGAAACCTTTTTTGGAGCTGTGTCGTGTACCTGAACGCACCACCGCAGGCTTGGGTCCTCATAGATTGTCCTGCCCCCGTACTGGAGGTTTTTGCTGCATTGTTGGGGAACAAAATTGTAAGAAGCCGATCTTGGAATGAGAGAACAATGGCTGGATAAACTGAACCTCAAAAGAGATTTAAAAAGTGACTCTTGCTGCTGCCGTCAGTGCTGATTTCAGCTGGTTCCACACAGCCGGTGTGCTGGGATGGCCAAAGCATCCAGGGGTGTGTATGATGGATGAATTCAGCCTGACGGTGGTACCGTGGGGGGTCGTTCTGCAGCTGTGGGTGCTGAATCACCCACAGTGTGGATGTGCTGCTGATGCTGATGATCTATGCAGACATCCACGATGGGGGATCAGATTGTGTGGTCATCGTTATTCCTTCCGGTCGCATGTGGAGGGTCTGTCTAAACCTCAGCAGGGTGAAAGAGGCGGAGAAACACAACAATCCCGACCCTACATTTTCTTATTATTGCAGTTTAAATCCAAATTTCCTCTCATGGGATGTTGCAAATCTAACATTGACTAATTGCACCATGCGTTTGAGGCTCTCAGCACTCGTTTACAGACAGCTTTGCTGTCATAATAATAACCATGTTTTATTCTTGCCACCGTCAGTTGCTTTTGACACTAACGATCATCTGCATTGATCAAGGCATTGTGTTTAATCAATCAGGTACTCATTGGGAACGCTGGGGCCCCATCAAAAAGCATTTCACGCTCTCAGAGCAAAGTTAATTTACCGCCTCCGTAACTACAGTCGTCAAATTGGAGTCTTTTTTCCACACTCGGCATTTATGCAGCATAAGCTGATTAAAGATGACATCTGATGTGAAAAATTGATCGAGCATAGAGGAGCTCATAATAAACAAGCAGAGCATGGGCGCACATTGACAAGCAACATGATACACTTTAATCAGGCTAAAGCGCTGCATAAACTCTGCATCAGCTCTGCATTTTATATTTTAATGTATGCAGTACTGTGTGGTCAGAATACTATATATGGTGCACGGATGACGAAGATGATGAGGATGAGGATGATTTGAATGTGAGTCATAAAATTTTATTATTATTAAACCCCATTTTTAAATCGAATGGATTTAGTCATAACAATGGTCACGTGATCGTGTCCGCGCTCAGTGGGGCGTCCCCACTCACTGTCGTTCACTGATGACGCCACAAGGGCGGGCCCACAGCAATGAGGAAATACTCAGAGGAGGAAGAAGAGTATATGTTTTGATCTGTCAGACAGGTAGGAAATGGTCCAAAAAAGTCTGCTTCTACCTTGAAAAGTCGTCTTTTCTTTCGTCACCGACGTCGCTGCTGTTGTTGGTTTCGTCTTACATGAAGGAAAGTTAAGTTCGTCGTGTTAAAGCTACTTTCACTTTCGAATCTCGAGAAACGTTAATAAAGTTAGCCTACCTCGAACATTGTAACATTCGCAATG
Organism: Arothron firmamentum; assembly: GCA_016586285.1. Lineage (NCBI taxonomy): Eukaryota > Metazoa > Chordata > Actinopteri > Tetraodontiformes > Tetraodontidae > Arothron > Arothron firmamentum. The sequence continues at coordinate 453,810 of BJFM01001506.1, forward strand.
TTACAATGTCATGCTGTGGTTATTCACGTGATTTCTTATTACAAGTTTACCTCATCTAACGCCATGTTTAAAACAGTTGAAATAAAACAGGTTGAGGAAGAAATGGAAACTTTTAAACTATTATATCGAAATATAATTGGTTAAATCATCCTCTAAGCACAGCAGCCGTTTTTTTCTTATACTTGGTCCTAAAAAAGAAACTCCTCTTTGCTCCAGGATGCCTATTGAAAATCAGGAGGAGAGGACGCTGGAGGTGCTGAACCTGCCCCAAAATGTCGACCAAGAACTACTTGCTCTGTACTTCGAGAATCAGCGGCGCTCTGGCGGAGGCCCACTGGTCTCTGTGGAGAAGAGGGACGACAGAGCAATAGTGGTGTTTGAGGAGACAGAAGGTGCTAACATTATGTTCAGGCGACAGCTGTAAGAATACAAAAAAGACAAATCCTGCAATCTGCACTTTAGCCTCAAATTCCAAGCGTTTGGATCCATGAGATGATCTGCTTTCTGTTTCACCAACGTTGACCGTTGACTCCGCCGCTGCAGGAGATCTGGGCGTGGCTCAGAAATCCACAAAGATGACATACCATCAAAAGCTGTAATGTTGACGTCTCGGATGACACGATGATGAGAGACGTAGCCTGATGAATTCCTGTCAGTGTTGTCAATGAATAACAGAGGGGCTGATGTGCCTGCAGAGACGTCGGTTGGCTGACTGAGTGTCTCGTAAATGTAGGCGAGCGGCACAGTAAATCACGCATCTGTTAGTGGCTCCCTCGCTGGCGGCAGACGTCATACCTGACAAAAGAGGAACGCATACTCGTTTATTCTGTCTGATGCAGCGATTAGATACCGCAGTTCACAATGCATGAACATTTGCATCTTTGTTGGCAGATAATAAAACTTGTTGGCAGCGACTTGATGGTTAGCACGCACAAACCTCATAGTAATCTCATAGTCATAGATTTTTTTTTTTTTTTGACGTGTATGCAAACTCTTATTTTCAACCTGGATCGTTTTGACAGCTGCAGCCCGGGTTCTCTCCAAGGAGGACCACGCTCTGCAGAACACAGACCTGCGAGTGAGGAAGCCAGCCTGTAAGGACCGGTGCCGGCTGCTGCTGCGGGGCTTCGGTCCCAGCACCACTGTGGACTTGATCGAGCTGTACGTGGAGAACACGCTGGGCCTGAACCTGGAGGAATATGAGCTCTTTTTCCCCCCAGCCAGGGACTCTGTCCTCATCCAGCTCAGGCAGCCCTTATCACGAGGTGATTCCTCTTAAAACCCCCACAAACGTGTCCAGATTGTTATTTCATTCGTGGCTTGTGCTCTTGTTTTAGATTTCCAAACCCTCAGTGCTAAAATCTCACAGCGCTCAATCGACGGAGCTTCGATGACTCTGGAAGAGATAGAGCAAACGGACTCGGTGCTGGTGGGGAACCTGCACCCCAGTACCAGCCCAGAGATGCTCTCCTTGTACTTTGAAAGCAGAGGTGGGAATCAGATGGTGAGGGACGTGACAAAGCTTTCTCAGAGCACAGCCAAGGTGTCCTTTGTCAACTATGGCTGTAAGTTTTGTGTCGTTTTACTATTTTTTTTTAAAACCTTTGACGTTTTCTTTAATTAGTCCATTCACTGGGTTCATAACCTGTCGACTCAACCAGCAATTCTTCCCCCGAGACCCTTGAACAGCTGTAATATCTGAATTTCCGGAGGACTGACTGACCCGCGTGTTTCCTTCACCAGCTGTTGACCTCGTCCTGGCTCAGCCGCACAAGCTGAAGGGTGCCGATCTTGAGGTGAGGCCGTATTTTGACTTTCTTCAGCCAGGGCGACCGAGTGACGCGCAGGCAGATCCTCCAGAGGCAGCGGGGGACGACCATCAGTCCTCCCACATGGCCTTGAAGGGACTTGTTGAACTGCCTCAGGAAGCAGCAGCAGTGGAAGGGGCGGAGGACCACACGGATGAAGCCAGGCTGACAGACTTCATTTCGATTGCCGACCCAGTAAAACTTGAACTTTTTCAACTCGGAAATTTCCAACAGGAGATTAAAAAAACCCATCCAGATGTCACCATTCAGATCAAAGACAACAACGTGCACATGGAGGCTGCTGACCAGCAAATGTTTGAGCAAGTGAAAGATTCCCTCCTGGAATATTTTTGCCAGATGGCTGAGGCTTACTTCACCGTGGAGCCAGAAGAAGCCGAGTTCCTTGACAGAAAGGCGGTGAAGGAGCGCCTGCAGCAGAGCATGAACCAGACACCGGCCACATACATGGTGTTGGACAGTAACGTGGTGGTAACTGCCCTCTCCTGCACTTCGGCCCATCAGGCGTGTAGCTTTGTGAAATCCCAGCTTGCTCACATCAGCATACCGATGGACTCGCAGTACAAGTGCATCTTCCTCAGCAACGAATGGTTCCAGTTCCTGCAGGAGCTGTCTCTCTCCTCCGTCAAGGTGTCCTCAGAAGACATCGATGTTTTGACCCTGAAGGGGATGGAGAGCGAGATGCAGGTGGTGGTGACGGACTTCCTCACCTCACAGTTAGAATCGGAGGTCGTGGTCTGCATGGAGCCCGACGTGCTGAAGTACATCCAGGCTCACTGCCACCTGCTGCTGGTCGACATGGACCAAGTGTCTGTGATTCCACTGGAATCGGCCGATGTTTCGGGGTTCAAGGTGGGTGCTGCATCAGGATCCCGCAGAGGGGCTAAATTGCTCTCTGCTCTTCAATGTTCTGTTTTAAATCTATGCCTGCAGATCTACGGCCACCCTGTTGCTTGCAGCACAGCGCAGGAGATGTTGCAAAGCATCGTCTCATCCATATGCACCAAAACCATCACCGTGAGCTCCCCGGGAATCACCCGATATCTTCTTGAGAAGGACTGCACAATGTTCCTGAGAGAAATGGAGGAAGAGTTCCATGTCTGCATTGCCGTAAATCAGCAGCCCGCGGAGCCCCTGGCAGAAGAGGTAGTGCCACGAAACCCACAGTAGTCATTTTCAGCAATTGTGCGTTTTTATTTCTTCTTCTCTCCAAGCTTTCACATCAGCTGCCATTCATCTCGATGAGGCGTGTGCAGAGATTACAGGAAGGCCTCGGGCTCCGTTTACCCGCATACAGGCCAGCCAGAAGTGAAACATTGATGTTTACTGTGCAGTCTTCCTGCTGGATGCTTTCAATTTCTTCCTGCTTTCTTCTCTCCACACTGGTTGATTTTTCCATTCTGAATTCCTCACGTCTGAACTAACATCTCCATTTACAAACGTCACGCAGATCAGAGAGAACCAGTTTGTGGATAGCAGGCAGGATTACATCTGGTAATGCAATCTGATGCAGACCGTTGTCATGAAAAGCATAATCTTATTCCTTCCGTCTGCATTTTCGAGTAATGAACACTTGAACACTTTACATCCTTCAACATGGTTTATACTTACTATATCTTAACCTGATTTGACTGGAGTCCATGCACTCACTTTCAGGTATTTTTTTCCTGTTTTATCTGACTTTTCAGTAAACCTTATAATTTTATAAAAAATAAAACGTTAAACATTTGGTATTTGACAACATTTAACCGGCCCAAAAATCTTTTTTAGTGGTGGTGGCGGCAAAGGAGCCCAATTTTTGCTTTAGCTTTTGTAAAAATTGTGCTTTTTGTGAAGGCATTTAAATAATTTCTAAGGAAGTCATAATAGTAATATTTCCTTCTCAGGAAATCGTAATAGAAATGTCCGTTATTGCAGAAAAACTGAACAATTATCACTTTACTTGAAGAAGTGCTTTGTGTTTCTCCAGAAGCTTATTTTTATCATTTTGCTTTATTTTTCAGGACTTTTTCCGAGCTGCATGGGCGCAGATGTCTACCAAAAACTTCAACAAAGTGTCTGTGGATGACCTGAAATCAGTTGCGGAGCATAATAATCAGGGTGGGGGTTCAGATAGTTGATTTTACATCTTCATTAACTTAGATTTTAAAAAAAAATTGGTGTGTCCTGCAGGCCTGTTGGAGAAGGCAAAGGAGGTCATCGCTGCTGTTGATGATGGATTCTTGGAGGAGGAGGCCAGCGCAGATCAGCATGTCGGCTCTGATGATATGGACCTGTACTCAGCGGAGGAAGGTGAAGCTCTTGATGCCACAGGAGCTGGCGTACTTTCCACAAAGGAGTCAGTCATTGTGGAAGATGAAATGCAGCGCAGTCCAGAAGACCTGGAAGAAGAGGCTAAGCTGTCTTTAGCCATCCAGTACTCGATGGACTCGAGCCAGAGGTCCATGAAGGACGAGGAACAGCTCCAAAAAGCCCTGATGCTATCAAAGGAAATGAACCAAAATGAAGGTATGGACTGTGACTTGGACCAGCTGAATGAGGCCATCAGCGCTTCTTTGGAGGAGGCAATCAAGGCCTCCAATACCGCACAGCTCCATGTCTTTGCCACTAACGAGTGCGACCTGGTGCGGGTGGACATAGCCTTCAAGAAGAGGGTTAGTCAGGGACAAGTGCTGGAGAAGCTGGACCACGGCGCTTCGGGGGCCATGACGGAGTACGACAGGAAGTGTCTGGAGGCAATTGAGAGGAAACACGGGGTGGGGATTCAGATTGAGGGCACAATAATCAACATTTCTGGCTTCAGGAAATTTGTGTCTGAAGCGCTGTACGACGTGAAGCTGCTGTTAAGCACAATGTCCCATTCAGCATCTGACCAGGAGATCCTGAAGAAAGTCCAGTGGGTCTTTCACAACCCAGTCTCTTCAACCACAACCCCATATTCCCCTGATGTGATAGTATTCCTGGAGAATGCTTGGAGGAAGAAAATGGTGAAGATTGAAGTCCTGCTGGACAACCAGCGCCACATCATTAACTTCAGAGACATGCAAGAACACAACACAGCTTCAGGGGAGTCTGTGACCATCTCCAGGGACTTCATCAACTCAGAAGTCACGGATAAAAATGGACCAGGTAAAGTTATTTCAGCATCTGAGGATTTAGATTTTTTTTACAGACTGATTAACTAAAACCTGCCACTATGAGCTTTTGATACCCGCATTCCTGTCAGGTTGAATAACTGAATTCCCACAACACCCAGATGATGATGATGATGCTCATGCTGTTTAAAAATACCTGCTTCTGTTTCTGATGCATCTGAGCAACTAACGGGAGCCAAATCCTTTCAGTAAAGAAACGCTCGCTGTTGAAAACGCTGCCCGGTGCCACCAAGGTTGATGAGGACTCGCCTGAATTTCATGACGTGACAGAGGCGTTCAACAGGGGCATGCATGAATACCAAAACAAAATCAGAATCGTGCAGGTCAGTAGAAAATAGGAGCTGTGTTTTTTTGGTTTTTTTTTTGCCATGTCTGTAATAATGTGCGGGTTCCCCTCAGGTGGACAAGCTCGTGAATCGACTGCTGTACCACCAGTACCAGCTGAAGAAGATGAGCGTCCAGCAGGGCAGCACTCGGGCAGAATTTGAGAGGACTCTGTACCATGGCACCAGTGAGGACACCGTGAACGAGATCTGCCTGCACGGGTTCAACCGGAGCTTCTGTGGAAAGAATGGTAGTTTTTTTTTTTTTTTAGCCTTGTTAATGATTACGGTTTTACCCATTTCTGATATTTTCTTTCTCCTTTCAGCCACTGTTTACGGTCAGGGGGTGTATTTTGCTGTCAAATCTGCACTCTCGCTCAATGACCGTTATTCACCCCCAAACGCAGATGGACACAAGTTTGTTTTTGTGTCGAAAGTTCTAACTGGGGACTACACCAAAGGCTGCCGTTCGATGAAGACAGCCCCACTTAGAGAGTGCGGCGATATGCCTTTCCGATATGACAGCGTGACTGACAACATGGACAATCCAGAGATGTTTGTCATCTTCAATGACACCCAAGCTTTTCCTGAATACCTCATCACATGTGAGAGGGAAAATTCTGAGGATTCACGCTGTGCTAAACCTTTTGGACAGAAGCACTTTGTTTTTTATTAAGAATATATTGTGAGAATAAAGAACATTTCTTACTTGTCAATCTGACTCTTACTGGTAATTAAACCTGAAAGCATCGTAAATAATAATATAATCTACAGTACAGTTTATACTGTAAAGACTCATACATCATGTTGATTTTCTCTAAGTGTTACAGATATTCCGCAGCCTGACCAGCTCCTAAATAGGGTTTAGAACTAAAAAGCTGCAATAACATCTTTTTTTTTTTTTTTTTTTGCTACAAAATAAAATAATTTTGGGAGAAAATCATAGGAGAAAAGTTGTCCACTACATGGATTATATTCTTATTTCTGTGTTAAAAGCAAAACTCATAGTGATAAAAAAAAAAAAAAAGGAAAAGAAAAAAAAAACCTTAGGTTTAATTTTATCTTGTTTAAAGAAAAAGATCCACTTCTGCTTTCCAGGGGGTGGCGCTGCACGCACATTTGTACTGAAATTGAATATATTTTTGTGATATTTTTGTTAGTCAATTTATTACCGCTTGTCGCCTTTTTATTTTTTGTTGCAGTGTTGCGAGGGCGGGACACGACACCTGTCAATCAATTACATTTAGGGAACTTAAGGGAAAACACTTATTCACCTGTGAAATTGTGTCAAAACCCGGCAAAACTGCGTGTCAAAAGTGAGGATGAGACTGTAACGATCGGCGCTCGACTTCTAATGCCTGCCATCGATTTATCTCTGTCCCGGATTTTCTGCAATCGCTCAATTAATTAATAACACAAAAGCATTTTGCGTGTTTTTAATTGTCCAATCACATTTTGTTTTTATTGTTTAACTTTCTGTTGCAAATTTATCTTCTGACAATACCTACTCGCATCAGTATCAACAACTACAGCCGGGAACACAGAGAAATTGATGGCAGGCCTGAAAGTCGAACGCCGATCGTTGCATTCTCATCCTCGCTTTCTTATTTGAAAACAGGATAAATAACCAAAAAAATAAACACAAGACATCAACAACAGCATTTAATGTGTTTTACATAAATTTGAATTTTATGTTTTTTATATATCTGACAATTTTACAAAACTATGAAATGGAAAAAGTAAAATAGGCGCCGTCAAGTTAACAAATGATCCTTTCTTTTTTGGGAAAATCTTCCAGTAAGCATTATTTCTTTAGCTACATAACATTTGAATAAAACCAATTTAAATGGAGCCCAGCCTGAATACTCTTTGGCAGTGGCGGCCCCTGATAAATTTTTCACGGGGGGTAACCGTTATGTAATGGCTAAAATAATCCGTTTAATGGTTAAAACAACAAACAAAAGTCAAAAAGCTCACTTTACAGCGTTACATTGTGCTGTTTAGTGTAGTTTTCCTTTGCATCCACTAGATGGGAACAGAAAACATCAATAAGAAATAATGGATCTTTTATTGATCGCACAGTGGGAATATTTCACCGTTAGAGTGCTCAACACAATGTAAAAAGGACATTAAATAATAGAGGCAACAAAACAAAATTGATGGTGATGAAGGCACTGGGGAAATCAAAGAAGGTGCAGCCAGGACCATCCAGATGTGAGTGAGCTCTCACATCTGCAGACTCAACCCCCAGACGGGGCTGGTAAGCAAACTGCAGAGGGTCCAGAGAAGATCTCACATGCGGACGGAGGCGGGCCAAGACGAGCCTCTCCAGAACCTTCATCACATGGGATGTGAGGGCTATCGGTTGGTAGTGTTTGGGGTCGGAGGGGCCACGCTTCGTGGGCACAGGAACTACACAGGAGGTCTTCCACAGTGTGGGTACCTTCTCTTGGGTCAGACTCAGGTTAAAAAAGGTGACACAGGATAGCAGATAGCTGGGTAGGAGACCGGAGTTTGTGTGTGTG
>BJFM01001506.1:461681-502644 GCA_016586285.1 Arothron firmamentum
TTGCCTAAAGATCGCGAATAAGTATCAGTAAATGAGTGGAATGAAGAAAAAACTATAAAGTGCATAGTTACTACATCAGTTAACATCAGTGCAATGATGCAACAAAAAAGTATTCTTACTGCTGGCCAGAAGGGGGCAGCAGCGCACTGAGCCATCATGAAAAACAAAAGACAAAGAAGATCACGAACTGCTAGCATACGGCTGTTATAAGTAGATGCTAAGTAACCCACAAGATATGTCTCCTTAAATTTGTACGGAGAAAGAACACATAATCCAACAGCCTTTGGTCAAGATAAAGGTAGGTTAAGAGGTTTTATTTATTACTCTTGAAAATAAACTGCAGTCTGGTGCATGCGTTTTGCCTTGCTAGCTAATGCTCTAGCTACAAATATAGTGCTGCCGGCTTTTCCATGCATTCTATTTAAGAAGCACAAATACACATAAAGTCGCAAATAGTTTGGTGTTGCTTTCTCTTGATATCGATGTTACATTCTTTATATGTCTCGATGTGTATCCTAATAAATAGCCGACGCTTTAAGCTAGCACGCGACCATTGTACACCTGCGTCCCATTATTTCAACGACAAAACTCACAAAATATCGAGAAATTTTGCTTTCTGGTGTGAAACGAAGTCTACATTATTGTGTATTCGGAGTAATACCTAACCCTGTTTCCAAACCGTAAATATTTGGATAAATCTTAGTTTTACATGCATAGTTGAGTGTTTAAAAATGTCTTTTTTATGTTAAGATTCACGTCAAATGTTTAGTTTGCCTATTTACTTTTTTAAATGCTCGACCCAAGACGTGTAGCTCCTTTATATGTTACTACTGTATTCATTCTTTTCCATCAGTTGTCAATGCATCACTGACCACCTCTTTTCTGACTACATACTTGATAAAGTCAGCTTTGTACTTGCTGAGAGACACTTGCATGCATTTTTCTTCCCATGTCAGATAAGTGCACGTCTTCAGGATGTATGCCGTGTACAGACAAGCACACACACCCACTGCAGTGGAGTTCTCAGTCTACTGCAACTTCATATCCAGCAAAGAGAAGAACTTAGTTGTAGCTGGAACATCTCAGCTGTTTGTCTACAGGATCATACATGATGTTGAGGTACCTTTTGGGCTGCATTATGTTAAAGATACGCTGCAATAATTAACCCATTAAACAATTATCTTCCTGTTTTTGGGCTATGTCAGAGCACATCAAAAACAGACAAATCTTCAGGTATGTGTAGATAATCTTGGCTGTGTTTATTTTCCTTTTGCAGAAGTGGATAATGTTCCACCTTTCTCCTTACAGATTCTAAAACGCGTAAGGAGAAGCTGGAGCAGGTGGCAGCTTTCTCTCTCTTTGGTAATGTGATGTCCATGGAGAGCGTGCAGCTCGTTGGAGCCAACAGAGATGCCTTACTTCTTAGTTTTAAAGATGCTAAGGTAGTGCTACGGGGCACAGGACTATGACATCATGTTTGACACGTTTCATTTGTCTCCGAAAGCTGAAATTTGAATCAGATTCAGAGGAGGATTTCTGTTTTCTCCTCAGCTCTCTGTTGTGGAGTATGACCCTGGGACACATGACCTCAAGACACTTTCTCTCCACTACTTTGAGGAACCGGAACTCAGAGTATGTTCAGCATGTTAAAGATACATCAAGTGTGAAATGTTTGGTAGTACCACATCGACAGTTTGTTTCTACTCTGCCGCATTTTCAGGATGGTTTTGTGCAGAACGTGCACATCCCTATTGTTCGGGTTGATCCAGAGAATCGCTGTGCTGTGATGCTCATTTATGGCACCAAGCTTGTGGTGTTGCCCTTCAGGAAGGACACCCTAACTGATGAGCAGGAACTCGGAGTTGGCGAAGGGTACGCCTGCAGCCTATAGCACGCTCTGCTCAGTAATATCAGCTCACAGCCTTGCAGCGTCTTCAACGCTCATGTTGATTCATCCGCAGGCCCAAGTCCAGCTTTCTACCCACCTACATCATTGATGTTCGTGAGCTGGACGAGAAGCTACTGAACATCATTGACATGAAGTTCCTCCATGGCTACTATGAGCCCACGTTGCTCATCCTATTTGAGCCCAACCAGACGTGGCCCGGGTCAGTCCATTTTAGCAGATTTAAAGGCCTCTTTTGCCATTTTAGTCTTTTTGTCAGTTACTGAATGTGTTGGATTGTTCTCGCAGGCGTGTGGCTGTGCGTCAGGACACATGTAGCATCGTTGCAATCTCGCTCAACATAATGCAGAAGGTCCATCCCGTCATCTGGTCTCTGAGCAATCTGCCGTTTGACTGCACGCAGGTCATGGCTGTTCCTAAACCAATTGGTGAGTTCAGTGACTTCTCTGTTTCCAATGTGCTGCTTTTAAACACGGTTTCCGCTGTTTTGCAGCTGTTGTGATGCCTTATCCAATCTTTTCAGGTGGTGTGGTGGTGTTTGCAGTGAACTCTTTGCTCTACTTGAACCAGAGCGTTCCACCTTATGGAGTTGCTCTCAATTCCCTTACAAATGGAACCACAGCCTTCCCCCTACGTAAGCTCCTTCAGCTGATACACCGGCAATTGTGCTTTTTTTAAGTATTTTATATATGTCTGACGGTTTCTAATGGCTGGAAGATGTTTGTGTTTCTCAGGTCTTCAGGATGAGGTGAAGATCACACTCGACTGCTCTCAGGCTGACTTTATCGCCTACGACAAGATGGTCATCTCTTTAAAGGGAGGAGAAATGTGAGGCCTTCTAATGATACAGAAATGAGTGTGAGTGACGGTCAGAGGTCTGTTTCTTTACTGACGGCTCTTGTTTTGCAGTTACGTTTTGACGCTCATCACCGATGGCATGAGAAGTGTGCGGGCTTTCCACTTCGACAAAGCCGCCGCCAGTGTCTTGACGACCTGTGTGAGTATACTGCCCCATGCTGATGTGCATGCATGTTTCTGTGTAACATTCTAAGTGGATGTCAATGCTGTCAGCAAACTTGAAGGTTTGCTAATGCTTGTGTTCACTTTTACTGACTCTGTTGGTTGTTTTCCAGGTCGTAGTTAAGTTGAAATGAATTTTGATGGACTGTTGGACTGATGCTTCTTCCAGATGGTGACCATGGAGCCCGGATACCTGTTCCTGGGCTCTCGCCTTGGAAATTCTCTGCTTCTGAAGTACACTGAAAAACTTCAGGAGATGCCACTGGAGGAAGGCAAAGACAAACAGGAAAAGGAAAAAGATAATGACATGGATAAACAAGTATGTCAAGGACCTTATAGTTTCTGTAGTTCATAATTACTTTCCCCTCATTATCGCTGCTTAATCATTCCAGGAAGAGCCACCAAGCAAAAAGAAACGAGTGGAATCTTCCATCAGCTGGACAGGTATGGTTTGGTTACATTTCTGAAGTGTGCATTCCTCGCATTCCTCCTCTGCTCATCCTCAACATTATTTTTTCAGATGAGGTTGATGAGATAGAGGTGTATGGAAGTGAGGCCCAGTCAGGCACCCAGTTGGCCACCTACTCATTTGAGGTAACAGAATGGATTTACTGTATATTCCTTTATCTGTCTCTGTGGATGGAAACAGAATGATCCAAGTGTTGCTCTTTTGCAGGTTTGTGACAGCATACTCAACATCGGACCTTGTGCAAACGCCTCAATGGGTGAACCAGCCTTTCTCTCTGAAGAGGTACAAGCACAACACAAAGTTTTCCTTATATTTAGCAAGCCAGACAAGTAATATATCTCCGTACATTTACCCTAATACTGCACTCATGTTCATACTTGTGCTGTTACCCATAGTTTCAGAGTAATCCTGAGCCTGACCTGGAGGTTGTTGTCTGCTCTGGTCATGGAAAGAATGGCGCACTTTCTGTGCTTCAGGTAACTCCTCTCACGAGTCTCATGGTTTATTTAAATGTCTGCGTGTGTAGTTAAATATGCACCTTCCTAACACCTGTGGTGGTGAGGCCCATCTGCCACAGGTCCAGTGATGGATGCTACAGCCATGTCTGGGTCTACCAGGGCTACCTCAGAGATCGATGGTGTAGCCTGTAAACACCCCAGAAACAAGCTGACTTGCATGCTCTGTTGTAGCACCAGCATAATGGGGGGTTATGAAAACTTGGAAATATACTCTATGTTGTTTCCCTTCTCAGAGAAGCATCAGACCACAGGTAGTCACAACTTTTGAGCTGCCAGGTTGCCACGACATGTGGACAGTCATCTCAAATGAAGTCAAGGAAGACAAAAAAGTACCACAGTCGCCTCGCTGTTTGACAGCAAAACAATATTCTTTGGGTCAGAACCTTTTTTATTTACAAAATGGTGTTTTCCACTCATTCAGTCACAGGCTGCAAAAAGCAGCAGTGATTCAGAGGATGTCGCAGAGACGGACAAGGACGAGGATGGAGAAGAGGGGAAAAAAGAGCAGGATGAGCCAGAGAAGGAGGAGAAGGAGAACACGGAACCTCCTTCAGAGGAAGACACAAAGAAGCACGGCTTTCTCATTCTGAGCAGGGAGGATTCAACCATGGTAGACAGACACGTCCTGCACGCAGCAGCTTTAGTTTGAAATGCTTGAGGTGTGTTGTGATGTGGATATGCTAAAATCATTTTTGTGCAGATCCTTCAGACTGGGCAGGAGATAATGGAGCTGGACACAAGTGGATTTGCCACTCAGGGACCAACTGTGTTTGCAGGAAACATTGGTGACAATAAATACATCATCCAAGTCTCCCCCATGGGGATACGGCTGTTGGAAGGAGGTAGGAAAAATGTCAAAATCCTTCACAAGGCCAAAGTGTAAATCTAATTCTATCAAAATAATCCTGTTCTTCTTCATTTCTGCTCTCAGTGAAACAGCTCCACTTCATCCCTGTGGATCTGGGCTCTCCCATAGTGCATTGTTCTGTAGCAGATCCCTACGTGGTCATCATGACTGCCGAGGGCGTGGTCACCATGTTTGTGCTCAAGGTAGACTCGTACATGGGGAAGACTCACCGGCTGGCCCTGCAGAAACCTCAGATCTCCACAGTGAGTCACACTTGCCTGTTCATCCAGGCCCAGATAGACTAGAACTAAACTGAAACCAGGCATGGTAGTCAGATAACGTGCCTTGATTTGTAATGGAGAGAGAAATGGAGTTAATGATCCTGATATCCTTATTTACAGACTAAATGCTTCATTGCTGCATTTAAGTTGAAAAATAAACTAGTCCTTCCTCTCGACAGCAATCACGAGTGATTGCTCTGTGCGCGTACAGAGACGTCAGTGGAATGTTCACCACAGAGAACAAAGTCAGCTGCGCCATCACAGAGGACTTCAACATCAGGAGCCACTCGGAAGCAGAGACCATCATCCAGGACCTCAGGTACAGCCTCACAACCACCCAGAAACCCAATCAGCTCTTAGGTGGTACCTGCTGATGGAGTTCTCCAATGTTCCAGCACTAACATCGTGGATGACGAGGAAGAGATGCTGTATGGAGACTCCAGCTCCAACACAGGACCTTCAAAGGAGGAAATGAACCGCAGCTTTGTGGCACCAGGACCTTCTGTCTGCGAGGGGGGCTCCAGCAAAGCAGAGCCCAGCCACTGGTGTCTGGTCACCCGGGAGAGCGGTGTGATGGAGGTATGGGGTGTGACGCCGCCATCAGAGTCATGGTTGTTTCGCTTGTATCAGTTTTTTTTTTGTTTTTTTTTGTCCAGATTTACCAGCTGCCTGACTGGAGATTAGTGTTCCTGGTGAAGAACTTTCCAGTTGGCCAGCGGGTGTTGGTAGACAGCTCGTCCGGCCAGTCAGCAACACAGGGGGACAAAGAGGGTAAAAAAGAGGAAGTGACACGACAGGGAGAGATCCCATTGGTCAAAGAGGTGACTTTGGTGTCACTGGGATACAACCACAGTAGACCATATCTCCTTGTGAGTTCCATCTCTGAAGGTCCAGAAGCATGACTTTGATAGAGTTCTCAGTCTTAAACATTTTTTTTTTGTTGTTTAGGTCCACGTCGAACAGGAGCTTCTTGTCTACGAGGCGTTTCCTTACGATCAGCAGCAGCCGCAGAACAACCTGAAAGTGCGCTTCAAAAAAGTAAGCGCCGAGCATGTCTTCAAAAAAGTCGAGTGAAGCCAGTTGTAAGGACGCAGGTCTTCAAAGCAGTGTTTCGTTCTGCACAGGTACCCCACAACATAAACTTTAGAGAGAAGAAATCAAAGCTGAGGAAAGATAAGAAGGCAGAGGGCGCAGCCGCAGAAGACGGTGTGGCTGCCAGAGGCCGGATCAGCAGATTCAGATACTTTGAGGATATCTCCGGATACTCAGGGGTACTCTAGATTTTATATTCTTTAATGTAATATTTTCCATGGCGCGTGGGCTCACCCTGTCTGTTCTTGCCTCAGGTGTTTATCTGCGGTCCGTCTCCTCACTGGATGCTGGTCACGTCTCGAGGAGCCTTGAGGCTTCACCCCATGAGCATCGACGGCCCCATTGAGTCGTTCTCACCCTTCCACAACATCAACTGCCCCAAAGGCTTCCTCTACTTCAATAAACAGGTGACTGATGCAGAAAAGGAATCAAAGGCCATTTGGGTTATAGAGATTAATTTCAAATTGTTTCTTGCTGATAAACTGGACCAAGTCACCTCCTGACAAACACAAGCAGTTGAAATAAGTTCTCCTCGATATTGGCTGGACTCGGCCTTGGTGGTAGAAAGAACTCGGAGTCGAGTCGCTGCTCCTTCTTTCAGAGCAGCCAGTTAAGTTCCTTCAGGCGTTTGGTCCTTAGGGAGGCTTCTTAGCCACGTCCAGCCAGGAGGAGACCCTAAGGCAGACCCTGGACACTCGTATCTCCCATCCTGTCCCACCTTGGGGGGGTGGGGGGGAGCGTAGCTGGGAAGAAGACGACTTGGCAGTGCTTTTCTTCTTCCATTTTAAATCCTATATATGACCTAGTAAATGGCCATTGAAGAACGATAATACCATTTTCATGTCAGGTTTGGGCAGGACCAAAAGTAATTGATGACACCTAACAGTTGTGTATCAAAAGTAACTCTGCTTCAGCCGTTGTAGTGGTAATGTTCTCTGTTCTGCACAGGGCGAGTTGAGGATCAGCGTTCTACCCACCTACCTGTCCTACGATGCTCCTTGGCCAGTCCGAAAAATTCCCCTCAGGTGCACCGTTCATTACGTCTCCTACCACGTTGAGTCCAAGGCAAGTCTCCTCTCGCACTGCTCTGCAAAGCGGGGACGTGCCGCAGATTGAAAGTGGATCACGTCCCCACGCCATCGCCCGCTTAACTCCATGCATAGTGAAGCATTATTGATTGTGGCACTTTGAGAAAGTTGGAGGTTGAAAGCCCGCTGGAGAGGGGGTGAAATCAATGTGGGTGACTTTGAAGTCATTAGTCTTTGATGTGAAGTTCTTGACTGTGGGTTTTTCCCGTCAGGTGTATGCTGTGTGCACCAGTGTGAAAGAGCTCTGCACTCGCATCCCCAGGATGACAGGAGAAGAGAAGGAGTACGAAACTATAGAACGAGGTCAGAATGTGTAAAAATTTTTTTTTTTTTACACTTTTAGTTTAGTCTTTTAACCATCTCAGCTCCTAATCGGTCCTAAACCATTTAAGTGTTTGAATATTTCCTTGTTTTAACACTGATTAAGATTGTGGTGCTACAGATTAGCCTGTGTTTGACTGTTTCATTCCTGCTGTTTCTGCTTTTCCGTCTTGCAGATGAACGATACATTAATCCTCAACAAGACAAGTTTTCCATCCAGCTTATCTCTCCGGTCAGCTGGGAGGCCATTCCCAACACCAGGTAAAGCTCTTCTTCACATACACAGGCCCTCTGAAAGTATTGCATTTATTTTCTTGCAAGTCTAATAACATTTCTTTGGGTAAATATTATGTTTGATTAGTTCAAGAAGGTCTGGAACAACAAAAAAAAAAGGTAATTTGTCTGATTGCCAGGATCGACCTGGAGGAGTGGGAATATGTGACCTGCATGAAGACCGTTGCACTGAGGAGTCAGGAGACCGTTTCTGGGCTGAAGGGCTACGTCGCCGCAGGGACCTGTCTGATGCAGGGAGAGGAGGTCACCTGCAGGGGCCGGGTGAGCAACCATAGCAACACCAAAACCTCTGTCTGTTTCCATGGAAGCAGTCAGTAAGTTTGTTGGTCTGGTTCAGATTTTAATCCTGGACGTGATCGAGGTGGTGCCGGAGCCAGGCCAGCCACTCACCAAGAACAAGTTCAAAGTGCTGTACGAGAAGGAGCAGAAGGGCCCTGTGACGGCGCTGTGCCACTGCAACGGATACCTGGTGTCGGCCATCGGACAGAAGGTACACTAATGTTGCTGTTGTCAGCCAGTCTGGCCAGTGTAAAGCCAGAACGGCAGATACATGTAACGTCTTCCATGTGCCTTCAGATCTTCCTGTGGGTGCTGAAGGACAACGACCTGACAGGCATGGCCTTCATCGACACGCAGCTCTACATCCACCAGATGATGAGCATCAAGAACTTCATCCTGGCAGCCGACCTGATGAAGAGCGTCTCTCTGCTGCGCTACCAGGAGGAGAGCAAGACGCTGTCGCTCGTCAGCAGGGTGAGGGCGCAGCAGCGCCGGCTAACGGTCGGCTCAACGGCAGGTTACTGAACCTTTCTCTTCTCCTTTCTGGAAACAGGATGCAAAACCTCTGGAGGTCTACAGCATCGAGTTCATGGTGGACAACAGCCAGCTGGGATTCTTGGGTAATATCTGTAAAGTCCTCTTCGAGTAAATTATTAAATGAATATGAGAGGAACTTCATCCTGACCTTTGCTCCATTTACTTCTTAGTGTCAGATCGGGACAAGAACCTCTATGTTTACATGTATTTACCTGAAGGTATGTATGGTATCTGCAGGACTGCTAAAACCTCCGTTCAGTCGTTCAGTCACACACCATTTGCTGTCTGCACACAGCTAAGGAGAGTTTTGGAGGAATGCGTCTCCTGAGGCGAGCCGACTTCAACGCTGGGGCAAACATCAACACCTTCTGGCGGATGCCCTGCAGAGGAGCGCTGGAGGCTGGCAGCAGGAAGGCTCTGACCTGGGACAACAAGCACATCACCTGGTTTGGTACACCAGATGTCCTTCTCTTTTGTTATTAGGTGTAATATGACATTTCCTGTAGTTCTCTGCTCTATTCTTCCTGTACCCATAGCAACCCTGGACGGTGGAGTCGGCCTGCTTCTGCCCATGCAGGAGAAGACGTATCGCCGTCTGCTGATGTTGCAGAACGCTCTGACCACCATGCTGTCCCATCATGCTGGTCTGAACCCCAAGGCCTTCAGGTGCGTTTGTGCTGACAGAACTTCTCTCTCTGGGAAGTTTCCGTGACTTTGCGACTTCTTTGTTCAGAATGCTGCACTGTGACCGGAGAAGCTTGCAGAACCCGGTGAAAAACATTCTGGACGGAGAGCTCCTAAACAAGTACTTGTACCTCAGCATGATGGAGCGCAGCGAGCTGGCCAAGAAGATCGGGACCACTCAGGACATTGTAGGTACAAGCGGACAGAGAGCGAAATTGGTGCTCTGAGGCTAAAACGTGCTTTTCCTCCTCAGGTTCTGGATGACCTTCTGGATATCGACAAGGTTACCGCTCATTTCTGAGCCTCTGCCCCACATCTCAACACACTGTTTTCACTCGACAAAACTTTGCAAACACCATTTGCTGGACATTTTTATATACTATTTTGTATAAAATCAAACCAACAAAAAAACGTGACAGTAAAACCTTGTTTTCTAAAGCCCTTTGTGTGGATGACTGTTTTCTAACAGTGCCATGACAACAAGGTTTTAGGATTTTAAAAATATTGTCTGCACTACGCTGCAAGTGACAACATCCTTAAACAAACAGAGGTAGAATATTTTATTCACACTTTTAAATTATATGTGTTGAAATGTTGATTGATGAGGCCGACAGCATCGTTCCATCAGCAGCAGCACACGGAATGACTTTAAACCAGAGCTTGGGCCTGAACTCAGGTTAAAAAGTCTGATTTAAAAATCCTTCAGTGTGATTACACAAACACTTATTTCATTCTTTTAATTAAACATCTATTATTTTACACTTAGGTAGGGGGTGGCACAGTGGCAGAGTGGTTAGCACCATTTCTTCACAGTGGGAAGGGTGAGGGAAATGTTGATAATGGGTCAAGGAACAGCTGATTACATTTTGGTGATGTTCCAGACTCCAGAGGGACCTTTGATTTGCTGCATGCCTCTGACTATGTTGCATTACTACTGCCTACATCCTGACCTTGGCGGAGGTCTGCCCTTCCCAGGCGCTTCTCTAGTTGAAATTATATAACTGGATGAAATGATTGAATCCTAAACATGTCACTGTTTTCTTTCTTTAAAAGAAAACTGCAGCTTGAGTGCCTTAAAGATCTGAGTGGTTCATGTAGTAAAATAACTTAAAAGTTTAAAACAGCTATTTCTGAAGACGCGTGTCCAACCTGCATTGAGTGTTCCCTGCTGGGTTGTAAAATAGCTTCTTGTTTTGAGGTCCGACGTGTGCTCCGACTATCTCAGGTACTCCAACATTTTTGCATCCACAGATATGAGACCAAAGTATGAGAGCAGGCTCAGTAAGGACCGAGTCACACTGAAGGCTGCCATTTCCCACCTGCAAAAATGTGCTGTTATTGCTGTAATCAGCGCCTGCACAAATAACGTGAAATCTGAGTTTTCACCTTAAAGCCAGTTCAAATTTGACGCTCTCCCACGTCGCCCTGGCCCAGCGGAAGATCCAGTGCGCTGGCACCATTCCCGCCATCTCCACCTGAATTTTCCCCCATCCTCGCACCGCGCTGAACAGCAAATGGCACGTTATTGGTTACTGGGGACATTCCTGATTGAACTGGCCTATCACAGCCCTGCTGCTGTGCGCTCACCTCTTGGCCATGATGAAGTAGCGATCCACCGGCGCCCCCAGAGTGATGTTGATGCTGCGCACTGTGTTGATGTTGCGGAAGACGAGCAGCATGGGACGAGGCATGGACTTCAGGACCTGCATGATGCTCTCGAAGCGCTTGCTGGCCATTTCACGCATGTAGGACGTCTCCTCTTGGCTCAGGATGTTGGACAGGCCCAGCTCCCGCATGTTGATGGGCCGCTGCAGCAGCATCTCGCAGAAGAGGAAGTACTCTTTTAAAATGTACAGAAAAATCAGTTAAACTAACCACATTTACCGTTGCAGACTTTCAGGTCTTCACCTTTGACGCCAAGCGCGCTGGAGTACTTCTGCATGGCGGCCTGGTCTCTCAGGATGATGGACCTCCACAGCTTACAGAGCGCCACTCTGTCACTGCCAGATTGAAGTGGCGTTTAGAGCCGATGGCAGACGTTTCTCAATCGAAGGTGTCAAGTCTCACCAGTGACTGAGGAACTCGTACAGGCCGTGGTCCAACAGCACCAGCTCCGCCGTGTTGTCACAACCTCGTCGGACCAGAACTGCCGACAGAAGGACGGACACAAGTGAGTGGACGTGCTAGTCTGGTGCTAAGTGCCAATGCAAGATCTGGATGATGGAGCCACCGTTTCCAGGATGCGGATCAGCGTGGATGAAACCCGTGTAGAATATCTGCTCAGCAAACGTTCGGATCAGCTTGTCCGCAGTCTGTCAAACGAAAACACCTTCAGCACCTTGAGCATTACCAGGGTTAAAGTCCCGTCTGAGCGTTTTACTCACGTCTTTCAGACTCAGTCCTTGTCTTTTGATTTCCTCCAAGTTGTTGATCTTGCAGCCATTGCAGAACTCGGCCGTCAACACTCTCTGTGGAACGGAAACAGACGAAGATTCAACCGTGACAGAAGTGGAAATCACGCCGATAATCCATCAACAAACTCACCTTACTGGTTTGCTCCCAGAAGACTTTGGGAACAGAAACAAAACTGAGGTGCTTCAGCTCCTCCGCACACCTCTCAGAGTTCCTGGCCTCGTTCTCAAAGTCCAGCTCCTGAGCCAGAGTCTCCTTCAAGTCCTGCAGCAAGCAAATGAAATCCATTTATCTGACCTGAATCCCCTAAAACATCCACCCATAAAAGGACTCCAGACCTTCAGAACCCATCGGAATCCAAAACTGGGGTGCATAAACTGAACGATATCTAGGAGGACCTCCAAAGTTCTGATGTCACCATCAAAGCGATCCCTGAGGTCTATGTACTGCACCTGTGGGGACCAGGAACAACTGTTAATTAAGTTTCAAAAGATATACCAGGTAAGACTGTCTCTAAGCAGCAGGTATTATCTTCTCTATATTTGTAACAAATAAGTGGGTCAGGAAATGGAATATTCCGATTGGCCATCACAACTGTTTTTTAGATACCGCTAACCTTTTTAATCAAGGTTTGGGGCTGTTAAATGAGCACGTCTCTATAACACAACATGGCTGCTGAAAAACAGGAATTTCCTGTTGGGTATTTTGATAAATACTCTTTAAAGAGTTTAATATTTTGCATTTTAATGATACATAATGTAACATTTTACTGCTCACCTTCACAGCGACCGGCGTCCCGTTAAACAGTTCCGCTTTATGAACTTGAGCCAAGCTAGCAGCAGCGATGGGCTCGTAGTCAAACGTCTTAAAAAGCTCCTGTGGGGTTTTATTGAAATCTTCTTGGAAGAGCGCATCCACCTGTCAGCGAGGCAAGCAAGCCTGAGAAATTACCCGCTGCGCTCTTTGGCCAAGCACCGTTAGATTAGTGATCTCACCTCTCTGTACCTCCTGTTCAAGGCCTTGTCTTCCAGGATGTGCAGGGTGCGGATGTACTCGGGGGGAAGGAGGTGGTTGAAGGAGCAAAGACCTTGGCCCAGCTTGATGTACAGGCCGCCATTCTGAAGAGCTCCATCCACGATGTAGTCTGCTGCCCTCTGGTGGCAGGCTGACATTTCAGCCAAATATGATGGGCTGCTCTAGCAGGGGAGGACAGCGGTGACATGATTGTCCAAATAATCATTTAAAAATCGTGGCTACAAGTATTACCAGTTGCCTTCCTTAATTTTGATTTCATGAAAGAACCTACCTCATTTTGGCCACGAAGAGCCACGTTGTTGGTCCACCAGTAATCCACAGAGATGAATATTCCCACCGAGAGAGACCTGAGGACGCATGGACAGGACTCTAACAGGTTAGAAGTTGATTTGCAATGTGTTGTAAAGAGTTTCACAGTCACTGCTTCGGCTCGCAGTTGTTGAGGTTAAGGCCAAATTTGAACTAGAAGGTTACTTGAAAAAAGCGCTAAAGGCCATGTTAGATTCAGAATCTGTAACTACAGAGTCGAGGTGAGCGGGACAAACCTGCACAGGCGGATGAAACCTTCAGCCATGATCCTCATCTTCCTCCTTTCTCGTGGCGTGGAGACAGCGTACTGCAGGCCGACTGCCACAGGTACGCCCACAGAGACGCCAGCGAGCGTCTTCCAAATCAACCCTCTATGTTTTCCTTCCCTGAAAGCAGAAAATGGTGACACAAATTTAGGACGCTGTTGTCAACTGGTTTACTATCGATATTCTCATAAGGGTGATGAGAAGCCTGAAGACAAAGTAACAAGGTCACCTGAGTGAACTGAAGGTTCTGGTGGTCGGCAGCAGGGAGCCGGGATGAGGGAATCTTCTGAGCAGAGTCATGTGACGCAAACACAACCTTAGCTACAGAGAGCAACAAAAAGCTTTCAGTTAATGTTACTGCCACAACATCCAGGTATTTTATTATTATTGTGTCGGTTTAAACTTCTGGATCACTGATGTGTGGAGTCACTTTTTCTACACCTTTAGTTCCAGATGCAGCATCAGTCATGCCCTTTTTAAGCAAATGAACAGTCAACAGAGTAATTCTTTTAAATGTTCTGTGACTGTGTGCAAAATAGACAAAGTGAGATCTGCTGTGTCTTTAGATCTGCATGTGAGATCTGAATGTACAGTTTGTTGGAACAGTTGTATCGTTTCAACACGTCTTTTTTAACCACAGACCTCTGGCAAGATTAACAGATTAAGAGTGAACCCTGGCTTAGTTTATAACTGGAAACTGCAACGCAGCTGTATTTATTGTCTGTCAGATTTCTTTGGCAGGTATTCCACATCTAAACAAGCTTGTCACAAATGCGTGGGGTCAATGCCTTAATTTGCTGATTAAGACCAAATCAGATACCAGATAAACTCTGGTGGGAAGATTTTAGCAACTTTACTAACTGATCAACAGACACACATAAACCATTTCACACCAGAGCTGCTGACAGGAATAACACTATAATGTAACTAGTTTGAAGTCTTTTTTCATTCTGTTCTGAAATATTTTAATTTAAATCTTCTATCAGTCTTTGCTGGAGTTTAGAAAGAGCTTACTAGCCATGTTTGCATAAAGCTCAACAAATATTTTAACTTTCTTGATGTCTTTACTGTCTTCTCATTTGTAGGTGGAAAAATGAAAGTCTTTCTGATATCATGCGTGGACCTGCAGTTCTGCATGGGTGGGTCTGTATTGTAGATTTATGAAAAGGTGTGATCTCATGGGATAAGGCTGTTAACTCAGCTTGGAGAAATGAACGGGAGTCTATGTAAAGCCCCCACAAGGACAAATCTGCAAACCCCTGCGTGTGTGGAAAGAGGTCTAGATCAGGGCCAACGTGTAATCAGGGTTACTTTGTTGTTGTTTCTTTTCTTTTTTTTTGGTTTCTGCATTTGAGGGACAAAGTGTCTCCAACGGTGACAAATCGATGTGTAGATAGCGATGGTCAGGGACCTGAACACCGACATGTCAGACAAACTCAAGCACAGAAAATGTTCCCCATCCACCACGAATATGTGCCAACACACCCATTGATCTCTTTCTTAAAAACACGCCATTAGTCATCCTACGAACTAAGTTGTTGCTAATTCTTCTATCAGCTGGTTAGCTTCTTGCTAACTGAGCAAGTAAGCTACACGAATGTCAAAAAAAGCAAATGATATTCAGAAAGACAATATACTCACCAGTGTGTTCGTCTCCCCTGCCATATTTCCTGGAAACTAATCAGCTCTGCTTTAAGTTTTGAAATGTTGTCCAAAGTGCCCTTCCTGTTAGCTGACCACAGGAATAACTATTAACAGACTACGCTCACACACTTATGAATGCTATTGGTCATTACGTCAACCAATACTGGAAGCAAGAAAATACACTTCCTATTAGCTATGTACTTCCGTTTTCGTCCTAAGGCGATCGTTTTTTGTGGGGGTTATAGTTTTATTCTCGTGAACAACTGTGCAAATTGTCAAAACTATGCACACTAAGCGTTTTCTTTATATTACCAATATCAATCAATATACATATGTGATACAAAAAAATTTATAAAAACGGTCCTATAAGACTAGTTTGATGTAATATCTGTGAATATATAACTGTATTAATGACCATAAATATGACTATTTCCAGTATTTAAAAAAAAAATCGACATGTATATTAAAAAAAAATGGTGTAAATTTCAACGTCTAAAAAAAGTTCAGTCATAAACATCCGGATAACCAAGGTGAAGCAATCGACCACTGCTGCAGTTCCTTCAACATTTGACCAATCACAGCGTCACCACAGTCGCAACGCGGGGAACTCAAGGATAATTAGCCGGTTACACAGCCATGACAGCTAATTGTAACTCCAATGATGGCGCTTTGGTGAGTGCATTTACCCTTATTTTACCGCTGTGGTTGTAAAATCCAGTAAACGTGCTCAGTGCTGGTGTATTGCATCGCCCTAACTGAATTATAGTGCTTTGTGAATTATACGATGTCCTAGTGCTTATATTCTCTGATTTTACCACAAGGAACACGCACAAGATTTAAGACACCATGATGCCTATATATTTCTGTATATTTGTCCAAAAAACAAGCAAAAAAACAAAAACAAAAACGTGGTGGTGTCACATGACCAGTGGCGCGTAACTTGTTTGGCTGGATGTTGAATGTTTGAGGTAGGGATCGATTGCTTCGCCTTGGTAACCCGGATGTTTGCGACTGAATTTTTTTGCAGCTGAATTTTTGCTCCTGGATTTTTTTCAGACGTTGACATATATATAGATATATATTTTATATATATATTAGTGTTTACATGTCGAATTTTCCAATACTGAAAATTTCGCGACATCGAGGTAAAAAAAAAATCCAGAAAATGTGATGGTTTTTCAAATTTAAAGTCGGATTTCGATGCAAAAAAAAAAAAAAAAAAAATGCGGTCGCAAAAAATTCAAATTCAAACTCTGACGGCACGGTTTTACTTCCATACAGATGGAGGATCCTTCTGCATGTTCTGTTGGTGGTGGCGGCGGTACAGCGTCGGTGGGCCCCGCGGTTCAAGTGGCAAATATCTGTTCGTCTTCCTTGGCTGCCCCTTTACGGCTTTTGGAGTGGAAAATCAAAGTAGGGTCTGTTGTTAACGTGGACTCCGTGCTAGCACTGTGCACCCCCATACCTGAGAAAAAGGGAACAGAGGCTGTCAAGGCGCCCGAGAAGAAGGTGAGATCAGACCGTGCTGGAGTAATCACAGAGCTATGTTGTCAACTTGGACAAGTCATACCCCCCGGGTGAGTTACTTTGCTGCCTGTGACTAGCACGCAGAGTTAGTGTTGTGTATTGTTGACCACCTCCCTCCAAGAAAGGTTACAGGAAGCGTGTCCACTGTTTTGGTATCACGTTGGCAGTATAGTGTTCGCTAGCTCATAAGCTAGCTTTGCTAGACGTGTTCGCGTTAGCCTGTTTGCTAGTAGTGCCGTAACCATCAGTCAC
Organism: Arothron firmamentum; assembly: GCA_016586285.1. Taxonomy (NCBI): domain Eukaryota; kingdom Metazoa; phylum Chordata; class Actinopteri; order Tetraodontiformes; family Tetraodontidae; genus Arothron; species Arothron firmamentum. Next base: position 478,463 of record BJFM01001506.1, read on the forward strand.
TCGTGTCCTGTCAAATTGGTCTGAACAGACAAGTAGACTTAAAGTAAATGATTAAGTTAAAAAAAACAAAAACCATGCATTTACATAAGGTTAAGTGTAAAATGTGTTTTAAGCATATGCGCCGTGTGCTATAAACACTAAAAATTATTTGCCGCGTCTCGTGTTGCATTCAAGTGTCATTGTAAATTCTAGGTTTTCATTGACGTCCCTTTATTTAACAGTTAACCATCAACATTAGCTGCAGTAAGTGGTTTATTCTTTGAAAAGAATGTGCTTACGATTTCTATCTCTCAAAAGAGCATATCTAATTTTGTAATTAACGTGATGTTCTTTTTTTCCCTTTTTTTTAGCAGCACTGATGTTTGCATTTCATTTTTTAGGGGTGTGATTGTCAGAATCGAACAATGCAGCCACCCGATAGTGATGAAGGGTTTATGTGCTGAATGTGGCCAGGACCTGACTCAGTAAGGACATGCAAACTCCTATACTCATGCATTTGTAATTTTAGAACGGGTTGTTTAGTTTCCTGTTCATATTTGGCTATTTTTTTATGTTACTTCAGTCATTAACAGTGCATTTAAAAACGTATATGACACTCAAACGTATAGCCAATATCAGATTAAATAATATAAAAATACTTTAGGTGTAATCTTTTTAGACCTAAAGTATTTTGGGGTCGACAGGGGCCGCCAGAGACCACAAACAGCCCTCTCACTTCTCTGCCCTGTTGAAAGTGACAGAAAACCTGGGGGCAGTAGTTGAGTTTTATTGCTGTTGAGTTAATAACGTCGTTGCTACCTTAAAAATCACTGTCAAAGGTAAAAATTCCAACAATATCATCAGTTTGTGAATGAACCTATTTTCTTTGCTATCGATTCTTTTTTTTACATAATGGTAGCTGTGATATCTGCACTCTGTTTTTCAAGGTCACTTCCTTTTCAATTAAGTATTCTTCAAGGACTCCACAAAGCAGAAAACAGAAAAAAGCACAACTCCCACTCTTTCTGCCTTTCTCCCAGGTTACAGAGCACAAATGGGAGCCAGCAAAACCCCATCTCCACAGCAACAGTCTCCATGGTGCACAGTGTTCCCGAGCTAATGGTCAGCGCAGAGGTAAGTCATGTGATGGCTACCTGGGAGACTCGTCTGAGACCCACATTCTTCACATTCATCCTGTAATCATCATTATTAACATTCTCTACCTCATGTTTCATGAATTTCATGTGAATGTGTGCTACATCTACTCTCAGCCTTGCAAAATACCATAAACAGGCATTAGCTCAGCCAATTATTTAATGTTTTTTAAAAATATTAATGAAATACTAATTTATTTGGCTCTGTAGTGAAATGATTAAATGGATGAATGATCAAATTAAGTTAGTTTTTCAACTAAATCACATTCTCCAAAAAAAATTGGAAAAATTTCAAGATACTCCACCTGAAAATGCAGGAATTACAGATTTTAAACATAATGTTTTGTTAATTGTGGTAATTTGTGTCAACAGCAAGCAGAGCAGCTTGGCAGAGAAGACCAGCAGAGACTCCATCGGAACAAGAAATTGGTCTTGATGGTGGACCTGGACCAGACGCTGATCCACACCACCGAACAACACTGCCACCGTATGTCCAATAAGGTATTTTTCTTTCACTGCAATAGAAGACATTGCAGTGTTTAATTAAAGATCATTTGTTTGCGTCATTAATACATGTTTTTTTTTTTTTTTACATTTTAATATATGAAACTTAAATGCAGGCTGCTGTTGCTAACCTAGTGGTCAAAGATGGTATTACAAGTTTGAACTAGCCAATGGCAGTGAAGTTTTGATTGACATGGGTAGAAATCAGCAGAAAATTAAATAGAAAAAAACAGAAAATACATAGTGATTAAACAGACCACTCGTTGCTGATGCAGTTAAGATGTTCCTTACATTTTTGGACAGGAGAGGGACAGGGCTTCTGCCTATATGCCATCAAATACCTGCCTTGTAGGTTTGAATCATTAGCATAAATCTACCTCTTGGGGAAATGTGATCGTATTCCAGCGTTCCAGCATGCAGATTTTGGTGTTAATCAACTATCAGAAGTGTCTGTCGGTTGGTTTCAGAAACCTTCTCCCCACACACTCCTGGTTTGTCAGGAATAAAGCTCGACTCTCTGCTCCAGTAGGTGGTTCACTCCACCTTTGAGTTGCCGTTTGCAATAGCTGCTGTATAATCCCCTCACTTTCTGGCAAGCGTAATGGAGCTGTCTGGGTTTATGACACTCAAAGGCTGCATGAATTCACATTTATCCCCCTGTGCTGGATCAAAGTGCTGTCTGCCAATGTGACCTAGCCGTGACTGTGAAGTGCATGTAATAATTTGCACGCAACCACATCCTCTGTTGAGTTGTTTGGTAAAAGCAGTTGAGGCATTTGACAAAGTCCCCTTTCTTTATTTCATCATTTCAGTTTACTGTTTTTTGTTTTTTTTATCTCCCTCAGGGTATTTTTCATTTCCAGCTTGGGCGAGGAGAGCCGATGCTCCACACGCGACTGCGCCCACACTGCAAGGAGTTCCTGGAGAAAATTGCAAAGCTGTACGAGCTGCACGTATTTACATTCGGGAGTCGTCTTTATGCACACACTATTGCCGGTAACAGACTAGATTATTTACATTTTTCTTCTTTTTTTTTATCTGTGGTCCACTTGTACTGCCTGCTTGTGTCCACAAGAGGGAAGTGTCTGCTCAGGGTTCTTTCAGCTTGAGATGGCTCCAAAAACATGTCGGTATCAATTACTGTATGTCAGCAGCAGGGACTATTTTTAATTTATCTGCCATTAATACAGATATAAAATTCAATATTTCCATTTCCAGTTCATTTTTCATCATAGTTCCATTACGTTTTAATCTGTGGCTGGCTGATATTGAAGTGTAGGTGTGTTTATATGCTTTCTTTTTGGTATGCTGCCTACATAGCCTTCCGTAATAACATGTATATAATGGCAGCAGTCCCAGTCCTGAATTGTTCTGCCTCCGTATGATGAATGTTTAATGCATTTTGAATTGGATTTTTTCCCCCTGATGCAGGCAGCTTGGCCCGTTTTACAGCAATGCCAAACCAACTGACGTCCTCCCTGTTGTGATTACAGGACTGTGAAACGGCAGTTTGTTTTCATGCAGAGTTGGACGGAAAGTTTTCTGAAAAATAAAACATCCTCTGCATTTCAACTCTTAGGTTTTCTGGATCCTGAAAAGAAGCTTTTCTCTCATCGGATTCTTTCTAGAGATGAGTGCATTGATCCTTTCTCAAAGACAGGAAATCTTAGGTGAGTCCTCTGAAATATGGAAAACATTTCCACCGTTAATCATTCCTGACTTTATCATCTTGTGACCTTCCATTTGTCTACAAGATTACAACAAAGTCAAAGCTGTTCTGACCCATTTTACACTGTGTGCAAAAATGTAGAGGCTGTAACCTGTAAAAGTTTGAACTCGTATCAGACGTTTGGTTGCTCGTATGTGATGCATCTCTCTCCTAACAGGAATCTCTTTCCATGCGGAGACTCAATGGTTTGCATCATCGATGACCGAGAGGACGTGTGGAAGTTCGCACCCAACCTCATTACTGTAAAGAAATATGTCTACTTCCAGGGTACAGGGGACATCAATGCACCCCCTGGATCACGCGAAGCTCAGACAGAAAGAAAAGGTACAATGGCCACACATATCAGGTAGCTGATGTGCTCAGTTTGCAGAGTACGTGTGAAGAATCTGCTGACCTCTGTGTACAAACAGCGTGAGTAAACCACGTCTGTCAGTAAACCAGGGTGGAACCCATGTCCTCGCCTCTGTCTGCCCACTGGGCTGAACTCAAATCTGTCAGAGCCACACAGTTGTTGTCCACGTTATCAGAGCAGGAAACAAGCTGCTCAGATCCAGCCACATGTCTCTTCAGGACAACACCCCTCTCCAAATTTACACCCACTCAGGATGAGGCATCCATTATTGATAACCCAGGCTGCTCGGCCCTGTGTTGGCAGCTCAGTTATTTATAAAGGCAAACATGGAATAGGTGTTTATTATTTATTCACCCTTAATGTGCCCAGAGTGGATTTGGCCAGTGTAAATCTTTTTATACAGCATGTTAAGAGAGATTTCAAACTTTAGCCTCATTCACACGATTGTTTTCCTAAAATTCATAAGCCAAAGAAACTTAATTGAGTTTTTTTTTTTTTTTTTTTAAGTGCGTGAACATGTTCTGAAGGGTTGTATCACTAATTGTTTTGAAAATCGACTGTTTCAAAGTGAGTAGAACAAATCATGACTAAACCAGAATTCCTCTGTTTTCACAAACATTAGGGGAAAAAAAAAAAACCCATTACTGGCTGTTGAGCAGCCATCACCCCGTTTAATTTCATGCTCAATTGGAGGCCATCTTGCTGTAGTGGCTCAGTTCACAGGAGATGGAAAAAGATGTTTGCTTGCGGGGCAGTTGGATGAGCTCTTAGGGTTAAAGGAACGTTACACCCAGGGCAAAACAAGAGTGTGATACGTCAGGCAGCTTATTGCTGAAAGGTTTTTCATGACGGTGCATCAAAGACCTTCAAGAACTCATGACGCTAAGTGCAAACTGAAAAGACAAATGTTTTTTGCTGCAGCATCCTTCTGCAGGCACCAACAGGTTCCTTTGGGAGTAAACTCATCACTTTACTTCATTCGTCACTAAATTTCTGTGGTTTCCTGCTCTCTTCTAGAACACGTCCTTATTGTTTGGTTTTATTCCAGCAGGAGGTCCATCCAGTGGATCCACAGACGGCACAGAAACAGTCCGGGCCCTCGGTGGTGATGAGCAAAATAATGGACCCAGAAAAAAAGAAAAAGAGCAAAGCATTTCTGGAAATGCCGACTCCACAACATGTCAGTCTTCTCAGGGAATACCTTCAAATGATCGGACACATCCTACAGGGGCTGTAGAAGATAAACCAGTTAAGGGAAGAGAGCAAGGGCTGAGGGAATCTCAGGTGGACAACACAGACGTTAAGGACGGTGATAGTAACAGGACACTGGCTAATCCAGAGCTACAGGACAGTGCATACTCATCAGCCCCGAGCCACGAGTCCAATAACTTGGACTTTGACCTCTCCAGTGACAGTGACAATGACATGAGCACAGACAAACCCTCAGCAGAGCACCACGGTGAAGGCAAGTCCTTCCATGTAAATAAGTCTGAACAGGAAGTGGCAGGGCAGGGGGACAGCAAAGGTCTGAACGAGGAAGAAAATGCTTCAAAAGAACCTTCAGACGTTCTTCTTCCAGACCCTGACCCTGGAAATGCAAACTTGGATAAAAGGGAGCTCGAAACAGAGTCACAGAACAGTGAGCAGTCTGGCATCACCACAGGGGAGGAGCTGCTGGACCAGAGTATAGAAGACGAGGACGATGAGGATGAAGCTGATAACGATGAAGATGACCACCTCATCTACCTGGAGGAGGTGCTGGAAAGGGTCCACACTGAGTACTATGCACGTTACGAGGCCTACCAGGGGAAGGAGGCCTCTGAGAGCCCAGACATCCGCAAGATTGTTCCGGAGTTGAAGAGTAAAACACTGGAGGGGGCGACGATTGTGTTCAGCGGACTCTACCCCACCAACTACCCCATCGAAAAAACCCGGGAATACTATCATGCCAAAGCACTGGGGGCCAAGATTAGCAGGAGTTTAATCCTGAGCTCCAAAGATCCTGGACGGACCACACATCTCATCGCAGCAAGAGCTGGTATGTAGAAACGTATGGATGCTGTCGACATCAGCTGCTTTGTTAATGTCTTTGCAATAAATGTGGATGTTAGGGTTCTCTATTATTTTTACAGCAGAGACGACCCTGCATTGTCAGTTTAATGAATTCTGCTATAACGGGCACTTTTGATGAGGTTGTCAGCAGCACAAAACAGGTACTGCTGACTGTGCCGGCTGAATAGAACCTGTGTCCATCTGCTCGCTTTCAGGATGTGAATAGTGTGTGATTGTTGGCCTCGCATGACTGAATAACTGCGGGTTAATGAGCTTCTAGACTTTCTTTGTGTCAGTATATTGGAGTCGAGCAGAATTAGCTTTCTCTGAGCGAACAAAACAAAACCGGGTATTTCAGTTACTGTACTTGGAAGGACGTTAAATTGAAATAACAGTGAAAGGAACAGCGATTAAGGAGGGTAATCTTGAGATTTTTTCTGACAGCACTTATTTTCTTCACATAATCCATTATTGATCTCAATTGCTCATACAGGACGAAAACAGATTTCATTTCAACATTTTTCCCCCTCATCCAGGCACCGAGAAGGTCCGTCAGGCACAAGGTTGTAAGCACCTGCAAGTGGTCAACCCTGATTGGCTGTGGAGCTGCTTGGAGCGCTGGGAACGGGTGGAGGAGCAACTGTATCCACTGAAGGACGACTACTCCAAGAAATCAAGGAGCAGCAGTCCAGCAGTGTTCCACGAGAATCTGGGTTCCCTGCAGAAACACGTTTTCCAATCAGCAGCCATCCGCCACAAACCTGCAGCCCCAGCCCCCGAGATCCGCACCTATGACCCCGTCACAGGGAAGCTGATCCGCAGGGGCCCTCAGGCGTCACGACCACCAGCCTTCCAGACACCAGGACCTCTGTCGCTCTCTGATCAAATAGAGCAGTCCTGCCTCAGGTAGCGGAAAAATCGGATCATTTTATTTCAGCTAAAATTGTGTGGTCACAGTAATCTGAATTCACCTTCAGCACAACCAGATACACTGACGGCTTCACACAGCTTCAGAAAGCCCCACAATTTGCACAGTGTAATCTGCTGACGTTTATACAGTTATAAAAATATTACATTTTTGTGACCTATTCCTCATGTCGCCGACATTTTTACGACCCCCTGGGCGTGCATTCACCATAATGTGTAAAATAGGGATATTTATGCTGTTGACATTTGAGTATTGACTGCAGAATCATTCAGAAGATCTTAAATTATGGTCTCGTCCTCTGGGCCTCGTTTCTGTCTGCCCCCTTTCTGTGCACACAACAGCTGTTGCTATGGCGCCGCTCGACTGTAATTGACAGGAATCGCTCTCGATGGAGACAAGGAGACACGCGGCGTCCTCCGCTATCAGCTGAGGAACAATAAAACCTCCGCGATTGTCGTTATGCTGTTATGATTATATGGCGGTGTGGGGAAAGGATAGCATGTGACATAGCTAAGATGAGCTTTTTTTTTTTTAACGTTGTAAATACAGATGCAAAATAAATATTGATGCAAAATGCAGACCTTATGCTAACTAGAGGGGACAATAATTCTAAGTATACTCAATGAAAGGAGCTTATAATGGTTTTAAAAACTCAGCAGTTAATTATCACTAGCAATAAAGCTGCCTTACGTAAATCATAGATTAAAGAGAATGTGGGGTTTCCTAACGTTGCGTGAACTTAGATTTAATCATCAAAGAAGATCGATTTAATTAAACTCTGCTAAGTGAATTTGTAGCCTGCTCCCACTTGCATGAGATTTACATTCAACGAGCCATGATTATGAACAAGAAACCTTGCTCTTCACATCATCTAAATCCACTGTCCTCAACCCCTTCACCTCGTTCTTTCATCCAAAAATAGTGCAGAAACTGTGATTACAGGAGGTACATTATTGGGAAAAAATATCTAGATCTTCTGAATACAATTAGAAGAGAACAGAATGTCATGTTTCACGAAAAGGGAAGCAGATATGGAGAAAAGAACAAAAAGTGATATCACACCATATGGGTCAATTAAGTAAATGAAGGGCTGCTAATGTGATTCTCTAGTTGAGAGCCAGTAGGTGTCACTGCCTGGTGTCGCTGTCCGCTTGGCTAACTAGTTAGCCACCCTCACCCTCACAGCATTTACGTTTGGATTTTTGTGTCCATGTTCTTCAGGGGAACTTCAAACTGTCAGTCAGCAGAGACGGCAGGATCCAGCCAAGACGATGAGCAGCCCGGACCTTCCAGGCGGAAAAGGCAGCTTAGCATGTCAGAATCCATGCCGCTTTACACCCTCTGCAAGGAGGATCTAGAGAGCATGGACAAAGAGGTACTTGACACAGGCGGTAAAAGGAAAGAAATGTTTTAATTGTGGTTTTTTTCCTCACAGGAACAGTGAGGTAGCAAACGTATAAATACAGAAGAGGCCCAAACCCACTGCCAAGGAGCAGTAGAGCCCTAATACTGAAATAAACAGGCCTCTAAATCTGGGTTCACGCCAAAATGTAATGATCTCTTTTTGGTCCATTCCTTTCTCTGCCATATTAAAAAATTCCAGTTGTCTTTGCAAAATTACATCAACAAGGCAGCCAAACTTAAGCGGAACAGGACCTCCAATCCAATACCCAGAATTCATACCTGCAAAGAAAAACTCAGTTATTGGTTTGATATAAATTCTTGATTGATTCTTTTACAACTTTTCAAATCACAGAGGTAAAACTCAGAGTTAATGACTCCCAGTTTAATGTCTGAACGGAGACTTGAGGCTTGCATAGCTTGTCACATGCTCATTTTTAGTTTAATATTCTCTGCTTGACAATAATGACCTGCCACCTAGGCTAATGTTCTTTCTTTGGCTGTCAGAGCCATCTTCTGTCTGCCCCTTCGTCACTGTTGCGTGATCACTGACGTGCGAGAGCAGTACACCCCCTGCTTGGATAATACTCTTTAATGGAGTCTGAATTTTTCCTAATGCTTCTGCTGGAGGAAAAAAAAAAGTGGCACGTTGGTCCTTGAAATCTGTCAAGGGCTCCTGAGCTCCAGGAATTATGGCTTTGTCACATGCTCGCATGGACCGTGCTCAGTGTGAGACCACGTCTCAGATAATGGTCATTATTTTCTCCTCCGTGGGGGAAATGTGTCACTGGAGTGCTGCCCATTACATTTACTTGTCCTGCGCTTTGCACTCTCCAGCTTTGAATGTATGTGAATTAACTCTTGGGGGCTTAAGCCCTGCAGCTTTGCTCTTTGGAGTCATTCATCAGTCATGTTTTAAGGGGCCAAAACCAATCTAACCTCTTTCCCATCTATATTCATCCTGCAATGACCTTTGGGGTTTATGTTAGATGCTAATTTTCTGTGTAGACTGATAAACTTTATAAAAACAATCTTTGTTTTTTTATTCAAAATGCATCTTTTAAAAATCTGCTGAGGAATTGTGAGTGAATACTTTAACTAGGCTGGATAGAGTTCTGGTTTTTAATGTCTTTGGCTTTAGAGCCTGTTGGAAAATTGCTCTCTTTAATTGAATGATGGGGCTGTCACTATAATTGGTCATGGTTTTAATGATGAATATACGCTACCGTAGGAAAACTGGAAGAAAAACCCTCTCTGAGGTTAACAAAGTGAAGCTGAAGGCAAAAGCTTCAGCTAGAGGTCCTCAAACCTTCAAACTTTCTTCAAATTTCTCCTTTTTTTCCCACAATAATAATTTTGTAAAATACCACCTGTTATGTAGAATACAGTTGTAATCTTGGGGGTTTTTTGGGAGGGGGGGGTTTGTTTAGTTTTTTTTATAGTGTGCGTTTGGAAGTTGTTGGTTCTCAGTGCAGCGTTTCTGAATTGTACTTGCGCTGCACTTATGCACTCCTCTGCTTTCTGCCGTTTTCATTTTTCACCGTTATTGTCGTATTAATCAGTATTTGTCACTTGAGTTTGCGGTAATCAAATCCAACCACCCTGCTGTTTTCAGGAAGATGAAATCTTTCTAAAGTTTAATGCGCCTGCTGCAGGTTATATAACAGCAGACAGACATTTCCAAAGGCCGTATGAGTGTCTGTTAGACATCATGATGACTGCAGCAGGAAGCAACCTGGAAATGATGTTTCTGTAATTAATCTGAAAATGGTACATAATGTGAGGTTGGATCAGGCCTTTCAGGTTATTATGTCGGTGCTGCAGTGCCCCAGACGATGAAAAACAGCGGCGTTTCCTTTGTTGAAGAATCTAAACTTGAATATTTTTAAAGTTAATGTGTGCTCTGTGCTTCATATGTGGTGCAGTTGTCGCAGTAAAACACTGCCGCTGCGGCACAGCCCTGACATTAATTTTCATTTCCAGTTAAAGGTCGGCTTTTTCTGGAAAACTGTTGTCACGGATGGCGCTGTAATCAGTTAATGAGGTGTTCACTGTGGGCATTGTTTCTAAAATACCAACCACACTTACAGTGTAAATGTGGCATTTGGAACACGCAGGATTAAAGCTTGGTGAAGTTCACCTGTCAATGTTGAGTCATCCTGTATATCCCAACATACACTGTCCATTTAAACCTGCTTAGACCAAACAAATCTCCGGACTGGATTTCGACACATGCATAATTCCACTTTACTGCATTTACTGTAAAATATCAGTGTGAAAATGCTGGAAAAATGAAGAGACGCCCGTCCCTGATGGCTTAGGAGAAGTAAATTGTTGTTCTCCGAGGATGGGTTCTTTGAAGATGTGCTGTTTTTTAAATGTCACTCTCCTCAAACCGCTTTCGCTAAAGGGCAGTCTGTGACGTTCTTACGCACTTGAGATCTTCAGGGCAGGGGGGAAAGAAACGCTTGTAATTGGCAGGAGCAGAATACACATCTGAGGAGGCAGACAGCCTCGTGTTTTAAATGTCACCGGTGGTTACACGGTCGTGCTCGTGGCTTTACCTGGAGCGACATGCTCTCTGCTGCTCCGCAATAAATCTCAACAGCAACCAGAAGACCTTTCCTCCAGACTGCTGTCCATTCGTTCACATGGCCTTCAGCAGGATCACTGCTCCCAAACAAACTGGTTTTGTTTCCATTAGTCAGGAAAGGTGGTCGTTTACTGTGTTCTTGTTAATTCTTCACAAGATCGATAGGAAAGCTCGATGCCTGTCGCCTTCCTGACCCAACAAGAAGCAAGAAGATATGATACCACGCAGTGTTGGTATGACAGACGTGGTGTTACTCTGCCCCTTGGAGACGAGGCTCATTAAGCCTGGGATCAGGAGATCTACCAGGGCTATCGGTCACACTGATCTCTGCTCACCCTCCACCTGCTGCTATTGATCTTTTACATCCTTGTTGAGATAAAGTCCTTGACACTTGAGACAAGGACAGGATTCTACATAATTTTGCAGAAAACACTTTGGAAGTTTTATTTCCTGCTTTTCCAGAGAGCACTATGTTGTCTGTGCCGTCCATGCAGATTTGATCCCAGGGAGAGTGCTTTTGCTGATGTTGTTTTGCACCAAAACAGTTGAGTAATCCATCATTTCCGACTGGCTTCCCCTTATTCTGAATCAGGATCACTGAGGATGTTGGAATCCGTCCCAGCAATCAAGTGGAATGTTTCAGCTTCACTGTAGAGGAAAGTTTGCCGATACAGAACTAGTTAACTTTTATTAACTTAAACTCTTACTAAATCAATCATCGGGTTTAGGGCAGAGGCTGTCAGACGTAAAAATGCTGCAGCAATAAGTGTCTAGACAGATTAAACAGGACAGCTGATGCTTTTTATAGGCCTTTTCCAGGCAGATGAGATGTGGGCCTAATGATGTGACCAATGCATGTCATCGGCTCTGATGGAATGCTGTCAGATGCTTAATATTCCCGTTAGTCATCTAGAACCGTAACGCCGGGAACACTGAGTACAAACTGGTGTTAAAGATCATTCTTTTTATGGCAAGGTGTCATGACTGTTTGGGTTGTATGACTTGAGTGCTTAAAATATTTTCCAATTACATTTGTACCTGACTAATAGTTTAATTGAAAAACAGTAAACCTAAAAGGTCACTTTCGATCGTGTCCGCCGCTGTCCTTGGTCCTGAACAGGCCTGGGACTCATCGAGGCGTTTTTAGCCACTGTGCTCCAGCGCAGTGTCGAGTTATATTTTGTTATTTGGATTTTGTTCACAGCATTTATGCATGTCTTTTTTTATTTCTTTTGACAGTTGCGCCTTTAGCTACAAAAGGCGGAGACATTTTGCTGGGTCAGTAGCAGTCATCCGATGCCAGCAAATTAAGACCCCCCCAGAGAAGCCATTCCATCACCAGCTCTGTGCTTTCCCAGTAAAGCTGGTGGTGCATTTATTCATCCTTTTATTAATTCAATCTGTTTTGCATTCCATCAGGTAATCTCTCCTCACCTAGACCTCTAACGGCACTCATGGCCTGCAATGTCACTCAGTTTTTTTGCTTTTTTCCTAAAGCATACGGATGGTTGTTAAAGCTCCAAAGTTCAGCTTTATATAAGCACCTTTGAATAACCCTGGCTGTACAGAAGCACATTTCTGTTACATTTGGGTGAAAAAGATTCAATAATCATGATTGCAGATCTCTTCCCCTGCAAAGCTGTGTTGCTGTTCTCTACATCTGAGGCTTTATTTATGGCGGTGCAGTCAGAGGTGGTAAAATATGTGAATTCCTGCTGAAGGCTGTTCCCATAAGAGCTGAACTTGGCCCTTGCTTCAGCTGCAGTGTTGAATATCACATGTCCTTGGTGATGACTCCGAGCTAATGACCCACCCGGGTGAATAGAGTTAAGAGCAGAAGGGGGTCGAGATATTTTTGCCAAAGTCAGCTGTTATGTTTCAACACATTTCTTTGTAATTCTCCAGGTGAGCTTCGCTCTGTTATAACCCTTTTAGTCTTAAATTCTGTGTCCTTCACAATTCCCATTTGAATAAATGGATTCTAAAAAGTTTTCAAGGACCCAACTTTCCAGATCCGTAACCATTAGTTGGGGACGTAAGGGGGTTGACGCTTTCATTCCTACTCCTCCCTTACTTGGCGAACCTTGCTTTGTTTTTTAAAAGGTCAGTGTCAGACCTCTGCTAGATTTCTGGCCCAGTGGTAAACAAGCTGCTACGTAATTCACACAAAGAACCTGATTATTAGCGAAACGATGTGTCCTCTGAGGCCATCTTAAAAATAAATTTGTGCTTGAATAGAAACATAGCAGTGAATCAGAATCATCAATTCTGAGTTACTTCTTTGTGTCCTGGCCTGTAATTTGTCGGTGACCGTCGGGGTCACTGTCATTTAAATCTCAATTGCAGAGTCGGTCAGAGGCTTTCAGCACTCTTTTTTAAAATTTTTTTATTATTATTATTTCCCGGTCTGTCCTGGTTTTTAATGAGCTGGGCTTTATGCCAGTAATGATCCTGGCTGGAGCCCCAGGAGACCTTCTCTCTGCATTAATCCCACTTCTTCCGTCGTTACCTGCTACTAATGATGACCCGCTGGACCAAATGCTGCATATTTGCTCTGTCAATAGCCACCTCAGATTTCCATCGACGGAGCTGGTGTCGATAGGTGGACCTGCCCTGAATGGCTGCTAACCTTTAGACTCTAGAATCAGGAGCCGCTTGTGGAATACAAGATTTATGAGCTGCTGGATCTGATTGTTTTGCTTTCTGTGCTGACTGTCCCAGCGGACAGGCTGGTATCTGTTGTAGTCAGCCATCGTTCGTCTCTGTACGACTAATGTGAAGAATTTATAGCACTTCTGCGAACATTACTCCTGCAGAGGGACAGTCTGAGTCCATCATGTGTCGTGTTCTGCAATCAGACTATCTCCTTTACAGATTTATACCCAGAATATGTGACATGCAGCGACTGTTCTAGCTTTTAATTACATCAGAGTTTAGATCCAGTTTCAAAGGGATGGATAGGCAGTCAAAACAACTTTCTGAACGTCTGACATGAAGCGAATACTAATAATCCACCCAGGCAAAGTTAACGAGAGCTCGTCTGTTCTGCAACAGGTGGACGACATCTTAGGAGAGGAGAGCGACAATGAAAGCGAGGGCCGGGGGAAGGATAAACCAGGCAACGAGGAGGACGAAGAGCAGCAGCAGCAGCAGCAGCAGCCAGGACCTGCAGAGGTGAAGTGCAGAGAGTCCGGCCCTCAGGCGTTGGGCCTGGACGAGAGAACGCCACAGCCATCCAGCGAGAAGAACATTTTGGGCTGTGTGCCGAGGTGAGAGCGCATTCATTTACTTACTGCTGATTCTCTTCATCTGGGATGACCTGGATGAATCCATTTGAATGAATCCTTGCATACACGTTTAATTTTGCATCTCTGACTTATCTGGTGACTCTGACCTAACACACTCAATCAGTGCCTCTGTGCAGAAGCCAGACAGTCTAGTCTGTTGCCATGGAGAAGGAATTCAAACAGTCAGAGTGAGAACATGTGAGGGCCAAGCTGTTGTTTTACCCCAACGAATCCCGTTGTTATCTTTGGTGAAGCGTTGATGTTTACCTCACAGTCCAGACATTAAGAAGTGACAGCTACTACATCACAGTATGTCCTGTGTTACATTTTCAATCAGAAACGTCTCACACCCACCGTTGCTTGGACGAAGCCTGGCTCCTGTCTTACAGAGTAAAGAATCTGCAGTTTCACGGTGGGACATTGAAGCGATTTCCCCTGATTCAAACATCACTCTGGGGTTCTGGATTAATAGTTCTCATCCTGTCCTCTTTTCTTATCTGTTTTATGACTTTATTGTGTTCTGCACAAAGTAGACACTCACCTGTTGCTAAGATACCAGTGTGATGTGGATGTCCACTTGTGCTGTTCTGTGTTCTTCCCATCTAAGAGCAAAAACAGCTTTGCTGGTTTCATTTTGTTCCGTTTCCTCCCACCCTGAACGCAGGGCAGTTTGAAATCACCCCATAGACTCATTATTTGCCATCTCAATTTCACATTTAGAAATAAATGCATGCAGGGATCAATTTAGATGAGTTAATTGCTTCATTAATCAGAATAGAGGACTCTCCACCCACATTTTTTAGATTAAAGGAAATGTCAGTTGTGTGTTTTAGAAATCAGGCGGTTCAAAAGCTCTGAGGCTAATTAAGATATTTGGCTTTTGGAGACCTGACCATGAGTTCTGAGCTTCTTTCAGTGTCACTTTACAGTAAAATGCAAACCCAGAACTCCGTGAGCGCAGGTAATTACACGCCTTCCTGCTTTTAAAAAAAATCCTCTCAGGCACCAAGAGGGTCAATTTGTTGTTCCAAAGTCTTTTTATTTCTCTCTTTTCTGCCACAGAAATTTTCCTCCAGAATGCCCTTGGGGGAATAAAATTTAACTGTGAAGCCCATTAAGTAAACAGAACATTAATTTGAATTAATCTGTGAAGACCTGCTTGCATAAATTGATCTTTTCCTGTCTATGACAGAGGCAGATCTTAGAAATCAATCTTCTTTCTGTCTGTTCTCTCTAAAAAGTCTTGCAGGAAACAACTGCAGTAGTTTATAAATTGTGTTGCTCTGGTTGGTGACGTTTCTCCTGCCTTCTCTGTGCATAGTGATTAATGCCAAATGATAATGCAGGCACAGTTGTGCATGCGTCTGCAATATTTGATTTTTGCCAGCAGGCTGACTTTCCTCAGTTGAGACTGTACCCTGAAGTGGCTGTTGTGCGCTCTGGCCCTAACCACCCCACAGAAGATTCCTTGACACGTCAATACTAATGAGCATAAAAGCCTCTTGCAACTAAGTGCAAAATCCTTTTTTCTCCAGTCGCTCTTTTTTTGAAGGGAGCTTTTTTCTTGAAGAACTCTGTTGATATATGTAATAAATATCTCATCAGTCCTCTATTGATTGATGGACAAAGAGTCAGTATTGTAATCAGGTCTGCTAATGCATTAGTGTGCTAATGCAAGCAGGTTCCTCCATTACATCCTGTCTAATTGGTTGTTGAGCGAGGTAACAGAATATGTTGAGTCAGAATTGTGAGTGATCTTAACCACAGCTCTCATACTTGGATTGGATAGCTTTAGTATGAGTTATGCGCCTTATAATATCTCAGATATTCTAAATATTTCCTTTTTGCTAGCATTTTCGACCGTTGGGGCTCGTATTCCTCAGCCATCCAGACAGATCTGCCTCCTCTCTGTTTGTGCTTCAGGCTGGACATGAAGTTCCTGTTCTGCACGTCTTATGTCACCTTAACCAAGGATTCAGTCCCAAATCGCTGCCAACAGGCTAAAGACAGCACTGTGGAGTGAAGCTTGGCATTGAACCTACCGCGTCTGTAATCCTGGCCAGACTTCCTGTTTACCTAAAGTCGTCGTCTACTCATTATTGACTATCATTCTCTGCCCCAGCCCCGCTGTTGTTATTAATCCACCAGCCTTTTAATTTCCTGTTTTCCTGCCTGACGCAGGTCGCTCCTGCGGTTCCCTTTCTCGCTCCAAACGCCTCTCAAGTGTTTATTATGAGCGAAAATGAAAGCATGAAACCTGCCAGCTTCCTCTGACATCACCAGAGCAGAGGTGAGGAAGGAGCCAAATGGGTCAGGATGGTTTTTTCCCAATCCAACTGGTCAGACAGCAAAGTGTGAGCTTCAGAACGTGTTTCATTTTCTCGGCTCCTCAACCTTTGCTTCACGCTGGCTGTGTCAAGCCAATCAGTCATTAAGACGTTCATAAGATGAGGTCAGGAAGCTATGCCATCATTTTAAATCAAGAATGACTAAAATAAAGATGAGGCCTGAAACCTAGTGTTCTATCAGGAAACGTTCTCTCTGGAACTCCAAAAACGATAATCTGCTTTCTCTCTTCGATGCTTTTGCTTTTAACCAAGACTGGGGGTGGGTTTTCCCTTCTGACGTTCCACCGAGACTGATGCTATGGATGGAATTTGGATTTTATCTTGACATCATTAGCCACGCCGTGACAGGCCTATAGGCTCGTTAGATAAGCCCTCTGAGCTCTGCTGATAATGCAGCAGGCCTCTGCCTCCATATTTCAGCTGTAATCACACAGAAACGAGAATCCTTACTCACTCTGGGTTTTTAGATTCCCCTCAGGGCCGAATAAAATCAATTTGGCCTCAAACGCTTTCAAATTCAACATCATGCAACAGCTAAAGTTAACAACCTTTACTATACAGATACCATCCATTTACCACTTCTTCCTAATCTGAGTTACAGTTAGCTGTTCATTTTCTCTCCTTTATTAGGATTTTATAAGCTTAAGGATTCATATATCCTGTTCAGACTCACCCCCAGTAACAGCAATACTCGTACTCAAGCTAATATTACAATATATCCAGGTTAAGATGTGTTAAGAAAGTAATTTTAACTTTTCATAAAGCACTGAAGTGTTTTAGTTGCAGCTGAATAAGTTCATCAATATTTCATTACCCAGATTCTGACTTGGGTGAGAGGTTTCAGCTCGTTGGTGACAGAAGAAAGGCCCTTTATCACAACCTGATTGACTTTAAGTTAGTTAGCAGCAGAAGTTTCTCAGCAGTAGGTGCTTTGTCAGCTCCAGCAGTTGAACTGGGCATGCTGGGAAACGGTTCCCATCAATGCTACATTTTCTTAGTGGACGTTATTGGTTCCACTGAACCTAAAGGCACGTTGGTGAAATGGGTTCAGACAAAAGGTCGGCTGCTTTTAAAGAACCAAGGCTGCATGCGTTAAAGTTTGTCTAATACAGTATACATCATTCAATATGTTATTTTTCTGCATCGTTAGCTCTTCAGCCAGCACAGTCCTTCGTCTCCTGGCATCGTGTCTAAACTCTCGGAAGTGAGTAATTCCAGCACGAGTGCAGTCTGTTGCCGATGGCACCCGAGATTCATTAGAGGAAAAAATTGGTGGTAAGGTTTGGCGGTTTGTCAGGTACATCTCTGATGAGCGCGCCCATGAATTCCTGTCTGCTGCTCCGGCTCTCTGAGAGCAGAAACATTATCTGGCTTTGTTTTCTACTCTCCCGTTCAGACAGAAAGGACAGGTTTTTGCCATTTTACAACCAGATGAAATCAGAGCTTTAAGTTCCATTACAATAAGGAGCTTTGGCTGCATTTAGGCAGAACGCCTCAGTGCACCGTTATTGGCTTCCACTGTGTTGGAAATGGAGCATTAAAGGATGAAAACCTGATGTCGAGGCGCTTTTCTGTCAATGCCAAAACAAAGAATGTTCCCCTCCATCCAAACATTTCATTCTATTTGGAGCCAGAGCCGCTTAATCCAACAGTTTCAGCCTGTTTTTTTGTGTTTTCTGAACAGAGCCCAGAACAGTTTAAAAGTACATCTTCCAGAAATCATCCAATGCGTCATCTGTCTGAGTCCTCTGGTCTGCCAAACCGGGCAGGCTTTAAAGCATCCTGCTTTCAGCCCCCCAGGCAGGAAAAGAGGGAAAGGATCTGACCATTATACCTTCTTTTTTGTGTTTGTTGAAGGCACCGTTTGATTTGTCCCCGAACACACTTTTCTGAGGTTCATTTTCCCCTCCGTGTGTGTGCATGGGAAGAGGATTTTGAGCAAAGTGAGGCTCATCTTGCAGACGAGCAACAGTCGTCCAAACTAGCATGTCCTTCATCCATGTTTGTGGCCGTCAGGCTTTGGCACAAGGAAGGTTTTATTAATAGTGGCGCGTCTGCGGCGTTCGAGCAAATGTTTTTGATCAGGGCCAGCTTTAAATTAGCCTTAACATGCTGATCTGTAGGGGCAGATGAAAGACTGCAGCAACCTAAACCCTGACACACAAACAGCGTGTTGGTTTGTCCCATCAGTTCTTTGCTCTTTTCTTCTTTCAGTATGTCTTTGACCTAGATGAAAGGCAAAAATAGACCATCCTGGTGTGCTGTGAATTGGGCTGCCACAATTCTTTCCTTTCACTCTATCTGGGCTCATTCTTTTCTCCCGCTTTTGTGTTTCTTTTCCAGTGATTGTCTGCAATTTTCCATATGCAAGTTCTCATGAAAAAAACTTTGCTTTGTTCTCTTGCTTTGATGTCTTTGTTAAATCCCAACCCGAAAAAGACAATCTTGATAAATTGTTATTTTCCTCTGCTGTAGTGTACTAAAAACTGTTCAGTTGTTGGCAAAAATTCCTGTTTGTCAAATTTTTGCATGCAGAGTCAATTGGCTTATTTAGTTTAGAATCACAAAGCGGCTAACAAGCACATGTCAGACATTAAGTTCCACATAATGGTGTATATTTTGGGGAGGAGGGGTAATCTGAGTCACAACAAAGCATGATGAGTGCGACTTTATGAGCGTTTCAATGAGCACCGGTGCGTCCTGAGGGACCGGTGGGGAGTAATTGTTTTTAAGGAAAGGCCTGTTCCCTGAGGAACGCCAGGGTATCTCTGCACCAGCACGCTGATGACAGAGGTGATTTTTGTTGTGAACTCACTGATGAATGTGGGTTTGTTCTTCCTCCTCTGAAGGCATCAGCGCTGGTGTCTGAGGCTGCGGCGCGTGCCCAGGCTGTGCAGCAATGAAGTCGCTAACGTAGCCGTTGGTTTCTGCTCTCGTTCAGGCTGATATTGAAACAAGCGGCCTGATTAATTTAATCTGCTCACCTGAAACTGATTCGTGTCTCTGCACAGCCGCCTGAATCGGCTCACGTTGTCTCTCCGTCAGCCGCTCCGGCTCGAGAGGCTCCTCTTTTGGCTTTTCTGACACAGTCGCACGGCACCTGAATCCCAGACATGCTTTAAAAGAGGGAGGATTAAGAAGAGAACGAGTGTTTCAGCCACTGACAGCACCCCCCACCCCACCGCGTCATGCTCTGCATCCCCTGTGAGCTCCCCCAGCACGATGCGTCCCCTCAGCAGAATGTTCCTGTCCCTGATGAGCACGGGCCAGTGGTGTGAAAGAGAGGCCACGTGCTCTGCTCAGGCTCTGTAAATGAGAGAGGCAGCAACGCACACAAACTAAAAATGTCAGTAATCTGCCCCAGATTTTTCCCTCTCGCTCTGCGGCTGCACGGCGGCGATGTGAGCGCCTCTATTTATGCTTCTGGCTTCAGATTGTTCACACGGCAACGCTCAGGGGTGTTGTGGGGGGGGGGCAGGATTTATATTTGTGTAATAAAATGGACGTGTGATGGTGTAGTTCCCTGCTCAGCTGCTGCGCTGCCTCAGATATGCACCCAACAGAGCAGCAGAAGCTGAAGGTGTGTCTGTCTGAGAGACCAGCTGACAGCAGAGGAGGTGTGAAGGAGAGGGCGCCTCATTAGCAGCTACCTGGCTGATTCGCAGCCTTTCAGGGGGGAAACGCGCTGGGCTGGGACGCTGGTCGCACCCTCTGACCTCCAGACGGGCTGGTGAGGACAGGCGCCACCATGACGTCTCAGAAACCCGTCAGTGCTGCCAACAGTCAGTCTGGCTGACTGGTTCTGGATCAGAGGGTTGTGTTTCTGCTGCAGGTCCAGTCAGCAGAAAAGCTTGAGATGGGCTTCAGCAGGAAGGTGGCGGAGGTGGAGGCAGGGTGGAGGCAGCGTGCAGCATGTTCAGCCCGACCGAAGGGCGCCCTCACACTGTTATTGTCTTCACGTCGCTGTGATGTTTCAAAACTTGTCCGGGTTCGTCTGAGTTTCAGAGGGCGCCGCTCGCTGTCACACCTCTCTGTTCTAAATTCCTTCCTCTCCGTCTGATCCCCTCAGCATGAACAGGGGAAGGCTTTAATATTGGGGGGGTTAGAGGGGAGGCGGAGAGGGAGCAGCCAGGTTGTTGCTGCTGCTGCAGCCCAGATCAGCGGCGGAGCTCCTCTGGAAGCCTTCAGGCTGCCTGATGCCGCCTCAGGGGCCCGGCTCGACACCGCTTCCTGGCTCTTCTGATGAACAGATGGGTATTTTGTGCTTGTCCTTTGGCTCCGAGCGGAGGCTCCTGCTTTCCGAGTCTTCCCCAGCCTGCAGCTCTTTTCCTTCCTCCCGCCTGTGGGCTGATGCTGGTCCGGGAGCACCGTGAATAGACCTCTGCGGGTCTGTCAGAGCTGGCGCTGACAGCCAGCAGACGGATAAAAGTGAGCGGTGGAAAGGACGCCCGTGGGCTTTAATCTGCTTCTGCTGCCTGTGGCCGAGGCAGAGACGCGGGTGGCTGTCAGGAGAGAATGGCCTCCGCCCGGGCTGGCAGCCCAGCCTCCCCATCATGACACCTGGCAAATCATTCTCATGTTCTCTACATTACCCACGATTGGAAACACGTCCCAAGTAAATTCTGTTTTTCTTTATTGCAAACTGCACCGGAAGGCCGCGGAGGCCAGATCAAAGCAGCTTGGTTTTCAATCAAAGCTGACGCGTGAGCCGTGCAGACGAGTCCGCTTCCTCCCTCCGTGTTCGTGCCGTGTTGAAACGCCAACCTAAAGCCCCCCAGTCATCATTGGACTTTCAATAATGATGTGAAATACAGCAGCGGGAAGTGAAGTGGCCATCCCTCATAAACTCCAGCGCCTCCCTTTCATCCTCCCATTTTTCACTTTTAATAGATAATAAAACGGAGAAGCGACAGAAGATAACATCTGAATTAGAACAATCCCTTATCAGCTCCGACCACATGGAGTCGTTGAGTGCGTGAAGGAACGAGGGAATCTGCTACACATCCTCTGGAAGTAGCGCGGTGGGGGGTGGGGGGTGGGGGGGGATGGGGTGGGGTGAGCCAGCCGCCTCCTCTCCAGCCTTGCTCTCGTTAAAGGGCCGTAGTAGCTGCAGGTTGATCAAGAGTCTGATTAGCAAGAGGATTGTAGGCGCACAAACATGCAAAACTGATCAGTGTCACCTGGAAATGGGGGCAAAAGCTGCCTCCAGGACCCTGGTGAGATCTGCACCTGCCAACTGTGCAGGAACCTTTAGAGGGGGAAGCTGTGTTCATTACTAGCTCATTTCCACTCTCTCGTGCTCCGTTTCCTCCTCGCTCACACTCCCTTTTTCTCCCTTTGCCTCCCCCACTCTCTCCCTTTCCCTCGGTCCTCCTCGGCTCAGGCGTCTCTGCAGTTTTCTGAGCTCAGCTCTCTGAAATTGTTTTGACGAGAGTTGAAAACCACAAAAAAAACAACCTTTGAGCTGTCGCGCTAACTCAGCGTTACAGTGGATTCACCTGTCTTGGAACCTTTGATGCAGTCTTCAGTGTTAGCATTAGCATCTCCAATCCTATCCTATTATATTGTGCATGTGCACGGATGAGTAAACAGTCACTAAACTTGTTGTAGTGCGGCTGAAGATGGTGAAAGACCACCAGAATCAGGAGAATGGATGCTGTGGAGGTGCACTTCCCCACCACCACCTGCTGTCAACTGCTAATATTTGTGCATGCAGGCGCGGCTGTAGCGCCTCATGAAGCCGGTCCTGCTCATCGCCTCTGTGTGTTTACGTACACTCGCATTCATCCCTGGTGACTCAGCAGCGGCCCAGGTAGCAGGAACATAAGCGCTAATAGTGCTCCACTGACTCATTTTCTCCTACTGTTGCCAGATAATCATCCACGTCTCGTCTGGCGCTCGCGCATCACCCCCTGCAAACTCAAAGTTGTCGATTTGGAGGCGCCTCCAGCACAAACACGGCCGTCTCCCTCGAGCACACACGCCTCCCAATCAGCAGGGTTCCACGGTAACAGCCATGTGACCGCCCCTCTCTGCTGATGTTAGCCGACATCTGACCTTTAATGAACACGCAGGCGGAGCCCCGCTGCTGTGGGTGGTTAGCAAGGCTGTCCGACAGCAGCGTGGGCTAATGAGAGGGAGCTCTCTGTCAGTGCTCCACAAGAACCACACACACAACCCCTACACACCTCATTAGCATCATGCTAATAAGCCGCTCTGGAAGGCTGGAGCTGAGTGGAGGCTTGTGTAGAGAACAGAGGAGATCTTAGCCACCGCCGTCTGCTTCCATTGTTTTTATTGGCTTTTTTTTTTTAATTTTTCTTTCTTTTAAAGATCTGGTTTGCAACAGCAGTTTACATTTATTGCCCTCGCTGCACTGTAGCCCACCTCCAGCGTGCACATCAGAGTATTGACATGATTGCGTCTCCTTGCTGAGAAGTATTGACCATAACTTTTTCTTTGTGAATGAGTCACAGCACTGGTGACTGGAGGGAGCACAGGAAGCAGCAAAGGTGTGCTTTTGCCAGCTTTGGCTGCTGGAGCCTCTGCAGGCTCAGCCTATATTCCCTGTGTGACATGTTTCTGTGCATCAGCCCCCGAAACATACATGCAAACCCGCTAGATTCTGGTCAACATTAGAGCCTGTACCAGGGTGGGGTGTCTCAGTTTAATTAGATTTTGCTGACTAATCTTAGTTGTGTCTCTAATGTGCACTCTAGCTGCTGCGTGAGCTACGTGCATTAGCCAAAGGAGTTCTTTTTATGAGCAAAAATGTCCTTGAACACACGTGTTTTGCCTCGGCTCTTAACAGACCAGATTACGTTAGCATTGAGGTAGCAGCTGAAACTGGATCCAACCCAGGACCAGATCATTTGGGATCTCAGATGATTCTTTTGCGTGTAAATTTAATTAGATTTACACTCCTCTTTCTCCAGGGTGTTTCCATCCTCTTTATTCTTCCTGGCCATCTTTACCACTTATGCGCTGATGTCGTCTGTCTCCATGGTTTCCTAAATGCAGCCTCCTCACTGCTGTTTTCTTTACAGTCTGAGGTCTTCTGGCTCTCCGAGCATCTCGTTTGAGCGTGAGCGTCTTGAGCTGGTGGGTGTCGGGAGAAAGAGCCCTTGTAAATGAAACTGCGATGTTCTCTAGAGGCTGCGCTGTGCTGATCCAGCAGCACAGCCCTGGTTTAATTAGCATAACGTTGTTTAGCTTTGCTCTTATGGCTGCTATACTTTTGTTCTTATCATGTTCTAGATAAATAATTGAACTAAAACAACAAAGACCTGCTTTAATTATGGAGGTGACACAAAAAACTACTTTTACTCCTCTTTTTTTATCTTTGTGATTGTTAGAAATGTGACAGCTTGACGCAGCAGCGTCACACCGGTTTGAAGTTGTTTGTCGCCTTTTTAGGGGTCACAAACGTAAATACGACGAATCCGAGGAGGACGAGGAGGGCGACGGTGAGAAGGAGGAGGCGCAGGATTCTTCTGACGAGTCCTTTAAAGACTCCAATGAGGAGGAGGGCGGCAGCAGCTCGGAGGCAGATGAAATGGCCGCTGCCCTGGAGGCGGAGCTGAATGACTTCATTTGATACAAACAAAACCACGTGGACGCAGGAAATAACGGACAAGGACGTAATGGCCCCTCCACCCAGCACACGGTACCTAAAGATTCTATTTTTCTGCTGTGGAACTGATGTGTGTGTGTGTGTGTGTGTGTGTGTGTGTGTGTGTGTGTGTGTGTGTGTGTGTGTGTGTGTGTGTGTGTGTTTTATCAGTGTCCTGTACAGAAATAACTTGTAAATAAAGCTTTGATTTTTTTTGTTTTTTTAATTGATTTAAAAAAAGAT
>BJFM01001509.1:636-92045 GCA_016586285.1 Arothron firmamentum
TTCAACCTGTTTCCATGGATGGAGTGGCAATCTCCAAGAAAGGCACTCTCTCATAGATGGGAATGGATGTTTGACGCTCCGGGGAGGACTGGCCAAAGTACAGCAGGTCGAGAATGTAGGAAACCCATGTTGTTCCTGGAGGTGGTGAAAATCAAATCATAAAATTTACACAGATCACTTTAAACTGACTCTCTGCATGTACTGACCTGCTTTAGGGTATGTCGCAATGAGGATATCGTCTGGTCTGGCCTGAAAGCTTTGAACCTTTTCCCAGTTGGATGTAAATTCTTCTGTCATCGGCACTCCGTGGAAATTGAAGAGTTCTGCTCGAACCGGCGTGGCCATCTTTAATAAAAATGACAAGCATAAGTCTGATTACAAGAGGATTATAGAGGAGGAAGGAGCATGCAGACAGTGTTTATCAGCACTGTTCGTGTCAAAGTCTGAAGTTCAGAGTTTAGAAAATTTATTAACTGCAGCATGCATAATAAGTTACACCTCCTGACCTTTCTAACATATTAAAACCACACATGAGATTAAAAGACATGCTGAAGACCAACCTTATCAGGATCTGCAGACATTTTCTGCTCCTCTGCTGTATCCTTGTTTGAAAAACTCGGAGCTGTTGTGCTCACTTCCAAATGTGAGCTTCAAGCCCAGCCCCTTTCCTGAGCTTACATAAGTAAGCCATGCTGAAGACCAACCGTATCCGGTTGATTTCTCTCCCGGTATCCTAAAGAAGAAAAGAGAAGTAGCATTTACAAAGGAAAGGGAAGATTCACAATAAATAAATACATTCACTCATTTACCTCCATCATATCTTCATAAAACATGTAATGGATATTTGTGTAACTCTCTTTTTCCACCAGCCGTTCACATGGTCATACCAGGATCCAAACAGTACTATTAACAAAATGAGAGACATCTGAAGATTCCAATACATGCCACTCTGTTCCAGTACAACGGTGAAAGGTCATTTTATACATTTTCAATGTATGAATCTTTGGAAATAGGAGTTCCAGTCTCCAGGATCGGGCTGCGTCAACATCATGTGATCCATGTGAAAATTAGACACCATGTTGTCTTTGGCATTACGAGCCACGTAAACTATCTGCAGAGGAAATTAAATGTTCATATTAACTCATATCCAGGGCAGTAAGAGGTTTTGGTAGCAATCTAGTGGTGGAGGTTGGCTTTTACATCTTCAAAGACTGTGATAATGAAATGAAATGAAACAAAACAGACCAGTTCTCCACCTTACAGTTCTGCTCCCAGAAGGATTTTGGCACAAACTGAACTGGAAAATGAGTTTTAAAGCTCAATAAAAATCCCATAGGACTTCAGAATATTTCACATTTACAGCGTTTACTCTAAATTGCATGTTGGGTTAGAACATGTTGATGACATACCTTATCAGGGCCTGCTGATTACTCTGCTGGTGTCTCTGCTGAATAACTTAACTATTCTTCACAGTTTCACTGCCATGATTCAATCCCCTCTTCCTTCCAAATTCTTCTAGGCTTAAGTCATCCTTGTCACGGAGCGGGATAGAGGAGCCAAATGCAGAGCACACTCTTTGAATGCCAAATGAGGGTGTTTATTTAAACTGAACAAAAAACCAGTGTGCAGAAAGAAAACGCAATACGCTCACACAAAAATCTTGCACAGGAAAACCAGGAAACATAAAACTCCCAGGAAGAGAATAATCTGGGGCGAGACTCCATAGGTTGGTGGAAATCCAGTAGTCCGTATCAGGGGCAGAGCGCTGACAGGAAATCCAGGGAAGAACAGACTTAAAAGGCAGGTCAGAAGCAGACTGGGTCGATCACCGGCTATTGGCAATAATCCACAGGTAGAAGGTCTCGCATCTCAGGGGAAGAGCGCAAACATGGAACGAACAAAGTTCTGGGAGCGAACAGACAAGGAGCAAAACATGACAACACGACAACGATCTGGCCCCGAGTCTCTGGCGGAACACAGCTTAAATAGCTGTGTCAATTAGTTGACACGGAGCAAGTGAGGCTGATCAACTCTGCAGGTGTGGCAGATTGGCAGATCAGCCACAGGTGTGGCTGATCAGGGAACATGGCACAGCTGAAACAATGAGATGAGCAGGTAAGGGGAGGGTGAGAGCCGGAGCAGGCCGGCAGCTGTGACAATCCTTAACTCATTCCTGAAACTGATACATTTATATAACATGCGGATGTACATCCACAATCTGGGACTGAATATTTTTGGATGTCTTGTTCTTGTACGGAAGCCCTAAGTGGACATGTTTAGTTTTTTTTTACCCTATTTTCTCGAGATCACAAAATAATTATCTCCTGATCTCGAGAAAACAAACTCCATTTTCACAAGATCACATGCTGGACTAAATATGTTGGGCTGATTACTGTAGATGGTGTGTAGGTGTGTGCAGTGTGTCTTCTGTGGCAGGATGAGGTGCATGGTGCAACATGCACATTTTTGCTCACGTGTTCAGCTCATTGGAATGTGGTGAGATGATCCCCATGCAATGCCTTGCGCCTTCAGATCATCCGTAGGGATGCCAATTAGGGTCCCTGCAATGATCAGTGTTAAGGATTACTTTGGGATTAATGGATGGCATGAATATATTAATAAAGATTTACTTGATAAAGAGCTAGCCAATGTGGGTTTTAGTGATGTCACAGCTGCTTTCTACAGCTACTTCAGAAACAGAGAAACAATCACACTGGTTGAATTATGTTTTATTGGCTCAAGTACAATGGACTGAAGCTGTGAAAAGCAAAGATTGATGGAGCAGATGGAATATGAAACTAAATCAACGAATCGATACACACCTCCCCCTTCCATTCCATGCACACTTATGGCTAATTTTCAACCGCTTTGGTGTTTTGCGATTTGGCGAGCAGCGCTGCATGGCGTTTTCGCCACAGTTCATCTGCACGTGCCAAGCGTTTTAATGGAATAATAAACAGCAAACAAAAACAAATGCTTGTCCCATAACCTCCTTCCTTCCTTGGTGGAGGTAATAAAAAAAGGTGCAGCCATGCCCCTAGTTTACACATCAAAGTAAAACCTCGATTACATTATTAAAGACTTGTCTTTGAGGTCTGACATCAAAAGGTACCGGAATTACTATCTCAATTGCCTCTGAATTTACTAGCACTTTGATAGATTTAGACTTTTTTTTTTTTTTTTTTTTTACAGATATAAAAATAGTTATAGGAGTTGCAGAAACATATGAGCACTACCATTGTAATGCCAAATTCCCATCAGTTATCAGGTAGGTCATGCAATTGGATGACCATCTGAACACCAACACACTGACACTCTGACATAAGTAAAGCTACCAATATATTTATGCAAGCTTATGTGTAGCAAGGGAAGAAAGTGTCTTTATCTATTTTAAGTTTCTGGAACAACATATCCTTTAAAAAGTCAAAAGTTGACCAAGTAGCAATGAACCTATTTGGACTTTCTAAAATCTAATTACCTTGAGCCAACTGCTGTTATTTAACCTTCTATTACTGTTGCCTATATACTGTATATATTACTACTACTAATGCTACTACTACTGCTAAACAGGGCATCCAGCCCATTTTACAAATAAAACACAAATAAATGGAACTAACCACATAGTGCGTGTAATGTGCTCAATTTCTGAATAATGTTACTGCAGAAACTGAGAGACCTTGGTCCATCAACAAGGATGATTATGAGCTACAAGAGGTGATTGGGAGTGGGGCAACAGCAGTGGTGCAGGCCGCCTATTGTATACCACGCAAGGAGAACGTAGCCATCAAGCGCATCAATCTAGTAAAAAGCCAGATAAGTATGGATACAATTTGGAAAGAGATCCAGGCCATGAGCCAGTGCCACCACCCCAATATTGTGACCTACTACACTTCATTTGTGGTCAAGGATGAGGTGTGGCTGGTCATGAAGCTTCTCAGCGGTGGCTCCGTTCTGAACGTGATTAAACACATCATCTCCCGAGGGGAACACAAGTCCGGCGTCCTGGATGAGGCCATTATAGCTGCTGTATTGAAAGGTGTGCTTGAAGGACTGGAGTACCTCCACAAAAATGGACAGATTCACAGGGATCTTAAGGCTGGAAATATTCTACTTGGGGAGGACGGCTCAGTGCAGATTGCAGACTTTGGGGTCAGTGCCTTTCTAGCTACACGTGGCGACATCACTCGGAATAAGGTGCGTACAACATTTGTAGGAACACCTTGCTGGATGGCTCCAGAGGTCATGGAACAGGTGCGGGGATATGACTTTAAAGTTGATATTTGGAGTTTGGGGATCACAGCCATTGAGCTCGCCACAGGGGTTCCACCTTATCACAAACACCCACCAATGAAAGTCTTGATGCTGACGCTGAAGAACGATCCCCCGGTCTTGGAGACTGGGATCACAGACAAGGGGATTGTAAAGAAATACGGCAAATCCTTCAGGAAGATGATTGCCCTGTGCCTACAGAAGGACCCAGAGAAGAGGCCAACATCTTCAGAGTTGCTGAAGCATAAGTTCTTCCGGAAGTCAAAGACTTGTAAATATATACTGAACAAGTTACTTCCCAGAGCACCCACAATAACAGAGAGGTCAAAGAGCTTACATCGAGAACCCAAGTCCATTGGTGAGCTGTATAAAACAGAAGATGATGAGCTGGATGAAAAAAGCAAAAGGGGCAAAGCAGCTTTCGGTGGTTTTAGCTCTCCAAGAGTGAAGGAGGGATCACAGAATTCAGAGGTTTCCCAGACTCCCCATCTTTTCGGCTGTTGGGCCCAGCCAGTGGCTGCGAGACAGCAGGAACTACCTCAGGCTGCAGCCCAGCCTCCACTGCAGCCCACTTCAGCCAACTCACCAGCCCCTCCCCACAGCACATCTCCCGCATCAGCAGCACCAGGAGATTCCAAGGCCCCCATTAGTTTGGTATTGAGGTTAAGAAATTCTAAGAAGGAAATAAAAGATATTTACTTTGAATTTCTGCCAATGATAGACACAGCAGAGGGCGTGTCCCAGGAGTTGGTGGCTGCAGGCCTGGTGGATGGGAGGGATCTAGTAGTAATTACTGCGAATATACAGATAATAGTTGATGAGCCTCAGGCTAATAAAAATATCACTTTTAAACTTGCTTCTGAAGCAGAGGAAACAGTAACACCAGATGATGTCGAACTGATGGGCTTTGCTAAACTCTCCTACCTGGGACCACGACTTGTCTAAAAAATGTGAAAATTATGAATTGAATTTTCTTTTTTTTAATTTAATGTGTGGCTGTATTGAAACTACTCCTGCCAAAAAAACAATACTGTGTCCATAGGTTAACACAACTACTGCTGAAGTATCAGAATCACTCCAAAGTTTGTAAAGTATGTATATATAAAATGTGTTCATGTGTATGTCATATGCAAACCGTTTCCATTTTCTGTTTGTTTTCCCTCTCGCTACTGTGTGACGCATTTGCACAATCTTCTCAAAAGCATTAAACAAATGGCTGCATTCCTCCTTAATGCTTTTGAGAAGAAACAAGTTTTTTCTTTATACAAAAATGATTTGGGTTCAGTTGAAAATACAAAAGAGCTGCTTAATTTTATGGGTTTTTCCTGAAATAATATATATGAATAAATTGTTACATTACACACTTATAAACGTCTGAGGTTTTCAGCGTAAAAAGACTGAATTTAACATACGTAGCTTTTATAATTGTTTTCCATAGTGTTGTAGAGGTTTAACATTGTTATTAATGTTGAAAAAGGAACTGCACTGGTGTACAGATAAGAAGTACAGATAATTATATCAAAATATGTTATTGTGACCTATCTAAGTAGTAGATATGAGCTGAAAGTAGTTTTGATTGTACTCTAGGGAAACAATATATTTGCAAACTAATATAATCTTACATAATGGTCCAACTCCATCCAATTCAAATATATTTAACCTTTGCTCAATCATACAGCTGTGTGTGAAGTTCAAATCAGTGAGTATGACATAGGTAAAGATGTAATCAGGGATCTTAATTGTGTGCAAAGTTTGTTCGGCTTCACAGTGTTTTCCATTTAAAAAAATCTTTTGGAAAATTTATGCACTTTTTACAAGCAAAGTGCATAAAGTTTCCAAAGGTTTTTATTCATTATTATGCTAATTGTCTTTATTTTACTCACTTATGTCTCAAATATTGAAATGTCTTTTTTTTTTTTTAGCGCATATGTTACAAGAAAAACAAAAACACTTTTTAACCCAAATGTCAACTTGGGTTTTTTTCATACATCGAGTGAGGAGCAGAATTCACCAGGAGGTGGCGGTAACAAGCAAAGAACCCGTAAAGCAGACGAAGAAGACAACCCTCGTCACGTGGTTGGCTAAATATTTGCATCAAAGATGGCGTCCCCCAGCGACGCGTCGTTGAAGTCTCCACACGTGGAAAAACAGAAGAAGGTAATTATAAATGAGTTCATTATAGGCAGTATTTTGAACTGTGTCGAATGCTCACTATTGTGAACTAAAAAAGGACCAGGTCTTTACGTAAGATGCGGCTTTATGTTATAGCATTTCCCGGATGAATAAGTTGCAGAACTGTTAAACGCACAGGTCCCCAAACAGATTTTGTTGTAATTTGTTAAATAATTTTCATTCTTTTAATAACTAATTACAATTATTTTACAGCCTCCAGTTCGTTACTGGCAGGAGTCGACAAATGAAAATACTACAGAAAAGGACGACGCCAAGAATGACCCCAAACAGACGCTATCAAAAAAGCAGAGGATGCAAAACAAGAAAAAGACACAGAATGCCAAGAAAAGAAAGCAAGACGAGGGACAGCCTGATGGAAAAACGTTTTTATCAGGGGTAAGAATGACCATCCACTTAAACTTGTTTTCAACAAAGCACTATGCCTACGTCAAGATTGTTATACATGGTAGTGAATAACAGCTGATGATTTTTAAAAAGGAAAAAAAAATGCAAACTATTTTCCTTATAATAACAACTAGATTTCCAGCACCTTATGCTACACACAGGTGTGGTCGCTCAAAGTTAGTTGATATGGTTGAGATGAGTTCAGTTGTGGAACATACGAACTTACACAGAAAATACACTATAAGTGAATGAAACATAGTTCTATTAACAAACAACATTTAGACAGTGTGAGCTTTCCAACATTTAACTTTTTTTGGTTATTTTGCCAAAAATAATTTTAGTGTGACTATTACATTGTATCTATCTAACTGATTGTTTAGAAAGTGGATCCATTCCCCGGGCCTGCTCCTGTTCCAGAAGACAGAGTAAAGAAGTTCAGGAGGAAAGATAAAATTAAAAAGGTAATCACACTTGTGCTGTTATAGATTTTTTTGTGATTTGATTGTTCCACTTAAATAAAATATAACTAAAGGAAATACTTATTTCTAGTTGTAAGTATATGTTTTGTTTTGTTTTTTCTCATTGCAGCCTGGCCATAAACGCTACAAACTGAATCAAATGATCGACCGTTCAGAAGAAGCCTCAGAAATGGCCCAGACGCAAGCTGCACGTTTTGACCTCCTACTTCCAGAGGAGGCTGGGTAATTGCACGAGTTCACAAACATTCTTTATTGCTGTATTATGTGTAAGAAAATATTTTGTTTTGTCGATCTTTCCTGGCCTCATTGCAGTAATATGTATTTTTTGTAATGCCAGATTCTTAGAAGGAGATGAAGATGAGGACACATGCATGATCTCTCAGGAAGATATTGCAGATGCTGTGGATATAACATCTGGGGCAAAGGTTATAATCACATCGACAACACTGTAGAAGATTTGATTTGCACAAAGCTACATTTTCTGCTTCACCGATTCGTAGCATATTTTTTATGTATTTTTCATGCTTTCTCCACAGCATTTTAATCTGAAATTGTCTCAGTTTGGGCCTTATCGTGTGGACTATAGCAAAACTGGACGGTCAGTATTACAAACCCGATGCTAAAATGTGCTTTGGGTGTCATTTTTATGGTTTTCTTTCATTTTGGGATTGCACATTACACAACCCCCCCCCCCACACACACACACACACACACACAAGAAAAAGTAATAATAAACTGTTTATTTAAAAGTAATATATCTTAACAGTGTGTTCTCCTTACTTCAGTCACCTTGTGCTCGGTGGGAAGCGAGGCCATGTGGCTTGTATTGACTGGCAGTCCAAACAGCTCATGTGTGAGATAAATGTGATGGAAACGGTTAACGATGTAAAGTAAGTTTCCAAGCATTAAAGAATTCTACGGAATGTCAACACATAGTGTATACCCCTTAAATGTAAAAAAGACAAAAAAAAAATCAACTCCTGCCTTCTGCAGGTGGCTCCATAGCGAGGCCATGTATGCCGTGGCTCAGAAGAAATGGTTGTACATCTATGACTCTAAAGGGATGGAGCTTCACTGCATCCGCAAATTCAACGATGTCCTTCGTATGCAGTTCCTCCCCTACCACTTTTTGTTGGCAACAGCAGTAGGTTCATTTTTTTGCTCATATATTATTTAAAGTCAAACTGTGGATCACAATCGGTGATTTTAACAACATAACACTTGATTACACCAAGGTGACATTGTTCAAACCGTCAACCTCATTCATTGAGCCTAAAAGCTAGCATTGCTGCCTGTACTCTTAGGGTCTATGTCTGTAGTCTGTCAAATATGCTGCTGGTGATACAAGTTTCCTAATTGGATGTACCCAGCTTTGAAAAAGCTTGTTTTTATTCTTGTGTTCAGAGCTCTACAAGTTTTCTACAGTATCTTGACGTCTCTGTGGGAAAGGAGGTGGCAGCAATCTGCACCAAGACTGGCCGGCTGGATGTGATGTGCCAAAACCCCCACAATGCCATCATCCACTTAGGCCATCATAATGGCACAGTGACACTGTGGTCGCCCAATCAGAAAGAAGCCCTTGTGAAGATGCTCTGCCATCAGGGAGCTGTGCGCTCTGTGGCTGTAGACAAAGCGGGCACGTGAGTCACCCACAAGCTTCAAATTCTTCAAGTAGGACAATGTAGCAGGACCAAGTTTCTCTGCATTAACACTTTTTTGAAACAGATTAACACATTAACACTTTTTTGAAGGCAGATACAAATCTAATTTGCACCACCACAAAAACACAATTTCTGCTGTGTGAGCAGTAATCTGCACCCTTTCACCAGTCTGCCAATGTGCAACCTGCTGTCCTGTTCTATTTTTGCAGGTACATGGTGACTTCAGGCATGGATAAAAAGCTGAAGGTCTATGACATTAGAGCCTTCAAGCCACTCAAATCCTACTTTATTCCCGCTGGAGCTTCTTGCTTGTCATTGAGCCAGAGAGGGCTGTTGTCTGCAGCGACAGGCGATGTCGTTCAGGTTGGTAGCAATTCAACACTGCGGGAGTTGGGGTTTCTCATTTACCCATTTTATAAAATGATGTAGATATGCTAACTGTCTCTTTGTAGGTGTACAAAGATGTGTGGAATACTCCGGTAACTAAACCATACATGGCCCACAGAGTTCGAGGAACCGTTTGGGGGCTTCAGTTCTGTCCGTTTGAAGATGTACTTGGGGTGGGGCATGGTGATGGATTCACCAGCATGCTAGTACCAGGTTCGACAACATTTTACCTTAACTACAGATGAAAAGTGTTTGAAGTGAAATGAGTTGGCAGACTACATTAAGCCCTTAATTTTGATTACCATCTCATGGATTCGTTTCCAGGTGCGGGTGAGCCAAATTTCGATGGTCTGGATGCAAATCCATATCGCAGTGTGAAGCAGAGGCAGGAGTGGGAGGTTAAAGCCTTGCTGGAGAAGATCCAGCCCGAGCTTATCAGCCTCAATCCCATTGAGCTGGGACAGGTGGACCGTGCCACCTTTCAGCAACGTCACCAAGACAGAGTCCAAGCATTGGTTCGTTTCTGGAAGAATAACGTTGCATTTAAAATATGAATTTTAAATAATGGTCTTTATGTCCATTGACATTTGTTTTCTAGGGCTATGACCCTCTCGAGAAAGAGAAGTTTATTCCGAAGTATAAGAAGAAGGGTCGGAGTTCTGCTGGTGGTGTGGAAAGGCGCAAGAAAAAAGTGGCGCATGAGGACCAGAGGGTAAGTGTTTCTGAAGGTGCACATAGTTGCTTCCATAAGTATTCAAACAGTGGCACAATCGTTACTTTGGAGTCTGTGCTACTTCAAGGTTAATGCAGTGCTTCTTGTTATACCCTTTTAAGATTAATCTGGCAAAGACTGACAATTCTTGCCATGTTTATCATCTGCCCTCCCAGGATGTCATCAGGAAGACTG
Organism: Arothron firmamentum; assembly: GCA_016586285.1. Classification (NCBI taxonomy): domain Eukaryota; kingdom Metazoa; phylum Chordata; class Actinopteri; order Tetraodontiformes; family Tetraodontidae; genus Arothron; species Arothron firmamentum. The sequence goes on from BJFM01001509.1 coordinate 10,917, forward strand.
TGGAAGACAAAATGAAACTTGAAATGGAAAGAAAGCAGAAGGAGAAGAAGGCAGCAGTGCTTTCTGGCCAGAAAACTGCTCTGGACAGATTCAAAAAGTAGAAGAGAAGGACTCTTTGTGCAGCAAAGAGTGAAACAACAAACCCAGTGACATTCAGTGGGAGTGACCCCCCCCGTTCCCCATCAGTTCTGCATAAAGGACAGAATAGTCAACAAGAATTGAGAGGAAAAACGTTAACTCTGGAATCTGAACAGAAAAGCTCAGAATTTCTTTGAATTGAAATTACATTCTGGTTCAATGGACGACTTGTGTTTTATAAAATATGTTTAAAAAATTAAAGGCACACTGTCAAGTGTGTATATGAGAGAAAGTGTGTGAGAGAGAGAGAGATTGCCACTTTGTTGGAATGCAGCTTTATTTATAAAGCACAAATCTAAAAAATGTAGATCACCCAAAGTGTTTTACATCTTAAAATAAGGTATATAAAGTCATAAATTAAAAGCAACATAATACATGTGTTGAATTCTAAACTGGGTCACTGTTTAAAATCCAACAGAAAGCGCATTTAAATAACCAAAACACAAGTGCATCACATAAGTTAGCTTGGCCGGGACCTTTCTACAATGACCTCTATCACAAAAAAAAAGGGGGGGGGGGGGGCGTACCTGAGCATGTGTGTGTGTTTCTCAGAATAAATCTGGCAACGTTAACACAGAGAGGCGAACTGATGCTTACTTTCCTGAGTTTCCAAACATTGCTTTGGTGGAAACGTTACCCTGAAAGAAATTTCAGATGTCAGTCAGATGAAGATGTCATTCATCTCCATATCACAGCTCTTAGTAGTGTATACTACAGTTCGCTGAGATTTGAGCTGGTTTTTGTATCATTTGATGCAGTACTAAGTACTAAAAGCACAATTCTTTATTAAGCTAGTATATTTGATCCTGCTGATGCTTCTGGTGTTATAGGATTTCATAATTTTGCATCTACATTATACGCACCCGGTAACAGACTACCATACTCAGTAAGCAAATTAAAGTACTACAATATGCATGTGACACAAGTGTGCTAAAGGCAATACATTTCTATTGTGCAAAAGTCACAAACTGTCATAGTTGATCTACATCTACAACACAGCAATAAAACAATAACAGTGATGCTGGCTACAAATATTTTTAAAAATAAATCTAGAAAAATAAATAAGCAGTTTCTCTCTGAGGCCTGTAGAGCACCTGAACCATTCACAGTACTAAAGTGAGGTTAGGGCTCACTGTTCCCCCTCCTCTTCAGCTGTCACCAATTGGATTTTAGGCCCAGAGCATAACCCAGCATCGCCCGGATCTTGCACAGCCCCAGGGAGGCACGCACGCTCAGCCAGGCGCAAGGCTCTGAGGACTGGATCTCAGCCCAGTATTGAAGCATCTCCTTCGGTGGGATGTTGTGGACAGACACCATCGCCTGATAGCAGCAGCGGCCAAATGGCATCACAGGGCCGCCAGAGAATAAGGGGCAGTGGGAGGGCAGCACCCCAGCTGCCCGGGCACACAGGCCAACAAACACATCCTCGGGGGGAAGTGGCGTGGACAGAGGTGACGCAGATGCTGCCAGGGATATTTTCAGCAGCGCAGAACGGGATAGAACATAAGCAGTTCCGCTGCAATAGTCTGGAAACACTGACGGAGGGTAGGCCCCTGTCGGTAGGTAGTGCTTGCTGTCAGGATCACGGTCCGGGGCCACCCGAAGATGCACCCTACCGAGGTACAAGTCTCCTTGTTCATATGGGTTGCGGCTTTTGTTGAGGAAATGCAGCAGGGCGCTGGGATTGAAAAGAACATCATCGTCCACTTTGGCCATGAAGTGAACTTGTGGACAGAACCTGCGTGTCCAGCCCAGCATGGACAGGGTTTTCAGAGTCAGGTTTGAGTAGGTGTCGAGAAAACGCCCCTGGATCAGGTCTCCCCGCTCCCTAGCCTCCTCTATCAACAGCTTGGTCAGTCCAGGATCAGATGCCACACCCACCATGAAAAAGGTCATGACCCGCAGACCCCTAACCTGTACTTCACCTCCCCATGTATCTCTGATGGCTTGGCGCGCCCTCTGGTTGGCTGGAGCTGAGATAACCATGGTGATGAGGTAAGGCTTGGCACGCTGGCACACCAGGGGACTGGGCATGAGTAAGAATTCCTCGGGTCTGCTTGGGGGGACGCTTTGCGGCGGAAAAATCCCGACCTGCGGCTCGACCACTGCGTTCATCCTCATGGAGGTGACCCATAACTCGATGAAGTCCATAAAGAGCAAAGCCATCAGGACTGTGATCGCTGACACAGCGCACAGAAGAGGCAAAATACCCGTCCGACTCCCTCGTTTCCCGAATCGGGGTTTACATACCCACAGTCCGCGTCCGAGCATGGCTGTGTACAGCTGTGCAGATTTGGGGTGTTCTGCAGCTGCAATTACTCGATCCTTTCTGGTCTTTCCTATTTGTATGGGAGCCTGTGAACTGCTTTGTCAGTAAATACTCCTCGTCCTCGGCTCCTCACGTTTCGCTGGTGGTCCAGTAACGCATAGCAGAAGCAGAAGATGTCAGCGAGGAAGCGATGGAGGATGTGGTGACTATGCGGCAGCCCGCTGTCTAAAGCAAAGCAGTGATTGGCTGCTTCACAAAAGAAGCAGTCAATTGTGTGGCAGCCTGAAGCTATTTTCGCCCCGATTTTTGGATCGATTGCGATACATACTGTTGAGTTTTACTTCATCTATATTTGTCGCAGCACGATGCGTTCGGGAAAGATATGATGGATAGATATTTTATTTTAGCCGGGCATGGCGTGTTTATTGAAGATGCAGACGCATTGACTTACAAAACAAGAAGACAGGAAGTTGGTTGACTTCTTCACTTAATCAACTGCACAGCAGCGCCCCACAGTGACCACACACCTATACGTCACCGGTTAAACAATACATAATCCTGAGAACGGACATGGTTATTCACCTTTAACACATATGTAACACAGATGTAACCGAATTGCTCTGCATTAAAACAACAAGAACTTATCAAAAAAATCCTGTTTGGCTGCGGCCCGTTCTGAAAATATACAGATGTGATCATGTTTAATTTAAGATGTTCTGTAATTTTTCCACCTAATTCTGTTGTCCAGTCAGATTGTGTGACATAAAACTAGTGGCGTAAAATAAACGAAGCAACGTCAGTTCATAGTCAAAAAGAAACTGTTATTTTTAAGGTGAAATTTGAAATGAACTATAGTAAGCTTTGCAGTTATGTGGTCTGCACAACGCCTCCTGTTCCGCACGGCAGCAGGCAGCGCCCTCTGCTGGTTTTGGAGAGGCGCTGCTGAAGCTGGACCAATGATTGGATGAGTCTTCATTTACATGGAAAATGCATGCAAATTCAGACGACTAACACATAAGGCGATTCCAAAAGGATGTACGGTGGGATAAAAGACGGGAAAAAATCTCCAGTGCTTTTAATATAGGATTACTTTTATTTTAAAATAAAATTTATGATGCTTCAATAAACTGTATTCCTGCAATCCTTATAGAAAAATAGGAAACAAGTGGATGATAGATGAAAAGAATGGATACAAGGTCAATCACTTGTTTTTCGGAAAGTAAAATGAAAGACAATCACGGAAACTGCATCTTTCTTTGCAGGTGGGAAAATACAGTTAATAAGTTGACATGTAAGTTTTTTGATTTTTTGATATTTTTTTTTCTATATTGGATACAAAAAGTCCTTATCTCGTCTTGGCAATTGGGTACAATGACGTCAGTCTTATCTAGCTCGCGCCTGAGGGGGCGGGCACAAGAGAAAGGAAGAAGGAAAAAACATCAACCATCATCGACGTGCTGGCTATGTGGGGTCACGAACTATGACCTTTAACAGGAGAAAAACAAAACAAATACTTTATAAATTCGCCAGCGAGCCTATATCTGTGACTGTCGTTTCTCGGAGGTAAGTCCGGTTGGAGTTTAAAAATCTTCGTGAGCTGTCAGTGGCACTAGAAGATAAGAGAGCGCAGCTAATCCCACATTAGCATGTTAGCCAGTCATTGCGGGGCTTTCTTCCCGACAGTCTCTAGCTAGCTGCAACACTGGGCGCTGTCTGGTCACCATGGCGTGCTATATAGAAGAATAAAGTAAATGGCAACATGTGATACTTTTTGCTGGTGTAGCCCGAGCAAACATTTGCATGCTCCAGTTGTTAAACTAGCAAGATGATGTTTCTTGCCGATTGCTGCAAGCTACCTCAAAGAGCTAACAGTAGCAAACTAGATGCAACTGATGAACTCGACCTTTTTACCTTTGCCATCGAGGCCGGAGGACAGAGGTGGGTTGAAATCGTTGTAACAGTAACTTTATTTATCATGTGTATATTTTTGTATTCAGTATGTGCGCATAAAGATTCCATTACTGCACTGTTTGGAAAGAAAGTTGCTTTATTATTTTAAAATAAGGATTATTGGCAGACCGTCCTGTTCTCCATTTTGTTTTGTGTTGTGATGCATTTGGGGAACCAGAAAATTAATGGGCATTCTCTGGGACCAATCAACAGCAATATGAAACAGCATGCTCCTCCTTAATGAACGAAAACACATGGGTGAAGGTGCAAAATTAATCAGCCTAATAATGTGTTTGCCCTTAAAATAATTGTAACATAGAACACAGGCTCTTAAACATCTGCCTAGAGTTTATTTATCCAGCACTTCCCAGGGGTTCTCAATATTTTAATGGTATGGACACAAGTCGAAAATCCATGTGTTAAATTCTGAGTCATTGTTATCCTTGAGTATACCTGTCAGTCCGGAAAACTTATGTACATCATTTCAATCTCTTGAGAACAGAATTCCAGATGCCAATCAACAAATGGCACGGACAATTTCCCCACATTATTCGGTATTCAAATAAAATAGTTGAAAAGAGATTTTTATTTAGTGCTGCAGTAGTTTTTCCTATCATCTATAGGCACACTGTAATTGCAGTCTAAATTATTCTCAGCATTTTTAAAGCACTTTTATGGCTCATTTTTTTCTGAACAGATCTCACTAATGACCTTACATCATCACGATGACCAGCCTCAATCTGCTCTCTCAGCAGAAAGCCGACTCTGATCAGGAAGCAGAGGTGAGTGTGCAGAGTCCTTTCATGATGTGTGCTTGGAGTCTGTTTGACATGACCAATATCCAGTATTCTATTTAATCTTCATAGCTTCTGAGCAGGGATGGGTTGGAACTAAATATGTGATTAGTAATAGGAGGAAGGCAATATTCTTAAAAGTTACTCTTGTTATAAAAGAAAAAAGTAGAAGGATACCTTTTCTTGTGAAGCTGCATTCTGCGTGTTTTATCAGATCTTATTTGTATGAGTAATGTGTTCCCTAAGAGCATGAGGACTCCACAAGTCTGTCTTTTTTAGGCTAATGGTTGTCTGTCTTCTTTGCCTGTTACTGAATAGAGTGACCACATACATATGTATCCAATTGATCTGTAAATGCTATATTGAAAGATTAAAAGCAGGACATTGAGGTCAGAGTTTCCTTCATAATTTACTCAGTCAGTCTTATTTAAAGAAAAATTGTGTAAATTTAGGTCATTGGGTTGTGTTTTGTATTCTAGATGCCAGCCTCTCCTTCTGACTCAATGATAAGTGGGTCTCCACAGCGCTATCAGATAATCTCCACTGAGCCCACTACACCACCACAGAGGATACAGGTACATGCCCAACATCACCTTTTCCTGTTTCGACTTTAACCACACTGAAGCACGTCAATGTCCACCCTGATGTCTTTCATTTCTGACACCCTCAGATTGTTACTGACCAGCAGACGGGTCAGAAGATCCAGATAGTGACAGCAATGAAGCCATCTCCTGCTCCCAAGCAGCAGTTCATTCTGACCACAGCTGACAGCACAGGGTCAGGCAAGGTCCTCCTGACCTCTTCGAACACGCACAACACCAAGCAGCTCATCTTCACTGCTGCTGACAGCCTGATACCTGGAAGGATACAGGTTCTCACCACACCGCCTTTCACTGCATCCATTTACCGTTGACTGTACCTTCATATTGATTTTATGACAGATTTTCAGCAAAATAGGTGACATGGTGATAAAAAAAAAAAAAAAAACAGATTGATGACCTGTGTTTGTCTTATCTTGACAGATCGTCACAGATCCATTGTCGGTGGAAAGGTTGTTAGGGCAGACGGGTGACTTAAGCCGACCACAGCTGGTGGAGTTCTGTGTAGTGTGTGGAGATAAAGCTTCAGGTAACAGAATCACTCTTTCAATGCAAATAAGGACTTGGGTTTGTTGTATTGCTTTAGCCTGTTTTCAAATCTGATGATACTGTATGTCTATCATATATTTTTCCTGTCTTCAGGCCGTCATTATGGAGCGGTCAGTTGTGAGGGGTGTAAAGGCTTCTTCAAGCGTAGTGTGAGGAAGAACCTGACCTACAGCTGCCGCAGTAAACAGGACTGCGTCATTAACAAACACCACCGTAATCGCTGCCAGTTCTGTCGGCTTAGAAAATGCCTTAAGATGGGGATGAAGACGGAGTGTGAGTCAAATCAATTTCACTGTTTTGTCACTTACTTACAGCTGTAAAGGTCCGATTGTTTACTCTGGGCAGATGTGTCCAGTTTGGATTGATGCACAATAAAACTCACCTTCTGTAAACGGGGAGTGAGGTTTCTTTCTTTTTTCTTCAGCTGTCCAGAGTGAGAGAAAACCCATCGAAGTCCTGCCCCGAGAGAAACACGTCAACTGTGCTGCCTCAACCCAAAAGATCTATATACGCAAGGACCTGAACAGCCCACTTATCGCCACACCAACCTTTATCTCTGATTCAGAGACAGATGCCTCCAGGTCAGTGTCAGTCAGGGCAGATGGGTCAAACCCATGCTCTCTGCACCACCCAGCTTTTTCTGTCGATGCTATTTTAACAGGGTTGTTGGTGTTCTGTGTAGATCCAGTCTACTGGAGCAGGGGATGCTGGTTAATATCCAGCAGCCGGTTATTCAGAGTGATGGAACTTTGCTCCTGGCCACTGACTCAAAGGTACAGCTACAAAGCTGTTAAGTGATATAGGAGATTCCCACTCATTTTATGTTCTGTCTGTTGCGGTTCTACAAAACATGGGCTCCCTACAAGCTCCTTTGGAGTATTGTATAATTTCTCCTGATTTCGGTATTTGAAAAAAATTGCAACATTATGATACATCAAGTGTATTAATAAACATTAAGTAGTCTTTACTTGTCTAATATTTCTTTTTACATGGCAGGTATGGAAAAAACTGAAGCAACATATTATTTGGATTAATATATATAAAAGGTTATTTGTTATCTTTACTGCACACAATTTATTTTGGTGCTTTGCTCTAGTTAGATTTACTGCATTACGTTTATGTCATGGCCATATTGGTGAAATATGATTTCATGTGTTGTCAGATGGATTCGGGACATGGTGACTTAGGAACGTTAGCCAATGTGGTGACTTCACTGGCCAGCCTGAGCGACTCCCTACGAGAGAACTTAAACAATGGTGATACTTCAGACAGCCACCATGAGGAGCAGTCTGCCAGCGATATAACACGGTCAGAATGCAGCTCATAATCTCAATATCTTTTGTTGTGAGGTTTATTTGTATAATGTAAGTATTTGACTTACCTATTATCCATCTTAAAAAATAAATATGTACTGCACATTGTCACTGTCATTCAGCACAATGACTGTGGTTATTTTAATTGTGTGTGTGTGTGTGTGTGTGTGTGTGTGTGTGTGTGTGTGTGTGTGTGTGTGTGTGTGTGTGTGTGTGTTTGTGTATCTGTCTGTGTGGGGGGTGCACAGTGCCTTTGACACACTGTCCAAAGTTTTACACACATCTGAAGAAGGTATTGAACAGAGACTGGGCAATAAATCTTTGCAATGTGTTGGTGGAACAACTATCCATCTAATTGGTCGAGACCAGGAGACCCCCATCATCGAAGTGGAGGGGCCGCTGCTCACAGACAGCCATGTTGGCTTTAAGGTGAGGGAGCTTGAACTAGTAAAGCCCTCAGAAAGCAGATCTGCCTGAGAGCTTGAAATCTTTGAATAATTAACTACTTTTTGCTAAGGTGTTATTTTGGCATTCAGTTGCAGATTCTCATTTTGTCTCTCTGTTTTTCTCTTACTGTGTAGTTGACGATGCCTAGCCCCATGCCGGAGTATCTGAATGTACATTATATATGTGAGTCAGCATCCAGGCTTCTCTTTCTCTCCATGCATTGGGCTCGCTCCATCCCTGCCTTCTTAGCTCTCGGGTAAGATTGTGGAAGTGAAAGAGAACAATCATACTGTCACAATTATGAAAAAGGACTATTTTTATGTAGCAAATGGCAGCTGTAGAATAAACCTTGAATAAAGAAATTAGCTCATTCTGTGGAAGAGTCCTAATAACATCATTTTATGTTCTCTTAAAAATGAGAGGAATGCAGTGTATTATTGTAAATGTTCTCACACTTCTCTGTGTGTCTCTTTCCTTCTCAGTCAAGAGGCAAACACCAGTTTGATGCGTTCCTGCTGGAATGAGCTGTTTATTCTGGGTCTTGCTCAGTGCGCTCATGTGATGAACCTCTCAACCATCCTCACTGCTATCATCAACCACCTTCAAAGCAGCTTCCAGGATGGTAAGGAACACAAAATGTATCGGCATTATTCAGTCCACACACATGAGGTTATTAATTAAGCACAAATGACATGCATTGGTCAATCAGATCTGATACTACAGACAATGTAGCTCAAATGAGCTGATTACCACTCAGCTTTACATTTTAACACATGTACGAACCTTGGAAAACCCATATGTACAAAATAGCACATATACAATATATTGTGTTTATTTACATAAGTTAACTAAATGGTCTATTTTGGTGTCTCATAGACAAGTTATCAGGAGAGAAAGTGAAGCAGGTGATGGAGCATGTTTGGAAATTCCAGGAGTTCTGTAACAGCATGACGAGGTTGGAGACCGACAGTTACGAATATGCCTACCTGAAGGCTATAGTGTTGTTCAGCCCCGGTGGGTGTGTTTGTATGATTGAAGTCATCCCTGTGGATTTCCTAATTTTAAATCATTCAAAATAAACAGCCAGAATGTTGTCCATCATGTATTCGATGTGACAGATCATCCAGGTGTGGATGGCAGCGGGCAGATAGAGAAGTTTCAGGAAAAAGCCCTGATGGAGCTGCAGGACTACGTGCAGAAGGCATATCCAGATGACACATATAGGTACTACTATACCATCTTCCCCTAAATATGCTTTGTAATGAAGTCACACTAAGTAAATAAATATAAGATATTCACAATACATTTCACAGTATTTATTTTCCAGAACTTCCGAGGGTAAACAGAAATATTGTGGTGGTATTTGGGTAGATTGCTAGAAAGCTTAACATATGTTAAACGCAGTCTGGTGAACAGCCTCTGAGAAATGTTTGTCTTCCCAGGTTGACCCGTATACTGACACGTCTCCCAGCCCTGCGACTCATGAACTCTAGCATCACAGAGGAGCTCTTTTTCACCGGCTTGATAGGTGATGTCTCCATTGACAGCATTATCCCCTATATTCTGAAGATGGAGACAGCTGAATATAATAGCCAGAACTCTGACCATACAGAATGAACAACCCAGTACTCCAGCACTCAAAAATTTCCAGGTACTCACCCGCTCTCCCAACAATTTTTTTTTTTTTTTTTTTTAATCAGATTTTAGATAATCCACCACTGGAGGGCCGAGGATGGCACTTGGAATGTTTTCTTCAGGTGCAGTAATGCAGCCATTTTGACTTTTAAACTCCTTGATACTGCACTTAATGAAAGAGGAATCTCCAGCTGCTGCTGTGCTCATCTCCTTTAATGTTTTTTAATAGCACTTCAACATGACATTCCTTTTGAGCTAAAGCACTTCAGTTCATATTTCTATTAGTAAAACCATTCCCATGGACCCATGTGAACAGACAAAATGCCACCCGCTTTGATTGCAGGTTGCAGATGAGAAACCTTGACAAACCTGATTTTTGTTTTTAAAAATGACAAACATAAATCTATTTAAAATCAATCAGCACTTATGTTGTCACTTTTAAAGTGTAAACCTTTAAAATACCTTATGCCTCAGTTAATAGATAGTAACATCAGCACAGTGTAAAGAGGTAATGTCAACCTGGTTACTATTAGTATTTGTATTAAGCATACAAAATTTCATAAAAACTGATATAGCTTGAAGGCAAATCTGCAGTGATTGTTTTTAAATTCGTATTATGAAATAAATATTGGAATACAATTACTCTAGAGAATTGGTTTACTAAACTCATTAAAACATATAAAATTTTATCACTACAAAAAGAAAGCATAGATTTAAATATTGAGGAGTGTTTTATGCTAATGTACATTTAATGTACAACTTTCTGGGCTGTCAAAACACATTTCTATTAAAACCAGTGCAATCATCCCATCATCACTTTTCCCGTTATGACAATCAGTTGCATTGTTTTCTGTGTCCATCAGTTTCCACTCATCCTCCATTGTGTGTGTATTTATTACACACAGCTGTTTTTTTGTGGGATGGTTAGATTTTATTTAGGTTGAGAAATGTTACGTAAATGTAGCTTGGCTACGTCTTTTTGTGTTTGCCTTCTGTAATCCTCCATAAGTGCACATCAGCTTTTGTGATTTTTGACCCACATTCATGCTGACTAAAATTTATTTTTTATTATTTCTGTTTTATATTTTTGGATTAGTTTTAAATGAATCTTGCGTGTTGCATACTAAGTGTACTTAAAGTACCTTTTTGGGCAGGTTTCCCTGGTTAAAAAAAAAAAAAAGATTTTGTGGGAAGCTTGTTTCAAGCGCACTTAAGTCTTGAAGACCATGTGACCACTGACTATCCCACTAATGGACACCTATGCCAACATCATTGGTAACAGGGATGTAAAGTTAACAACAGTTATGTCTTTTGAAAATTAATGTAACATTTGGGGTTAAAAACCCTAAAAGCCATTGTAATGGCACTGTCTTGCAATGACTTTTGTACCTGTAATTTCATAAAAATGAATGCATGTTGTTTTTAAGCCGGGTTTTATAATCTTGTTGCAGTCTGTCCTTATAAAAAGCATTGTTATAATTTTATAGTGCATTGCAGTGCATGAAAAAGTGGCTTAATTGCATTTTATTAAATGCTGTATGAAATCTTAATTTAAATGTTGTGGCTTTACAGTATGTACCATAAACAGCTCTGTATTAGATGGCATTCGGTTAAGAATTTTTTTTTTTTTTTTTTTTTTTTGCCCTCGTGAGTACAATATAAATATTTTATAAAATGTAAGTCTTCTTTGTATTTTCTGCTTATGTCAACATTCAGAGAAAATTCAACCGCCATCCATGTTTTGCTCAAATTTACCATGAACCTGCATCTCTACCTCACATTGATGATATAAAACAAATGTATTGGGTTTTCAGTTCTTGTATCACCATTCCAGTCTCTGAGGCTGGCTTCTCTGAGGCCTAGGGCCAGCCCAAGCCTTCTAAGCAAAATTTTATTTTGGGGTCCTCTAATAAAATACATGTGTAAAACTAGATGTGTGGACTTCTTGTTGTATTATAATCCACCCTATTCCTTCGCCTTGGCTGAATTTGAGAAGGTGTACTGCCCCTGGGCTGAATCAGTACCTCCTCCGAAATACTTTAACAGTAGTCCTGGGGATGTTTCATATAACTTATGAGCATATGGGGAGATTTATCCCAGATAAATTACTATGCTCTGCAGCGAGGTCACAATTGCAACTAGAAAAGCACTGGGACAGCGCAGACCTCTGCCAAGCAACTCATTTCTCAACAGACTATTGTGATTTACACTGTGGAGGTGGTTATTAAACCTAAAAAGAACTCTACAAGTTAACTAGTACCAGCAGTATAGGATGCAAGGCTACATAGCATACGTTGCTTTATGATCAAAGCCCCTTGGCCTTTGATCTTTGGAAGATCAAGGGTCAAAGTCCCTCTGGAACATCACAGATTGAGCGATTGTTTCTTGACCGATTATCAGCATTTCCTAGAAGTTTCATTTAAATCCGTAGCTTTTCGATTAACTTTTCTAATTATTTTTCGAACAATCAGACAAACGCTGGCTATCACATACCCTCCTTGGTAGAGGTAAATAAATAAACAATAAATAATAAAATATATTCTTCGAGCTGTTGATATACCACTTCTTTTCTGTTGATAATTGTGTTGGTCATTTTCGTTCAATGCTGTCGCCGATAAGTGACGTCATCAAAAGACGCCTGTGCACCAGCGTGTGCTACCTCAGGCGTTCAAGTTTACAGATGGTATTTTGATCATACAAAGACGTTAAAATGCCTATGAAAGGAAGGTATCCCATCAGGAGGACGCTAGAATACCTCCAGAAGGGCGACATCATCTTTAAAAACAGAGTAAAGATCCTGACGGTCAATTATAATACACACGGAGCCCTCAGCGACGGCGCAAGGTCAGAGAAAACTAGCAAAAACCTTTCCAGTTCTTGTGTTTTTCTTCGATTTAGGAACATTAAGAACGTATTTACCTATCCATTAAGAGATGCAAAGTGTCTTGAAGTTAAAAGTCAAGTGATTTATGGTCTGAACTGATAATTTAATAGGCTTCAACGCGTTTCTTTCAGGCGTACGATGTAAAATTACTGAAGAAGAAATTTTCCAAACGCAAATTTGACAAAAAACGATTACCTCCCATTATTGATTTATTGCTTAAAGACTATTGACACTAGTACAAAAAAATAATTCTAATACAGACTAATTTGAAGCATGCTTTTTAAAGTATTAAAGAATGTTTTCTTTTGCAGGAAGTTTGTGTTCTTCAACATTCCTCAAATTCAGTACAAAAACCCATGGGTCCAAATAATGATGTTCAAAAATATGACTCCATCTCCGTTTTTAAAGTTTTACCTTGGTATGTAATTTGTTTAAATATTCTTCTTATTGTTGTCACTTGTATTTCTAATTGGGGCATCCTTCCTTTCAGATGATGGAGAGCAGGTTTTGGTGGATTTGGAAGGGAAAAACCAGAAACAAATTTCACAACATGTGAAGAAAATCTTGGGAAAATCAGAGTAAGATATAAGAATTATTTTGATTTGCTGTCTCTGCCATACATGAGCATATAAGCTACTTTATTTTAAAATTCAAATAAAATCTACTCCAATTACAAGAAAGTATCTAATTAATGAAAAAAAAAAAAGATACATTTGGGTAGTTTGAAAATCACAGTTGTGCAGCTGCGACTACAGATTAAAGTACATGGAATTCAGATGTAATATTTGCCAATAGCACCATGATGCACATTCCTGAAATGACCAGATTAAGTATTTGTTCTTGTCTCTTGTAGGGAAGTGTTACAAACAGAAGCTCAAGCTAAAATGCAGGCGTCCAACCCTGCCAACTTTGGGCCTAAAAAGTACTGTTTGAGGGAGTGCATCTGCGAAGTAGAGGGTCAGGTCCCGTGTCCTGGCACCACACCACTGCCCAGAGAAATGACCGGCAAATATCGCACTCAGATGGCGGCATCACAGGAATAAGCAATGGGAGAGGAGAGCTGTGTGGACTCTATTAAATAATCTTGGAAATATTAGAGTTGGATTTTGTATGGCTTTGTAAAAGAACCTAACTGCGTTTTGTTTAAAACACCAAATCTGCCAACACATGCAAAGTTTTTTCTTCTTCTGAATATTTGGCGCTAACAATGCAACTTTAAGATTCTGTAAATCTCCTGGTCATGTGATATAGCAGTGTATTTGTACAGATGCAAGCCAATTATAGAAAGTTAAATACAGTGAGTAAAAGGACCCAGTATTTGTGCTGAGGTGGAATTTTCAAAAATGAATAAATCTCTTGGTTCAAAATGTTTTATTCTGACATTTTTAAATGCAAGTGTTTGATAATGAAGCTTCTGAAACTATTCATATTGCAACAACGCATTAACGATATCAGGTCAGTAGACTGCACACAACTGTTTCTGAACAACTATTCTGACGGCACTGAGACAATACTGGTTGACATATAGACGCTGCTGCACTGCACACGTCTGCATTTTAATGTCCTAAGACAGAGGTCAGTGCCTGACCTCCGGACTGCTGAAATGACAACATGCTTTACGGACCTTAACCGCAGAGCTGTGTTAAGACTTTCTAAAAATAACAAGACCTCTATCCATACATACAAGTTTGTGAAGAAAAGTAGATCCTAGAAACATTTTGGTGTAAATAAACTAACAACAATTAGTTTTGTTTACTTGGCTCACTGTGAAAATGTCAATAACAGATCAAGGTCAAGTCAAACATCACTGAAAAGGCTGCACATATCATTAGTGACTTATCTAAAACATGCAGACATACAGGTTTGTACATCAGCTGGCACATACTATGATCATAGTCGTGTGCTGTTGGAGGTCACCTGCCTTTAAGTTGAAGCTGTAACAAAAGTATGGGTGATTTAATTAATGTGATTCAAGCCCACAATTGAACATGAAGCTGTCTTCAGCATTGTGAATTTGTCTTTTCTGTGTCTAGATGTTGTGTAATAATAGTAGCGCATGGTTTGGTTCTTTGGTATTCTGTTCAACAACTGTACTAAAGAACATAAAAAAAATTACTTGAATACCAAATATCAGCTTTAGTGACAAAATACCAAATTCTCAGTTAGTGTTTAATTATGTGCAGGCTCTGACAAGGAAACAGAAAAGACAAAGTCAGGCCTTGCCAAATCTAAAAACATCCCAGTGTTGTAATATGTAGTTTGTCTAAACTCAAGTGTTGTGAATACTGTAATAAAATGTATATACGCGTTACTTTATGGCTCCTATTTGTTCAACTTTAACCTGATCCTCAAACCGAATCACACATTCGGATTCCCATAAGACAGCACAGTCACCTATTACATTAAAAATCTGTTTAGCTCTTTGCACTTTTGCACCAGGATGAGTAACACATGTACATCATCAAGACCGTGCAAATGGACTTTGTTTGCAGTGTTTAAAACAACATTGCATGCTGGGATAGGCCCACGTACTTCACAAAGCCAACCAACTGAGATCCATGATCTAAAACAAATGTCTCCATAAATCAGAAAATAACTTTGTCTGGGACACTTTCAGTGTTTCTTTTTCTTCTGTTCCTGTAAGGTGAGCTGTAGCTCTCTGAGGTTCTGTGACAAAAGCTCCACCTCATCAAGACGCCCGCTGAGCTTCGCATCAAAAATGTAGGCCCTGATGTTGTCAATCTGCTGCAGCAGGAGCTCCTCCTCGATCATGTCTACGTCAGGCACAACCTCGTCATCATTGTCTTCGTCAAACGGGTTGGTGGAGACACCTGGGGAGCTCCCTGTTGTATCTAAGAAAGGATTAGCTGCATCACTGTCATTTTCTTCTTCCTCCTCAAATGGGTTTCCAGGTACAGTGTTGGCCTGGTTTTCCTCCCCTTCACCCTCATCTTCATCGAATGGGTTGTATTCCTTCTTTCCATTTGTTGTCTCTTTGTGTTCCCTCTTGATGTCTTCTAAGAAGGGGTTGGATGAATCTTCCTCGACTGGAGTTGAGTCATCTTCATCAAAAGGGTTAAGGGAGTTGCCGTTTTGCCCTTCACCACCAGGGGGAGTAACATGTCCCCCTAAGCTCCTCAACCTGGGAGGTGACTCCTCCTGTTGTTCCAAAACAGGAAATGCTCTAACACGGGTTGGACATTCAGGTTTAGGAGTCAAATTGTCTTCATCATCGTCTTCCTCTGCCTGAGAGTTTTCTACTGGACTGCTTCTCAGAGACTGTTCCCAGCTGACTGAAGGCTTAATGGAGCCCCCACCCCAGTGCTCATTCACTTCCCTCTCTCGAGCGTCGACATGATGTTGCATCCCTTGCTGAAAGCTTTCCTCCTCAGCCATTTTCTGGGACAGTGCAATGGCCAGGCTGGTCTGCTGCTGGTCATATTCATCCTGCAGCTGACGCAAATTCTCCTCCAGCATGGCAACCTCATCCATCCTCCGGGCCTCCCTAGCCTGACGAAGGAATGACTGGATGTTTTCAATCTGCTGTAAAAGCGGGTCGTCCAGTTCCGTGCGTGTATTGGCTGAGTCTGCAGAGGGCAACCAACCCTGAGCTTTGGTCATGCGTGGAGCTCGGGGAGCATATGGTAGCTCTCCGTTAGTGCCGGGAGGTGCACGTTTCCTCTCAGACTCCTGCCTCCTCCTCAGAGATTCCTGAGCTGCCTGTTAAACAGACAAATATATAACAAAGAAACACTTAAACGCTTGTTACGTGAATGATCGAGAGTAGAGTAACTATGGCTTATTAACTCACCAGCCTCTCTTGCTGGAGTCTCTTTTCTTGTTCCTCTTTCCTCTTTTCTTTCAGCTCCTCATATTTCTCCTTTGTGGGTAAAGACATGAGACCCAACAGCTTTTCCTAAAACAGAGAGAACATGTAGAATAGTATTTAGAGAGACTTGAAGGGTTGGAAAAAGGCTCAGATCAGATAAATGGACTGAAAAAAGACTTTAAAGCAAGGGCAGGTGGAAACTATTATTTAATATTTATTCACATTGTTTTAGCTTGTGGAGTTAATTACTTAGTTCACATGTGTGTTAAAAGGGGCTTGCAACCTTTACATTTAGTTTTAAAATCAGCCAAAATAGTATCTTTCTTGTCTGTTTTAATCAGTAACTTAAAGCTGTGATTCAAATATTGCAGAAAAACGCTAAAATTCTGCTACATCTCACTGCTTCCTTTGTTCATGACACAACAACTATGAAAACAAACGGATGAAATAAGATTAAAATGTGTTTTTTTTAGTCAACGCAAAAATATGTTATACTACCTGTAGAAGACACGATTAATATGCAATTTTCAAGTGTTATGTCTGATTTCATGTTAAACATTATTTATTGTCTCACCTGAACAAAAAGTGTGGCGGAGTAACGGATCATCCTCTGCAGCTGGACAGCTTTTGGATGTGGGGGTGGATCCTCTTTTACTCCTAGTGTTAAAATCTTCTTACTGAGAAAAGACCAGAAAACAGCAATTTTTTTTCCTTAAACCAAAAACCAGAGAAAATGTATTTTTAATTCCTGAACAGTTCTTTTGCTGAAGTTTACCTGAGGGCATCAATTAACTCATAATACTTCTGTACTTCCAGTCTAAGTCCACCAGCAGTGTCGAGATTGTAGGTAGTTTCTCCAGCACTGTGAAAACATTAAGCCATGGAACCAAAAACTATTCCAAAAAATGTTTCTTTTTAATGGGCTTACTTGAGAGATTCTGCCATTCGGATGTATTCTGGTGCTTTTTCATCCACCTTTTCCATGCACATCCTCAGCCTCTGACAGAAGGACAGGTTTTGAATGAAAAACAGGAAACCCCAGAAAACAAATGAGAATGAATGACAGGAAGGATATAGCAGACTTTCCAAAGGGTGCCAGCTCTTTTTACCTCATACAGTTTGACAATATCTGGCACATGGTCCTTCTCTTCCAGCTTCTGTTGTCTTTTGAGCAACTTGTCCATGCAGTGGTGACAACAGCGAATCTTCTCATCGTCCTTCTCCTCCAGCATGGAAGTAACGCTGCTTAGGCTGCTGATGCTGCCTCTCCTGGGGCCCATCCCACTGCTGCTGCCTCCTGATGTGAGTGACTGGGAATGAACGGGGCTTCCAGCTATGCAGAGGGCCTCTCGTGTCCCACTTAAAAGTTTTTCTGTGAACAGACCAAAGGCCAATGACTTAACAGCTCTATAATTCTAGAAAGTTTTTTTTACATTGTACTTACGAGCCAAAGGCAAGGGGACAAACTCCATGCACTTCCTACACATGATGGACCCACAGAGACGACAGTGGTGCCTCCTATTTCGGATGTTAAACTTGTTTCCACAGTCGGGACACAACGGGACATCCGAGTCATTCACCCACGGCACCACTGACTTCTCAATGGCTTTGAAAAATGGGAATAAAGACGTATGTATTTCTAAAAACAAAACAATCAACTTTTTGTGTGCACTAAATTCTTGTGGACAAACCTCGGATTTTGGCTGCATCTGAGCCAATTCTGTCAAATGATGTCAGCTGAATGGCACATGAATGTACAGAGTTAAAATCTGCTTATCTGCAAAAGCATTATGTCAGCAAGTTGGGTTACGAAACACAACGTTATTCAAAGCACACCTTTTCCAGTCTGATGACCAGCTTATTGACTTCAATGACATAGTGGTCTATCCTGGCCGCACGATGCTTTTTAAAGTGCTCTACATGACTTCTGGTTGCCCCTAAAAAGAGAGGAATAAAAGTCAGAGTTAATCTAAGTAAAAGGTTTACTCAGTATGGCTATTAAATTAAATATTAAAAACAGTTTTACCCATGGTTTTGTCCTACCTAGTTCTTGAGGCTCCCACATGTAGGGATCAACTCCCCCATAGTAAAAGGACTCATAACTGCCTGTGTCTGGTCGGTCATCTTTTTTCAACAGCTTGTCTTTGGCTTTCTTTGCTTTCTGAACCAAACCTAGGTACAAAATAAATTGCTTCTATTTGCAGAAAAACAAAAATTATACTGTAACTGGAGAAAACGATGTACAGTACAGATCAAAAGATAAGATAAAGACACACCTTCAAATGTTGTTTGAATGAGAAGGTGCGTCCAAACTTTTGGTCTGTACTGTACGTAGCATTTAAACATTCACAAGATTACAACTACGGTAATTTCTCACCAACATAAAGTCGGCATATGCTATGTCAAATGCCTTTTAATAAATACTTGTTAAATTTGAACTGCAAACAACTGCTCCTACTTCAACACCATACTTCTAAAGAATACAACTATTTCTTGACTTTAACCAGCACGCTGTACTCAGTAAATAAAACTACAGATGAATCATGCCCTTAAGCAAAGTCCACATGTACATCGAGGTAACTCACTTTTTAGCTGTCCCCTAACATGACGCTCATCCCCAGAGTGTTCTTCTTCATAGTGTTCTTGAAGTTGGTAGAATGACTGAAGGTCCTTCAGGCACAGTGGGCAAAGAAAGCCCTCCTTCACTTCACCCGTGCCCTCAAAAGGGGGTGGATAACCAGAGGCCATGACAGCAGTGAGCTGTGCCGTTAGATGGAATCCGCAAGGTGAGAGGTTATTACTTTAGTTCACATGATAATGGGCGGTGAAGCCTGTGCACTTCAGCTCCATTATGCCAGAGTAAATCCTGGGGCACTGAAGGACAAAAGTTAGCAGATTAATTTAGCTACAATTGATATTAAAAATATAAAAATTGTGGAAGAGTCACAACACTCTTCAAAGCAATGCGTCTCTGCGATTTAAAGATTTGTGACAGGCAGAGATCTAGGAACAAAAACTGTCTATGTTAAGACAAGGTATATTGCGCTCTAATAGCGGGGCAATTTTTTCCTGCAAGCTAAAAGTGCATTACCGGAGATGTCAGCGATTTCCATGTTAACAACCAGGCGGCTAACTTGGTAAATATAACGTTAGCATAAAGAAAGCTAGCATCTTGCTATCTTGAAATCAGAAGCTTTCAAATGATGCTAAGAAGTCGGAAGTGTATGACTCCAAACTTTAAAATAAAGAATGTACAGCCTCTACAAACACCCTGACTACGCGGTTGACAGTTAATGTTACCTTTGACAGGTCGATAACAAAAAAAAAACAGGAGCAGCAGCAGGAGCAGTAGCTCTGACTGGTCATGTGATTCATGTCCCACCCGTAAGGGAAGCGGAAAGGGACAAACAAGACCAAAAGCAAATGTGGCAAATGACAATTTTATACCTGCAACTTTATGTGTCCTAGATGATGTTTTTCTTTTAATTTATTGTATTGAAATAGAGATGCTGGAAAATGACGTGTTTCTTGTCGAGTTGTGACAGTTTTAAGTTCCGAAGTTGGTTTTTTCTTCATAATATTGAAAATTGGCCCCTATTGTAAATTAAAATTGTTGAGCACATTTATGTCAGACATTTATGTACGTTTTCAACTGCACATGCATTAGACGAGAGTCAAAGTAGTGCATTTAGACTGAAATACTTCAGTCTTTTAGCAGGATTCTGAATAGCAGACAGAATTCGTACTCAATTCTGAACTTTTAGATGATGCAAAAAAAGTTGAAAATGTTCATATTAATATTTTATCTTATTTTAAAAGTTTATTCTCCCTGTATTTGCTACGAGGATATATGCAGAATACGACCAGAGAAACAATAGGGTTCACAACAAAGAAACAACAATCAAAATTTATTAAACTAATGAAGGACCAATTTCTCTAATTTTCCTTTTAACTCCTGTAGAGTGTGGTCTTATCTGTCCCAAATGTTATGCTTGTTCATATTTTTAATTGTTTTAGATAAAGTGAACTCACACCCAACGACTAATCCTGCTTCCTGTGAAATTGGGGAAATTTCTTTAGAACACTTTACTAAAGAAATAATGTAAATCTCATCTGTATGTGAAATATTCACCAAAAACACAAAAGGATCTCTAAATCATATCTCCACATGGTTCCGCTGCGCAGTGGGAAGCTCAGTGGACATTGACTTGCATGCGTGTTTTAATGAGGAATTTCCACCACAGAGTCTTCTCTGATGGATAGTTTGCAAATTGATCATGTCTGTGGACAACTGTTCCCAACGCTCTAAAGGAATGAACCCAATTACATCCGAAGGAGGATGCCGGATGCGCGCTGCCTCCAAAGACATCATTCCGAATGACGCATGGTCGCTTCATTTGTGACTGCACTAATTGGGAGTCAGTAGATACTTAAATGTAAATATAAGGCTCGCTAGTAGTGGCTTAAACAAAAATGTATTTAATTACCGTACAAAACAATATTTTAGTTTCAAAGAAGCGTAAATTTAATTCATACAACAACAAATAGTCGATGAGACATTTCATGTGCCGCGGTGTTAATTATATGTCTAATACAGCTAGAAAAGAATAAATCATATGAACGGATAATTGTAAAAATCGATGAACCTCTCTCTTTTAAACACGTAGCCTACTGACAAACGTCTGTCGTCTCACGGGCAACATCGAAGAAGCCAGTGAACTATGTTTCTCTCGTTTTGGACTCGATCATGCCTAAAGAAAGACGAAAAAAAAAAGATACTAGTTGTTATTAACAATTTATTGATCAAGGTGGTGCACGCACCTGAACCATTTACACCGTAGGACAGTAATTACGCACAAGCTCTCCCAATGACAAAAACAGCTGATGAATGCTATAGGACACAGTTACTGTCTGCCAAAGAAAATGTGAGCACAAAGGTGAAAATCGTCATTTATCATGTTTAATGGTCATTTCATTTACACGTGTGTGATCACGATACTGCATTTTACTTTCTTTTACTCCCCTTCCAAATCTTCAGCGGATGAAAACCTTTTCCCCGGGTGCTGCCTCTTCTCTTCAGCATGATTTTTACTTATGTTGTCTAGAAAATCGAACAGCACACTGGTCTTGCTGCAGCTCGTATGGTCCAAAACATCACACGGATTGTTTGTGCCTAAATCCGGATTGGAGTTGTCCCAAAACCGTTTTCCAGGATGCTGACGTTTTTCCAGTTCAGCGAGGTCTTCGACATCATCTGCATTGGCATCTGAATCCCAATCCCCGTCGATATCCTCTTCCTCGAAATGACGCTTACCTGGGTGCTGGCGCTTCGTGTGCAGGACCAGGTAACGCTTGCCTGGGTGCTGCCGTTTTGAAAGTTCACTCAAAAGTAACACAGGATTTTCAGTAACGTGTCCCATCGCAGTGCGCTTCCCCGGGTGCTGCCGTTTCTGGATCTCCACAAATGAGTGCATTTCATCGTCTCGTTTCCCCGGGTGCTGTCTCTTTTGAACATCCAAATCGTCTTCGCTTTCTTCTCTCCTTCCAGGATGCTGCCGCTTCTCCAAATCTTCGACGTATCTCTTGCCGGGGTGCTGCCGTTTTGCCCATTCAATCTGAGAAGACTCACCTGGATACATAAAATAAAATTTAAAAACACTTTATTTTAAGTAGATCCCATTTAGTCTAAGTGTTTTTAAGTAACCCATAGATGTTCCCCAATTGCCTGCGGAGTGCGTAATTGCGCACAGATGAGTTTGTTTAGTGGCACCTATTCAGCTGTTAGGAAATAGTAGCAGCCTCTTTAACTCTTTGCGCGTTTTATGTTTTTAAAGACATTCCGTGTTATTCTAAATGATAGTTATGTTTATTAAAGCTTTGGAATTTAGGGTGAGGCTAAAAACGCACAAGCCTTTGCGCTTGAAATTGTCATTAAAGTTCAAAATTCGACTGAATTATAGTTTGAAAAACAAATTATTTAACACTAAATTTACACACCGTTTCTGCCGTTTTCACTCTGCATCTTTCTGAGAATGGACTGTAACAGGAGACCCTCTGCTCTCTGCAACATGATGTCATCTATGGTCATCCGGTCCAGCTCATCTTCATCGGGCATGCCCTGTCCTCCACATACAATCAAGTTGCAGACCATGACAGAAGCCACGATAAGCAGACATGTCGACTTCATGGTAGTCTGTCTGATCATCTGATGAGGATGAATGTTCCGTTGGATATGCAAAACAGACAGATATCAATGGGATGTACGGTCGTTAAACAGCGAATATATATATATTATACATTTTAATTATACTTTAGATAATTTGATTGGGCGAAACTACATGTTACAAGCAAGCCAACTTTCAAAGTTTAGTTAAAAAAAACAACAACAATTGTTTATAAAAGATGGTGATTGATGTCCATTTTTGCAGTGGTGGCGTTTAAAGGGACTGACCTAACTGAAATAGCTGAACAAATCCAAAAAAGTGTTAGACCTATATAAAATTAGAAAAGGAAAAAAAATAAACAGAACGGAAGATGGTTTGAGGGGAAACTCACCTGAGAAGTATCCAAAACCTCCTCCTTTGCTTATATTTTCGATGATTGCTGTGGTCGGTGACCTCTGAGGGCCGTAGTTTGGGATGTGTGAGCCGAATGCGTCCCTTCGCTGCATTTATACTCGCTGATCATTGTCGTCACACCAACGCTGGAGTTGTGCAGATCGTGCGCAATTGGACGCGCTGAATGATCGTCCAATAGGAAGCGCAATTTTTCATTTGGAGACAAAAAATATATATGTATAGTGGAGAAGACGGTTTTGACGTTTCACATCAATCTCAAATGTGACAGATTGACTTTTTGTTTGTTTGTTTGTTTTAGTTTGTTCAGAACTTACAGACCAATGATCTCATGCTTTGTCATACTGATAGACTTAAACCTATCCCAAGGTTTTCTCGGTGCATAACAGATGTTTATCCTGGAATTTTGCACTTTTGTTGCATTGTAGTATACTCACACAAAATCCAGTTTGCCTTACTGATGAAGTCAGACAGTTGAATGGTTACCTAAAGACTCCTGTTTTAATACCAAACCTGAGTCAGTACCCTCCACTATCTGTCACCAGTCAGTCAGTGGTTAATGACAGCGTGAGTTGATATGTGCATGTAATTACTTGCTTTCAACAGGCTGTCCTGTCCAATAATTCAAAACGACTTCCTGCCGAACTCATATTTAATAAAATCATATCATCCATGTTGTGTTTTGCTGTGACAAATAGCAACAGTTCAAAATACAGTTGAACAAGAATATCATTTTATTTAGAAGAATGCCAGCTTGAACCTTTGCTCAGCATGAGCTACGCATGCACTGTCCCGGTACCCTGCCTTCACCTGGTGTAAACAACTCTGGTCACATGACAATTCTCAACACACGACTCAGTCATTGACTTACAATAAGTCATATTTGTTACCAACATGAGCACAGATCTAGATTGAAATTGCTACACTGATATAATCCAAGGGTGACTTGAGTCTCCTTTAGTCCTGATTGAATCCTTGTTTAAAATTATTTGCATTGATTTGATTTTAAAAGGCAACACAGTGGTGCCATGGGGAGGGCAATCATATTACAGTAAGAAGGTTTAAGGCTGGAGCCCTTAAATAAGTGTCAGTGAATGGTGTGAGTGTGTGACCTGTCCTATTCTTCTATTCTTCCTCATGACCCTGGTTGCTAATAAATGGAAGTTAGAAAAAATGGATGGAAGGGAGTACTATTATGTTCTGACCTCTGTAAATAAACTTTCTAAAGTCCTCTTCTACATACCGCCACTTCCTCATCATTTTAAGGATCATTTTGTACAGGTTTGCCACATTAAGTCAGGTCAGTTTTATTTCGAAAAATGTCTTCACATTTTTTTGGTTTTTTTTGTTGTTGTTTTTTTTAAGCCCAACACCCTTGTAATAAAGTAGAGGTGGTAATTCAACAGACAAGACTGACCTCACCACAGGTTCAAGTGTGGAATGTAGGACAGAGCACGGATGGGGTGAGGGCACACACCAGAAGCTGAAGTGACACCAGCAAACAAATAAACAAATGGAGACAGGAGTGTGTATGGATGATGTGATGACCCTGTCCCGCAAAAGTGACATGGGCCTGACAGGGGTCACTGTGGAAGGGAATGAGTGACAGCTTACATCGCGCACTGGTGGCGGCGGCTGACTGTGTGTGTGAGCATGTGTGTGGGGGGATGGTGTGTCATTGAAGGCAGGCTCTGTTCTAATTGCTTTTGATCAACCTGTTAAATTTCATTCAGATATCAAAAAGTAGAAAAAAACAACAACTAAAAAGCAATTTGAACTTTACTGATCATAATCTGATAATATTATAACATACATACCATGTGTCGTACAAAAGAGTTTATTTCAACTAGCTGAATCTAAAAGTAAGTAAGGTGCAAGAGTTTTCTTTTATCTCATTTCATTGTTATCTGGATGTATGCACTGTGGACACACATTTGCGCGCGCACACACACACACACACACACACACACAAATACACACACACACAGAGAGAGAGAGAATTAACTTCAAATACACATAACAGACGGGATTAAGCATTATTTACTTTAAAATTTCATCTCATAGTTGTGTGTCTGTTATCTTGAGAACCCCATTATCTTCCAATAACCTGCAAGGCGCCCATGTGTTCCTTGAGCTGGAACCCGTGATTAGCGCACTACTACTATGTGCTACAGATCACTTATCTTCGTGCACCCTCATAGCTCATCCCCGCGCCTCTCCATCATTCCCACGCAGTGCCTGGGACCAGCTGTAATCATAGTAGATTGATCTGATCTTTCATTCTCACGTCTGACTGTAATATCATCTGTGACGTTACATTTTATTTTTCATGAGAAAGAAAAACCTCTAGAAAAAAAAATCCTTCAGTTAAAAACATAATGAAGTAATTTTATGTCATCCTTATCATGCTAAATCATCGCACGATCTTATAAGTGTAGTTTTTCTGCTGCCCCATGTGGATTGTCTTATAATTTACTGATGGATTTAGTCTATTTTGTCTATTTTGGGGGAAAAAACTCCCAACCCATTTAAGACTAAAAAAAACTATTTAAAATAGGGTAAAAACTGTTGTTTGTCCCTTTTGTTGACATGCTTTTTTTTTTTGAACCTCAGCTTGGATGTGATGTGCAGGCAGTCCAGTGTATGACTGGTGGCATCGGTATGTGCTTTGTTGTCACATGCAAGCCATCCATCTTTCACAGGTAACTGGGGGAATCGCAGACACACATAGTGCTTCTCTTCCATCCCACTCCGAGCATCTTACATCTTGGCTTATCAAATTAAAGGAAACACCTGGCAGCTGCAGAGCATACTGAACATGTATTTATCACAAAGTGTAAATGCCACAAAATGCAAATTCTCTCTCCCTCTCTCTCCCTTGAGCACACAATATGCCTTTTACATATTTCTGTTTGCGGACACAAAGCAAACCTCACTGAGACTTTTGCATTCAAGCAAAAATGGGCCTGCAAAAGTTTAAAAAGTCATTAATATCCCATTCCCTTTGATTTTAAAATCTTTATGAATAACTTCATAGCAATATCCAGAAATTAGATTAGTCTTAAAATAGATTATACTTGTAAAATCTGTGTGCTGCCTCATGTGCTGTAGTGGTTTTCATATTGAGCGTGCTGAAACAGAGACAGTGGAAAGGTACTCCCGTGGAGACAAATATGGGAGTTCAGTTTTTGGGCATGCTGGAGGTCACTGATGGAGGTTAGATGATGAGGCTGTCAAAATTGAAAAAAAAACAACAAATTTACAGGTCTGGATTCGCTCCTAAAAGTGTGTCACAACCACAGATCCTTTGCCTGCTTCCTGTAAAAATCCATTCTCCCGGTACGGTACTGTAAATGGGCATGGATGGCTAGCTCCTGAGAGTGAGTGTTTGCAGTGGCCCTGCACCACCACCAACTTTCTGCACGCACAGTTTAAATGCACAAATGTCAAAACTAATGAAGAACATGGATGCAGATTATCAGTTGAAATTTTCTTGCATTCCTGTTGTAACACAATGTTCATGTTAGAAATACTTTGTCCTCTGGGTTCATCAGACGATAAAGTATTTCTCTTTAAATTTTTGAATATTTCTCTGATTTTTAAACCACCCTAATTGAAATGAGTCAAACTGCCTTCTGCAGTGGCAAGCATGAACATTGGAGTTTTAGCATTTATTGGACACTTTCTACTAAAAAGTTTTTGTTTGTTGGAACGTTTAACAGCTGGAACCAACACTCAGGCCGTCAATCAACTCAGTAAAGGAGCATCTCAGATATGTGGGCGCAACAGCAGGTGGGGATTCTCCCTTGTTGACCTTTTCCCAGGAGACAGCAGACGGAACTTCCTGTCTGCTCTGTCAGTGCAACACGAAGACAATACCTTACGTCTTCATCTGCCATCCCTATTGAGAAAGATGCACCTGTATCAGTACTAACACTATTTTCATTACAATTGGCTCAAAAGAAATCACAATTCCTTCAATCACAATTGTTGTTTTTTCCAGTTTTGCTTTTGCTAATGAGATTTCTTTAAGTTCTGTGGGTGCTTTTGTCATTCCGTCTGAATTTGGCCCGTAATGCATCGGTCAGAAAACACTGCACTCTCCAGGGATGTCAGCCCAGCCGTTGTTTACTGTAAAGACCAGCTCTGACAGGACTGTCTGTCTCAAAACCACCAACCCAATTGCCCTGCTGGCACGGATGAAGATGCTGTCTGGCTCTGATATTTGAAAAGGTCAGACTGAACACAAATGATTTAACGTCCAGGAAAACCTTGGTTGTTATGATTGAGATCTTCTGTCGGATGCCAACAGAGATGAAACAGATACTCACATCCAGACCTAAAAGAGAATTTAGAACCAATGAAACGATGTCTGATGGATGATAAAGTGCGATTAATGCAGATTTTAACACATATGTTGTGTTTTGTTTTTAGGACAGGACGTAGATGCTGAGGAGGAATTTGGGACATCTGGGTTCTCATCACACGTGAGTGGAGAGAATCACTTTACTTAGATCCTTTGTTTAACCTGGAGGTGGTTGAGCAGCACTAAAAGTAGGATGATTTCACTAAAGAAGGCCTCAGGAGGAAGCATAATAGTGTGGTGATTGCAGTGTGGGTGGCTTTTCTGAAATGCACATAATTTATTTCTAAAGAGCCCCTGGCGTACACATGAAAGAGGTTAAAAGTCAAACTAAAAAAAAAGAATCTTAACCACTGATAGGAAAAAAAGTTCTTTGGCTGAGAGAAATTGATGTACTGGAAAGTGAGCCTATGCTGTGTCAGTCATTGTTTATTATGTGGTATTATTTTATCTATTTTCATTTTCTGCAATGAAAATCCCAAAAATTAACAGTCCAACTTTCAAACTTTACCACCTGATTTCATTTGGAACTCTTTATACTTTCACAGAAGATATCTCTGCTGGGGTCCAGTGGTCTTGAAAGCTTTCACGGAGACCACGCTCCACGATCGCAGCCTCTGAGATTACCTCTGCTCTCAGACCTCTGATGGATTTGATGTTGGAAGTGTGACATGATGGACTCTAATTGATCTCAGTGAAAGAATGGAAAAGTAATCCTTATAAAACTGATATTGCACCTATACAGCAGTCTACTCTGTGCTTCAGGAGTAAATCTGCGTTATCGTGACCTGACTAGGAAATGCGTGATGTAACAGATCGATCTTAAAACGCCATGCCTGTGACAGTTGACACGGATCTTCAGTCAGGCTGAGACGAAAGGTCTAGATTCCGTCACGCTGGAAGTCTTCACTCTCCCGGCTGCTGTCCTCTGTCTCCTCGAACACGTCCGTGTTCCCTGTCAAAGGTGCCTGTCACTGCGCTGCCACCCTGCCAACTGGGCTCGTGGCTGCTGCCGCGCTGATGGAGCTGAAAAACAGCAAGGCTGACTGACACAGTGAGTCACCAGCCCCGAATGGATTCCTTAAATAAATCCCTCACCTCTGAGGGAACAGTGCACACACACACACACACACACACACACACACACACACACACACACACACACACAACAGAAAATACTGTATATAAACATACTTTCTTCACTAAAATAGTAATATATCGCTTACTGTATGTATATATGTGCACACAGATTTATTAAATACAGCAAAGGGTATAAACCATTCATTTGTTCCTCGATTTAAAATCAATTCTTGTCTCCATAAGCAATGACTAGTTTCTTATTCTGTCCATTGCTCCCGTTGTAGAGCAGCTACTTGATGCCCAGATTAAAAGTTTTGCTTTGACTCATCAAACCAAAGTCACATTTACATCGTATACATCGCCGGGGTCGTTCTCTTGATTAAGATCCTTCCACAGATCTCAGGTGCTGATGCAAAGCAGTGTTTTTATATGTAGTGGGCTTCACAAGTCAGAAATAAGAAGACTCATCTCTTCTGCACGCCCCTCAGTTCTGTTCTGTTCTGCTTTATGAATCTTTACATAGAATATTATTTGTTGGCGGTGTTTAAGAGTTTCTTTGACGTGTTCGCCTTAGCTTCTTTCACCACCAGCTAGACCAAAGAATTAATGAAATTTACATGTTCATGTGTTGTGCATTGGTGAGACCCCACAAATTGACCTCAACAATCTTTTTCTGCGTTAGCATGAGCGCAGGCACTAATTGAGGGTCTTCATGTGGAGTGGGTAAGGTAGGCAGAAGCCATATGTAACAATTACCAGCAGTTCCTGACAGTAGTTCCCTCCCATGTTGCTTTATGTTATCCACAGATGAAAAGACAGCGAGAGAAAACGAGTGTCTTATATTGTAAAGGAGACAGTGGGAGTGGGACCCCTGTAAGAGGATATCTGATACCAGGGGGTTGTTGCTTCTCTCCTTCTCTGACTGACTGTCTCTCTCTGATGACTGGGCTGTGTGGTGGCTGTAATAGAGAGAAGATGGCATTAGGCACACTCCACACTGAGGCAGCAGGAACTTGCAGCACAATTCCACAGAGTCCTCTTCATCCGTAATCAGCGGAGTGAGAACAGAGTCACACTTTCTTTTTCTCCCACATAAACAATTCCTGTTGCTCTCCCACCTATCCTCTCTTATGCACAGACACCGAGGCAGGTTTCTTTTAAAGCAGTAGGCTATATCTCATTGCACTCTGCTTTATATTCAGATACATGTAGCCATAGCTGGTTTATTTTCTGTCATTATATAGTAATTATACCTTAATAATGTGTCTCCAGATTTAATAAATAGTAGTGGAACCTGTTGAGTCACGATGCATTTGGATCAAACACTCTTTACCTGTGTAATTTCAAATGAAAGCAGTTTGCAGACTCAGCCAATCATACCGGTAAATCGATGGCAAATTTCTATATTCTGCTGCTGGATTTTGCAGAGAAGCTTGAAGACTTACTAAAGAAAGGTTGACGCTCTGTCCAAATAAAACAGTCAGCGGTATGTTAAAGGCTGCTGTTCATTTGCACTCCAGCAATGATTCTAAAAAGTTTTGTGTCTTTCTCCAGCCACAAATGCTGCACACTTCATGTCCTCCTCATCACATAACATTTCGCCACTTGCTGATTTCAGAGTGAGGCAGAAATTGTTTGCGTGAGATTGCTTTTCTGTCTTTTTGCACCTCTTCATCCGGTCACTGTGGCCTGCAGGATTGTCTGTACTTCAAGGCTTATCTTAAAAATGGCTGCTCTTTCATTTTTACTGAACTTATATGTGGATAAAGCACTCCTCCAGCCTCTGTTATGGAAAAGATTTTCTTTTTCAACAAGTTAATGCTCCATCAGGATAATTTGCTTTGGTCATTTGTGCATGCATAGTCCCACTCACATCTGTTAACATCCATCTACTGCACCTACACAATGTTTATCTGATTACCTCACTAAATACATTATAAAAATTATTTACCTGAGCAGAAAGTGATTTATCGCCAGTATGTTACCATAGAAATCTGGGGTGAAACTAAAGCACACATCCCCTCGAGGGAAGAAGGCGATATTTACAACTTTGCTTTCTTTTTCTACAGGGTTTCCAGTAAGAACAAGTCAATTACTGGTTTAGTTTGCAAGGACAACATTTTGGAAATGCCACCAGGAGAACACTTTTTCTGTAACACGCCGCCTTGTAAGTCACTATGTGATTCCACTCCTTAATGGAGAATGATGGAATGTCAGCGCTTGTGGGTATTAGAAGACACAATTCTTTATTCTATCCATCTAAAGATAGATCTGCGTGACACTAAAAGTTCAGTTTGCCCGCGAAAATCGACAGACAGCACATCCACAAGCATACAAATCCTCCTTACTTTGCCTTTAATTAGCCAAGTAAGGTTACAGCTGTCATTGGTTCAATTGTTGGAGTGGTGTAGCTATAAATGCATGCAAATATGTAAAAAAAAACAACAAGATTTTGGCTGTGAGTGTGCATGGAAAAGATATTGATAGATGTTGATAAAAAAAAAAGCTTTGGTAGCTCTCGTAGCTTTAGCCTTGTAGTATTAGAATGAGGGAGCCAAGATTGCTCCAGTGTGTCACCACAGCAGACCTTCATCGTGCCAGTGTGGTCTTTAATTGCTCTCACCATTAAAACCTAAAAGAACCTGAGCCAAGTTTTTTGTCTTTAATAAGACAGACCCAAAGCACGACCTATTTGCATGACATAAAGTAAGGGGAGATAACAGCAGGATGGGACTGACACAAGTTCGAGTTCACTGGGTTAGTAAGCCTGTCATCAGCTATTATCCTCCGCTTATTTCCTGTTTGACTCGAGCTTTTACATTTTAATATTTTCTCAACGCTTAATCTGAATAACAAGGTGGTTCACTGTAGCTTGGTCTTTTATGAAAACATCTGTTGGATATAAAGCTTTGAGGGGGGAAAAAAGAGGAATTTAAATCAACTATGTTACATTTTAATGAATCATAATCATTATCAGCCATAAACATCAAAATTATCCGTGGTAACCAGATTTACAGAGGCTAGCTTCTACTCATCATTTCACAATTTTTGTGATGTTGGATGAAAAACTCCATCCATCTTAGAATGGTGGTGTTATTTGACCAACATTTTTAATTTATATCTGTCATCAGAAATAATCGTAAATATTTTTTTCTTCATTGTTATTATCCACGGTTAGATTTGTAGGCAACTGGACTTGGAAAGGTTCATTGTTATTATACTTAAACTTAAGCTTTACTTCCTGTCCTGTTGAAGCAAACTTGTCTTAATAGCTTCCCTGAAAAGTTATGCTCCAGTAGATTAAATCTTCATATTTAACATTTAGCTCGTAGGAGTCACTTAATCCTTGAAGGCCTGTCTGTTAATGTCTGGTCTTTCTAACTGTTTAGTTTCTAATCCCCACCTGATCTTGTGTCTTATGTGGTAATGAGGATCTAAGCCTGGGCTTGTCAGTCTTTGCTGCAGCAAAGCTCTAATGGCATTCCTTGTTTCAGCTTTAGCTATGTTTTATTAATCATTTTTAGTCCATCTTTCACCCCCCCTTCTCAAGTTTGATGTAGACTCGCTTCCAGGAGACCTCTTTTGTTTTGTGATTGTTCTTCCATTTCTTTAGTTCTTGGCATTGATTTTTATTTTTCTTAATCAATACAAGTAGAATTTGGCATCTAATCTAATGATGCACACACACACACACACACACACACACACACACACACACACACACACACACACACACACACACACACACACACACACACACACACACACACACACACACACCTGTAACAGTTGGGAGTTGTGGCAGCTTGGAACTGCCCATCTGCATTGACACACAAGTTCATTATATTGGTCTGTTACATATCGATCGCTTCAGCGCTCCCAGAAACGCTCTCATTATATTATCTCAGATCAATAAGTAAGACTCTGGGATTCTTGTACTTGTTCAACACTGAGGAGTTAAAAGCCAAATTATAATTAACATTCCTAAATGTTCAGTGTTTTTTAATAGATTCTCTAAAGAAGCATCAAATAGTGCAGCCTGCACTATTGTTACTGTTCTCCAGCAGTAATATCATTCAGCTCCCACTCTAAACCTGATTTATGAATTTTAACAGATGCTGTATCGAGAAGGATTATTTCCACAGCCCACCCACTATTCCCTGACAGGGACCCCAGTAAGAGAGCAAAAATTAGGTTCAAAAAAGCAATTAGGTCTCTTCTTCAGAGTGGTTTTCTAAAACCCTCTACCCTGATCTGGGTTGTGATTTTTCTCCATTTTCCTTATTCACATTTGGATATTTTTAGCAGCTTTTTGTCTAAACTGGAACCCAGACTGGAACTGTGCAGATAAGGCACCTCTTACAGGAGCACAGAATTTATGTGTTTCCTTCAGTTTTCATTTTTTTTAAATCATGCATACACATTTTCCGCTCCTGTGCTTCAAATACAAACACAAATACAAAGAATTTAGTGTTTTACTTTCTTACATACTGTTGGTTATATGGAAGTTTACAGCAGTCCTTTGCTCTCTTTTGTATTCTGTGATTGATCATAAGTTTTTTCCCCTGATGTTTTCAGGTTTAGGGTTAGGCACCAAAGGTGCATGAATGACAAACCATCCGTTGGGTAAAGTTACTTTTCTCCTGAGATCTGCTGATTCAGAGCCGTTCTCCTCCAGTCCTTTTAAAGCGTCCATAGTTCCAGCTGCCAGCAATCACTCGTCTGTATTTCCCACGCTGACAGGTGCTGCTGGAGATAATTTTTCACTATCATCCAACTCCAGTGCTGGTAAATCCGTCCGGCAGTATTGTTTGACTTGATTGCCCCTTACAGGAATATTGGGAACTATTTTCTTGTGTTTTGAAAGTGTCGTAATAGCTATTTGCCCTGCTGGCTGGCCCTGAATGTTAAACCAAGTACAGAAATGGCAATTAGTCCTTTTAGCATGCTCATCACCTTGTGGATGCAGAAACAAAGGAGGAGCAACCAGTCGTGACCTTATCAAACACTCAGGCATTCGGCATGCTTGGAATAAGAAATTTGTGACTCTGTATTTATGTTTAAATCACTCTAAATTAATTTGAAAAAGGTGCAAGAAACAGGAACTTAAGAACATAAACCTAACAGTGTCAGTGATTCTCAGAGTATCATTTATTTAACTGCACTTTAACTGCAATGCCTTATAATCAAGAATATTGTTGTAATGTATATTGTACTGTATATTTATTCAAGGAATCCTGAATAAGATATAAATATTGAATTGGATAGTATTGAAATAGAATGTTAAGGCGGTAACTTGTTTAAAAAGTAAAGCAATTTTACTGGAGATGCAAAGTCCGGGATTAGGAAAATCCAAAGGTGTGTGTGTGTGTGTGTGTGTGTGTGTGTGTGTGTGTGTGTGTGTGTGTGTGTGTGTGTGTGTGTATTTAAGAACTTTATTGGCAATTTATGAGCAAAGACAGAATAACACTGACTATTTCTTGCAGAATGTACAACTCCTTGCACTAAAATTACAGAGCAATTTATGGACAACCCCTCATTCATAATACAGGGCTCATTAAAGTTTATTTTGACTGGAGAACGTCCACTTTGGATGGCCAATTACTGCTTCGGCTGGATTATTGTTTAGAAAGGTATAGCATAAGCTTAAGGTTGGTCTCAACAGAGCTGAAGGCTCCAGAGACTTAGGAAAGTCTCCAGCATCCACCAGAGGCCTTGTGCTGTTCAATCATATCTGCAGCAGCTGTGATATGAGTCCATGATTAAAAGTGAGAAAAACAAGATATGAGTCAGTATAATAAAGCTGGGGGTCGAGTGGGAACTCAAGCTAGATGATCCCCCGTCTATCTGGGGTGACTTTTGCACGACAGAAGACGAAGATGTCGTCGCTCGGTCCCCAGACTTTCCTTCGTCAGGCCCCCAGCAGTGCCCTCACCGAGCTGGGGATCGATCCCTGCCTGGCCGCCTCCACTCCCATGTTCCCCTCTCTTCATTAGGCCCGGCCTGCTAGTCTTTCTACTCTAATTGGCTGGGGCTGCTGAGAGCCAGCATCCTCGCCTGCCACGCTCTCGGAGAACGGATTGCCAGGTAGCCGCTCAGACTAATCTTTCCCATTATCCTCTGCTCTACTGTGGAAAAAACATCCAGCCTGGGGTTTGTGTGTTTTTGAGGGCGTCATATGTGCGCCGTATTAAAGTGTGCACAAGCTTTGTTTGTATCATGCAGCTAATGGGAGGAAGGTCTGATCAGCTCATGTGAAGAACCGAACAACGTCACACCAATCAAAGCAGTTTTCTTTTTATAGACATTTTCCAGGTGTTTTTCACCTCTGCAGTTAAGGACAGCACCTCGAGCAGTGTTTCTGAACCAATCATTGAGAGCTTTTATACATTTTCCCTTTCCTAAATCTGCCCATCTGCCTATTGTGAATTTCTCTTGGAGATTAATAAAGTGTGTCTCTAATCTAATCTAATCTAATCTCAGATGGGTTGGAGTGCTTTCACGGTTCCTCTGGTGATTCACACATGCATCCCTCTTGTCTCTGCTCAATATAATTGAAGTGGAATTAACTCATGCTATTTACAGTATGGAAATCATGATTGGGATGCTACATTTGCTTTGATGCTTTGAATATCCTAATTAGAAATATTAATCAGCAACAGTGTACAGATTTTTACGGTACACTTTCAGGTATTATGGTATCTCGTAACTTTATCCACTGACAATCATATTTAATGAAACGGACAAGCACCAGGAAAGTTAGCAAGGTTTTAATATGAGTAAAATATGTTCAGTTAGACCTGCAAGTGTTCTTTTTTGCATCAATGCTGTCATCTAGTGGAAAAAATGCGTAATAACAAGGCAGTGAAACGTATTTGTAATTAAAAGCTAGTATCTCCCACCATTTAAAGAGGTAGTCGTGTTATTGTGAACTAAATAGCTCATTTTATAGTTTTGATGAACTAAAAAACTTTGACTTTAATTTTTTAGCATATTTTTCAGTTGTAATCCTCACTGTCTTGCTTTTGTATTCCTTTAAAAAAAAAACAAAAAAAAACGCGGAAAAAAAACCTCGAGTGATGCTTCTTATCAGGAAAAAAAAATCTTTGTCACCATACGCCGTGCGTCATGATGTCATAGCTGGGCGGGGCGACGGATCGAGCGGCGGACGGATGGCACCCGGAGGAGGAGGAGGGGGTCCTGGTCACAGAACGACTGTGTCATCCCCACAGTTTTGTACTTGTAAGTGTGAAATTTAGTTTTTGTTTGCTCTTGCTTGGTAGTTTTGTCGCCAATTAATGCGTATCTGAGTTTCGTATCGCAGATTTTTGCCGCGAAGAAAAGCTGTTAGTGCCGCTCTCGGTATTTCATCGCATTAGCAGCTTTTTGCGATGACACTACAGGACTGTCATCCGAAGTCTTCTGCACACTGCTGCTCCTCTAACAAATGACCTTTTAATAACATTTACTAGAGTTTACGATACTCTCGACAACATTGAGATATAAAGTGACACAAAGTGCGTTGCGTGTTACCGGGAGATTTCAGGCTTATCTTTCACGATTGGGACAAAATTTTATTTTATCAACTGCAATTAATTTCAATCTCATACTGTGGGCGTTTAAGTTATGAAATGTAAAAACTATGCAGTCTCATTTTGTTGTCAACGTAAACAACTTTGTGTCATCTCCCGTGTGGTAGCAAACAATCAGCAAATGCTAACGAATTTGAAATTATAAATACTTATTATGTTGTCTCTGTTGTCTTTTAAACGCTAGGTTAATTTCTGATAAAACAGTCTTGACAATGTCACATTACCGCGCCTCATTGGTTTAGTGCAAATGACTGATGCAGCCTGATGGATTAAAAACAAGACAAGAGTGGATGAATACAGCCTCATTGCACTGCAATTTATTATCAGCATTATCTGGAGTGATGAAGGAACAAATTCATGCACAGGCATACAACAGTCTGCACCCAGGCCTGGAGTGCACAGTGTGCCAAAGAGGCAATTACGAGATTACAGAGTCCATCTCACCTTCTTCTTTCTCTGTTTAGGATTTGTGCAGCAGGTTGTCCCCTGCAATGAAGAGAATCTCCTCCAATCACATGATTATGGACTGAAGGTTAGTTTTCCTCCACTCATGTGTTCTGATAAATGCTCCTGTCTTCCTTGTACTTGTGACAATGCTGAACCCAACCGGTTGCTTTCGAGGCTCGGATGGGTCCAGTACGGAGTGATGTGTACCACTATCTGTTCAGTACCCTCTGCTAAGTGGCTGAGAGCTCGGTTGGCCCTTCAGGGCACTGCAAACACAGCCATTCATGTCTCATTTCCACAGTCAGACCACCACGATGACGCTGCCCTCCTCCTCCTCCTCCTCCTCCTCCTCCTCCTCCTCCTCTTTCCCCTGCGCTCACATTGTGTCTTCCCGGCTATGCTTAGAATTCTTTGTATGAGTGAAATGCGCACATGTGTGTGGTTGCTTACAAATTGAGGCTCAGCGGCTTTAAAAGGTGGAGAAGTCTGCTACAATTTGTGCACAGTGTCACATCACACAGGTCTGGATGTGATGCAGGGCAGATTTACACACATCTTGGCTTGCTGGCACAGCAGCTGATCAATCAGTCGATTGATTGATTGATGTGATCCCATAACACTGACAGAGAGAAAAAGATGGTTGATATCTCCTGCGTATAATAAATATATATTGGGGAGGAAAATTTGCGGTGACACTTGCAGTTCAACGACATGTTGAGCAACCTCGCTGAGCCATGTTGGCATCTGCTAAAATAACATTTTTAAGCCTTGAATGTCTCCACGGTGAGGCATTTCTGTGCCAACTAAATGTATTTGAGTGTTTTCACTTGAAATTGTTTAACATAATTGAAAAAAATGTTTGTTTGGGCAGAGTTATTTGATACTGTTGACCTGCAGGTTGTACATTTATCTCAATATTAAACTCATAGTAAAGGCTTCAGCTTTACTAGAGCTTGGACGTGCTGATCCGCTCTAAACCTCCAAGCGGGCTGTGGACGTATCTGGTTACCTCAGTTCAGAGATCTGACCCAAGTGTTATTTAAATAGATGACGGTAGAGATGATTTATATCTGACTGCGTAAAAGCTGTTCTCACCTGCTGGAGCTACAAGGGACCAGACGCTCCCTTACCCAAGAACCTGGCAGCCTTCTTTCTGTGGCATAAAGAGCGCCGTGACCCTTTCGCACGTTCCAATCTGTGGTATTTAGCATTGGCCTCGGGTGTAGGTGGTTTCCAGCCTGTTTACCAATGATGGTGCCCCGCTAGCGCTGAAATATGAGTCACTTCGGAGGCCTGGCCACACTTAAACTGCTATCGGGTTAGTCAGTGATGATCATTAGAGAGGACTCAGAAATCCCTGCTACAAACCCCCTCTTTTCTCATGTGAGAACATCCATTTTACCAATAAACACAGAAAACACATGAGGCCTTCAAGGCCACTGTCAGGTTAGAGACATTGGCCCTGTCTGGTGTAGTTTGTCGGTTTGAATTATTTATTCCAACATTTCTTGTGGTGTTGAGCACAGACGCGGAGCTGTGCTTTAAATAAGACACTCCTGGTATAAATAAGCTGACCTTTCCATAATGTCAATGCCAGAGTAGAAGTGTGTACCCACACCTGTCTACCTGTACCACATGTACCTTTGCTGTACCACACATGAGTGTGCACAGCAACAACTGCATGATAGCGTGTTTTTGCAAAGCTGCTGACCACTATTGGGTTTGTTGTGTGTGGTGTTGATAGAGGCTGGAAGCAGACTCCTCCACTCTTCATCATCCCTGCCAGCTAGGTAGCGTTATTGCCCAAACAGAAAGTGTGATCAGCTCCATTCTTGCAACAGTAGACTAAAGAGTTTTTCAGGGATAGATGGGTGTCTAGTTTGGGGTGTTCCAAGTGTGTCCCAGAACTACATGTATGAGCACAATTATCTTTTTTTTTTTTTTTTAAACACCCAGATTTGTAGATCCCATGTGTGAATACAGCAGGAGGCTCTCCAGTGTGTGACTGCTGATGGCTGACATGCAATCCAGCTAGAGGAGGAGTCAAATTTCCACCTTAAGCTCACACATTGTTCTACTTTTCCTTGCTTTCCTTGTCCTGGCGTGAGTGAATGACGGTGTACATCCTGAATTGTTCCTGGAAATGTAAGCACGTCTTTGGCAGCAGTGGATCCTGCTGAGTTCATCTAAGCACCGCAGGGCATTGCACTACCTGCCATTCACCTCCGTGTTGACGCAGACACACATACACCCTGATCCGAGCACAAGCCACACCTCAAACAGTGTCTTTGATCCAGTGTGGTCTCCTCATCTCTCTCTAAGCCTGGCTGTCTTCTCTTATTGTCCAGCACAAAGAGTTGTGTATTCAGTCACACTGTTGACAGTTTGCTAAACTAATCTCTAATCTTTTGCCATGTCACAACTGTCTGTTGTCTCTCTTACACACACACACACACACACACACACACACACACACACACACATACACACACACACACCCTTGTACTTCTATTTTTGTGAGGAATTCCATAGGCGTAAAGTATTACCAGCCAAAATGCCCTCACTTCCCATAAATGTCCTCGCTTTGATAGTAGAATGAGTATTTTGGTACTCTGTATGTAGAATGTACAAGAACGCATGCACGCAACGGCTATTGTTCCTATTTCCTTGTCATGGTTCCAGTATGCAGCTGCTGAATGAGATATGCTCCAGCATACGCAAACTCCCATTCTTTACATGCGGTCCTTCTTTCTCTGCCTTTCACATTAAAAGCTGAAAAGCATATTTCTGCTTGCGATCACACCCAGACACCGTTGCCAGAACTCTCTGGCCTAATTCCCCTCGTATTGATGCGCGCCTGTCAGTGAAAGAGGCGCAGTGATGGGATTGTGTGTGGCTGAGCGGGAACAAAGAGGGCTCTATTTCATGCCAGCTCTTAGCCCCTTCTGGAAAAACACTGCTTGTGCTTGTTTAGGCTTTGGCCATATTTTGAGTGAGGCATTTGTGTTTAACAAAGAACTACACCATGGCCGCCTCGGCTGACCCACCAAAGAGCGCGGGCCAGATTGACCCCCACTTGTGTTGTGAAATTTACAGAAATGTCATTAGTACCAATAAATACATGCGTACCTAGGAGGGGTTAGTCTTTTTCTGTTCAATAATAATAATAATAATGGAGGTTATTTTGGAAGATTATGTCTGCCTCACGTCATCATCCAGAGAGCTTACCGTAAGTGAACCCTGGCAGGGATCTTATCAGACATCAGCAAAGGGCAGGAGAGGAAGGTAAAGACACATTATTGTTAAATATTTATCAGAGTGCATTGAAACTGGCCGCCGTGTTAACATTCAGATGCTCTATATTGTCTACAAACTGACACATTAGCCAGTGAGCAGTTTTGGGTTTTTTTTTTGCCCCATCAGCCAGTGCCAGGGTTCTGCTGAGCTATCACCATGTCCCATTCAGCTGGCCAACGACAATGACGGCATGCAGAATTGGAACAGAGAGCTTAGGGACACACATATGTGTGTCACCGCATGTGTTCAAGGGTATGTGAAAGGGTGAAAGGGGTTCAGAATGGTGGTTGTCCATGTGGCTGTAATCCATCTGCAGTTCAACTTTGACAGAATGAAACATGCTGACTCATTCAGGCTGCTGACCTCGGCTGCTCTGACATCTGTCAATCGCTGAGTTTCACTGATCTCGTCAGGGCTTAATTACAGTAAAACATTTCCGAAAAACACATTGGGGGCATCTTCTCAAAACTGTAAACTAGATATTATCCTCAGTATTTGTTAATATAAAAAAATCTATACCTATATACCTTCCTTGTTAAAATCAGTTTATCATTTAGTAATTGTCAAAAGCTTAATTCACAATCATTTTTCTATCTAGATTGTTTTAATCACTTCTTTTGTCCAATTAACTCTAAATAAATGATCAAAACAAGAAAAAAAAAAACCAAGAGCTCCTGATTTTGCCTGCCCTCTAGTGGTGGTCTACAGTAACAGATTCAATTCTCCACTCCGTGGAGATGGAAATAACAGTTGCGGTAAAATATAAAAACAGTGTTGCGGTAAAATATGATGAGGTAGACTATTTTTTATTTATTTTTTTATAGGAGGGTAGTCGGTGTTCCACGATCCGTCTGGTGTTTGTTCCTTCATGTCAGTCCCTCATCAAGGAGCTTTACAAATGGGGGACGGCTTCAGTCCATCTTAATTAATTACACATTATTCTGAGTGCTTAGAAATGCCAATTAATTGTCTCCTGGAGAGAGGGCACATGCATAATTAATTCCTGATTTCTACATGTTTCCCCCGAGTGTGCAAGTGGTCTTACTGGAGAAGGAAGCAGGACTGTGAGCATGCATGAGTGTAGCCGTTAGTGAGAGCGTGGCTATCTTAGGTCATGTTTATCTGTGTGCAGCTACTTGGTAATTAGCTTTCCCTCTGTGGATGTACTGATTCACAGCACTGTCAATCAAACCTGTCATTAAAAAAAAACTATATTTCAAGATGAATAGATTGTGTATGAGTGCATGGCCCACTTCACCTCTAGATTTATTCTTTTTTAAATGATTTGATTACAGTCAGATTGTAGGCAGATTAGCTCTGATAAATATAATTAGAAAACTGCAGGATTGTTTTCTGTTTTTGACAATGTACTGTTAGTTCTTCTCTCACCTACACATGCTGCGTGAGTGTAAACCATTTGTGGATGCTAAATGAGCTCCTGATGGAGTACACAAACAAAAGTTGTGTCTCATAGTGTTACATGAGTTCAATAGACGCATTCACGGAGGTGGATCAATTGGAAAGCTCTCAGTTAATCTTTGATTTCCTTTAATGGGAATGGACCAGAATGCCTCTGGATATGTTTGATGGCCCAGTAATTAAGCAGAAGTGGTGATGCAGCATTCTACAGTATTCTTGTTGGCTAGCCAGTGCAAACATCTATGTTTTCTTGTGCAAAAAAAAANTCTCTCTCTCTCTCTCTCTCTCTCTCTCTCTCTCTCTCTCTCTCTCTCCATACAAAATGGCCCAAACAGAGTTAAAATGGATCAAAATTGACTGATAATCTCCAAGGATCTGCTTTTTGTGAGATTGAAATAGTTTTTGCAGTAAAAAAAAAAAAAAGTTCTGGCATCTTAAAAATATTCTTCTGTTTTCCTTTCTGTCCTCCTTCCTGTCTCCACCTCCCACTTAGGTAATTCCCAAGACTGGCTCGCACCAACCGACAGTTGAGCTGATGGTAGGTGGTTTTTCCTGATGCGAGCCATCGTTCCCTTACCAGTCTCATCCCTCTGTCTTCTCCACATCCTTCAGCCATGTGAGCCTTGCCTATTTTCACATATTTAGATCTAAATTGGTTGCATTTTTCTAGATTCATCCAGCATTCCAGATTCACTTCATCCATCTCTTTCTATGGACTAGACCAGCATGGCTGTCTTCCTTGAGCAAAAATGCAAGCTCCTGCTCTGGATCCATCCCTCTGACCTCTGCTGAATCCTCCATCTGACAGTCCCATCATCCCTTACTTGTCCTCTGCTCTGCTGTTTTCTCCTCTTCTCTCATTCAGTCATTGTCCTGATCTGACCCTTGCATGTAGAGAAGAAAGTTTCTGCAGAGGTTGTGATGGGGCAGTTTCTCCCTGCAGTTTATGAGTGTGTCAGAAGGAATGAATGAACAGCAGATAGGACCAAACTAATGTCCTGGAGCAGAGGGAGGAGCAGTCGGGCCTTGAGGCCCAAGTCAGACCAGCCCTTTTTGGGTAGAATCCACCACAGCTGTAGGAAGAAGATGAAGGTTTTCGGACAGGGACTAAAACAGCTTTTCCACCAGCAACGCAAGCGCTTCCCCCACTCCAGCGTCCCGTCTTCCTCTTCCTCCTCATCCTCTTCTGTAGTGTCAGCAGGCGGCACCTCCCCCTCTGGCTCCAAAGACCTTTTGGGGCCATGTTGCCATGACTCTGACTGCCTTTCTGCTCCTGTGGTCCCTCCTGCAGCTGGGCAGTGCTCAGCCGCAGCTGGTATGATGAAGCGTGGGACCAGCCTCCAGAGCCGGCGCAGCAAGGGATCCAATTCAGGATCTGGCAGCGGAGACCGAGATCCCCTCCTGAGGGGCAGCCCCCAGGCGCTGCATCGCCGCAACACCCATGATCCGCAGCAACACACAAGCCGTCCCAGATCCTCTTCCACCACTGACACCACGCCCAGCAGCCCCACCCCTGCACATGCTGGAGGTGATGTGGTGCTCTCATCAGGGTACCAGTCCACAGAGGAAACAGACAGGGTAGGTGACAGTCAATTATGGTAATCATCTCCACCTAGGAGGCAAACTGGTAAATCTCTGGTATTACTGATTTTGCGTTTCAGGGAAAATGATTCTAATACTGTCTGCATCAATTATGTTTAGATATTTTTACAAGGGAAAAATATCAGACTTCACTTTGAAGACTGCTATTGTATCCTGGATAGTACGACGGTAGTACGACTGTACTGCTGATGGGTACATTGAGGCTGAAATTTTCTTTGTGTTTGTTGCCGAGTCTGAAACCTTTAGCAGGATCATGAATAATCAAAACTTATCATATTTAATTTGATATTAATTAAAATGAAATCATTTTTCTAATAAATGTAAATATTTTGAATAGGTAGGTATCTAACATGAATTAAGCAGGCCATATTTGCCGTGAAGGATGTGGATGCTGTTGAAAATGTTGCCGAAAATTAAACGACAAATATCGAAGCGTTGTTTCGTCAGTCTGCCACTAGAGGGCAGTGTCAGACCATTTTACCTGCTTGTAAGCAGCAATGGGCTTGGTTCACCGAGAGGCTGTGTTTACATTATGATCTCATTTTTGGTATAAATCACATTTTCAGTTTAGTAAAATATGCTCTATCAACACAGCATGTGATAGAGAAAGAGTAATGGCAGAGTGTCACACCATCAGTGATGGCCATGGCCTTACCCTTGGAGCTTTCTTTAATATACACTTCACATTTCATCATCTGCACAGCCAAGTACCCTTTAGTCCTTTGAGGACGACCTCACCTGTGATGACAACACAGGCTTAAAGTCAGACATCTTCACTCCATTCAACAATGACAGTTGTTACAGTTGTGTGTGTTATTTGTCCGTGATTAAGATGTTCACCTCCCGAACCCCTCACTACCTAAAGCTGCATCTATTTGAGGCAGTGCAGCAATGTCATTCAGGTCAGCCGAGCAGTCGCTGTGGTTACCCCGAAACTTGCCTTGATCTAAGCCCTGCTTGGGTTGCCATAACAACAGTGTGGCTAACCAAGGAGGTGCATGGCATCTTTCTGTAATTTGAGATTCAGGGATTTTCTGAGCTTGACTAAATATGAGCGTGGGTCTGTACTGATACATTTTTTTGTTTTCCCTTGTCAGTGTCCCTCTCAAATCACTTTTCCCCTTCACTCCTCATTTCCCCCTTTCTTTCCCTTCCTGTTCCCCTCCTTCTGTCCCTGGAGTTAGTACAGACAGTCATCTGGTCCCTCCCCCTCTCTCATCTCCTCCTCCCCCCCGCTCCAGCCGTTCTTTTACCATCTCCTCCTCCTCCTCCTCCTCCTCCTCCTCCTCCTCCTCCTCCTCCTGCTCACCCCACCCTAAAGCTCATGGACAGGAAGGAGGAGGCAACCTTGCCTCGTCCTAGATGAGTGAGAGCTGAGGTTGTATGAATGTATCGAAAGGAGGATGTGGTGGGGCGTGTTTTTCGGTGACTGCGGGACTGCTGTGCATGTATGCTGGAAATCATTAGTGCTTGACAGCTCTGCGGTGTGAGCGTCTTGCATGCGTCAGAGTGTGTGTCTGTATGAGATAGCGCGGCAGCCAACTCAGGGGATCATTGTGAAGATGAGTTGAGGGCAAAACAGCTGAGCTGTCTTTATCTCTGCATGCTCTCCCTCCCTTTTTTTCATTTTCCTCTCTCCCCACCTTTTTCCCCCCTCTCTCTACTCATGTTTGCATAGTAGAGGAAAGCGATGTGTACCAGAAATGTGTGTGCATACAGATATTTGAAGAGGAGGTTAGCTTGTGCACCTTCAGTGTGCTTGCATGCACCTGTGAACGCACAGTTTGCTATGTAAGACAAAGTGTACTTTGTCGCGATATATGAGTGGAGAAGACTAGAACAGGGGTTCCAGCTGTGGGGACGTCCTTCAGTAAGGATGGTGCAGCGCTTCAGTCTTCGTAGGCAATACTCCAAGGTAAGCTAGTTGATTTCTAAAAATGTGTCTGTGTCTTCCCATCT
This sequence comes from Arothron firmamentum, assembly GCA_016586285.1. NCBI lineage: Eukaryota > Metazoa > Chordata > Actinopteri > Tetraodontiformes > Tetraodontidae > Arothron > Arothron firmamentum. The sequence goes on from BJFM01001509.1 coordinate 55,658, forward strand.
CCATGCTGTGTCTTGTGCGGTGGTTTCAGATTTTTTTTTTCTCTCTATTTTTCCTTCTATTTGTTCTTTTGGTGCCATTTTTTTGACTATTTGGTCAATGATCTCTCATTGCAAAACATGCCAAAGCAATTGTCAGTTTCAGAAACTTAGGATATCCTGCAGCAGACAACAGTGGAAAAAAGCATTTTGGCTTGTTTTACAGTGAACGTGGAGTTTCCCTTCCCTTTTAGGGTGTTTGATCCATACTCTATGGAAGGGGTTTGTTAGCACTTTATCTCATCTCCTGTTAAACAGTAACACATGGTACATGAGTGCAACCAGCAGACGAGAACGATAATCACCAAGGCACCAATTTATTGGTAAATATGTTTGATTAGTGATGATTAGTGACAGTTTGTAGCCTACTTGCAGTTACACTGTCCAAGATTTTGACATTTCTATCCCCTGGTGACAATTTTGCGTTCTGTTAAAAACTCTGTATTATGCAAGCCAGTGTTTTACCTCTGTGCTCATCTTGTGGGATTAATTAGAATTAGCTGCTGTTGATTCGATTGGCTGAATGCACAGGCAGTGGTCATATTTAGCTTTGTTAAATGGCCTGGTGAATGGTCATTTCATGGGTTCAGGTCAGAATGATGCTTACTGTCCAAAACAGACTGAGGTCTTTTTAAGAATTACAAGGTTCTGTCAGGGTGGAAGACATGCAAGTGCAGGACTTTGCAAAGAGTCCAAGCATTGTATTGGGAACCAGCAACGTTGAGATAAAGCAGAGGCCAGCATTGAATCTAAGTCTTCTTACAGCTTGATGTTTTTGTCTGAGGGAGAATGAGACTGTTTGTCTTTAGACAACATACTGAAACATCCTTCAGGGCCAGTCTGCTAATATCCATCGCTGTCTCCCTTGGGTACCAAACCCCAATCTTCACCTCAGGCCAGAGCACATGTCCAGCAGTCTTCTTAGTTTTCCTATCCTTTTATTTTGTCAAGTTGTTCACATAGAGAAATCTATTTTCAGTAATCCCACGGGCCGTAACTGTAAATACGCATTTTTTTCATAAACAGCTTGACCGATTTACTGTGTTGACAGCAAGAAAAACACGAGTTTGAACCAAGATTGTTGATTCATGAGAGTAACTCATAAACTGCGTTGTAGTGTGCACACATGGTCAAGATGTTTGAACTGAGAGCAGAAAAGAGTGATATTAGGGACAGAATGTTGTGTGTTTGTCAGGGCCAGATGGGCTGGTTTCAAGTGTGTACTAGAACCCATCAGGGGGAGGTTATTGGACCTAGCTCTGAACCTGTTGCTCTTCAGTATGTCCTTAGAAAATATTGTTATTATGTGTTAATTTTTTTTAATTTTTATTTTATTATTTCTAAAATATGAGCACAACAAAGTTCATTTCCTACCACAAGTGAAAGAAACCATTAAAATGTAATTTAGTTTCCATTTTTCCCATCAAGTAAACCCTCATCATTCCATTGTGCTGTATTAAAGTCCTGAATGCGGTTGATATTTTAATCCTTTTTCTATGGAAACTGGATTTTGGTCACTGCTGATATCTTATATCTTAGCGGCAACACAGTAGCCTCCAGAGTAGCACGCAGAGCTGCAGGAAGGCCTGTTGATTCAAGGGCCTCAGGTTATGAATGATTGTTTCAGTCACCATTACCTGGACTGCAGGGAATCAAGTTTTCTTTAAAAAAAAAAGAAAAAGAAAAAAAAGAATCAACACTTGATAGTTTTGTAGTACAGGAAAGAATGCAGTCAGACCAGCAGATGAGCAAACAACTGAGTTTCAATTGACTTTCAGAAACGTGTGACAGCCAAAGGCAATGATGAAGTCTGTGCCTTTAGTAAACAGCAGTTGATGTCATCTCACTGTGGTTTGCAAATTAGCCACCAGCGACAAAAAGTTCTCTGGGCAGTCCTGTAGTTATTGATCTCTAATATTCTGTTGTGTGGATGTGTGTGCTGCGGAAACTGTCATTGATCAGAGGAGCAAATACTGTAATCAGCAGTATTGACTGTGATGTAAAGACAGTGCTTTTCTTAGCCTGGGCCTTTATCTTATCCTTTACATCCTCCTTCATTAATTATACTAGGAGTTCCCACTATTTTGTCTGTGTGTGTGTGCATTGGTGTGTTTGTCCATTTTCCACTGTTCCCCACCAGTCTGTTGCTTTTACCAAAATTGTAGAACATCTGAAAGCTTCACTGTGTTTGGGACTACTGGTAGACTTGCAGCCATCTTTTTTTCTACCTCTGTTACAACCATTGTCTTTTTGCCCCTCCTTTAGACACACACCTTCTATGAACACTCAAAAAGAAGCTGACCTGAATTTTAGCATTTTTCTTTTTTGCAGATTGTTTTTTTTTTTTATAGATTTCACCTTTTCATCTGTTTTCTTCTTTTTATTAGAGACCCTCTACCTTCATCTCTCACTCTCATCTCCGTCCAGTTTTTCAGACAGTCGTGCTGGGTGACCATATCTCCATGGTAACAAAGATAATGACAGCAGCTAATGCTCGCAGGTTGAATGTCTGATCTGTCAAACACCTCATCATTGTGACCAGAAAAAGAGCTCATTGCAGGAAAATAGGTCTTCTAAAATTAGGCCTGTGTGCATTTTGCCGGGACCATTTTGCAGTTGCAGCACATTCGGAGCCCTGTGGTAGCTGCAAGAAGTGGGTTGATCACAGTGCAGTTGGCCAGATGACCAGAAGCGCTGGTGTTACAAGGAGCACATGATGTATTCCCGATGCTGTTGTTCCTCTTGACAGTCAAGTTTAGCAGCTGAGGGTTCAAGATAGTTTAAGGCAGAGACTGTTTACTTAACATTTGGGCATGTGCACATGTGCAAAGTCTACTGGCTAAAACCCACAAGGGCACTGCCCTCTATGCCATCTGTATTGTTGGCCATTGTCCTGAAATTAAGGATGTCTTATAATGAAAGGGGATTGTGCTCAGGCACATTTGGACCTGGAGCAAAGTGAGTACGAGATTGCAGGGGACTGGTAAGATTTGGCCTGGTTTGGGGGCAACAAGCTTAGTATGCGTGCGCCCCTAGATCAATGCTGTTCCTCTCTCAGGGTTTATTTAAATAAGTGAACGTTTGTTTTTGATAGTAAACAGGTCTTTTCTCCTTGTCAGAAGATGCAGCGTAAACAGTTTGTTCAAATCCAGAGCATTTTTAATTAGATGCAGGCAAGTGTGTGTGTGCGTGTGTGTGTGTGTGTGTGTGTGTGTGTGTGTGTGTGTGTGTTTACTCTCCGCCCAGCTGTTTGTGTTCCCTTTGAAGCATCACCCCAGCCTGTTTAATTTGGCTGCTAAATATTCAGATTTGATTATATGGGCCGACATCCTTATCAGCCAGTCTCTATTACCATCCCGGAAGGGAACCACCCCAAATCACACCCATGCTAACACTCGACATGGCGTCAAGGTCACCACATACCAAGAGATGTCACGTGCTCGTCTCTCCAGACATAATGTGTTTAAGTAAAAGATCCTGCGTTATAGTGAACCAAAGGCTGATGATATCCTATCCCAGATAATGTATGATCTGTGCAGGATTGAGAACTCATACCTCTCTGGTGACGATATCAGGCTATTATACTTTGACATATTCTGGAAATAACACTTACGGTCTTAAAACCTGACTAAATATTTTAGGTTTTGTTGTGGATTTTTGCACTGTTGGGTCATGTGAATTAATGTGCACATGTCAGCACGGAGCAGCCACAGGTCATCCTTTGTGTATTTATTTTTGGCCTGCAGCTGGTTCTTCCTCTTTAACTGGTGTGTGTTTGTGTGAACGTGCGAGTGAGGTCACCAGTGTGGGCATTCACGTGTTCACGCAGTATTTTGTTTTCTCAGCCGTTGCGGTGTTGCCACATACTTGTTCAGTCGGTCACTGAGGATGTTCTGCTCAACCTTGACCCACATATCTGTTCCTTGGTGGCTGTCCTCTGGCCTGGATATCTGTTAGGATTTTTGACTCAGGAATCTGTCATTTCTGAGTCAAATACACAACCTTGTACATTGATGAAACATGATACGTCTGGATCTGGCCTCTCTTTGCTCAGGTGATGGTTGTTTTCAGAGGGAAATTGCATTTTTTTTTTTTTTTTCCCTGAGTGAGAGCAGGAACAACAGACAGCCAGATGAGGAGAGGGCACTCCATTTTCAGTCTCTATCAGCTGTTTGACTGATGAATTATGGATGAGGCTATAGATTGTTTAGCTCAGGTCTGCTCCACTGACCCACTTTGAATTCAATTCAAATCTGATCAGAAACCTCATGGGAAATCTTGTCATATTTCCCCCCCTTTTTTCTTGTGCTTATCAGCCAAGAGGAGTCCAAAAACCATCCCAGACAGCTAAAATATCATATGCTTTACTTGGATAGATGATGTTTAATGTGTTCCATGCTGACGTACCAACTGTTTTCTGGCTCCCTCTTCTCCTTATCTCTTTTCGCCATCTCACCTTGAGTTATTTTTAACCGTCTAGGTTGGGTCATTTGTCTTCTCGACTTAATCACCCTTCCTCCCTCTTGTGATTAAGAACCCACAAAGAATTTCTGTGTCAGAGCAGCTCTGTTGCAAACGTCAGCTCATCTGTTAACTAGGAGAGAAGATACTAAAGGAAAATGCAATTGAAAGGAAACCTGCCAGGAAATGATTGTCAGCACAGGAAAAAATGACTGAAAGATGACATGCCATGTCCAGCATATTCTGTGTTGTGGCTCCCCCTTGTGGCTGAAATTAGAAAGTTTTTCTCAATTTTACTAAGTCTAAAATTACTTTTAGGTACATTTAACGTGGAAGCCTATATATTGCATCAACAATAAATAAGAAAGTAACATTTTGTTCAGGATACTTTGCTGTCTTGTTTATGAAGAGATGGCAGTATATTTAGCTCTGTGTACTGTCTCCTGGTGCTCTGGGTATTGTAAAGCTACCGGCCAGCTCAACTCTCCACTTAGGACCGGTGCCACTTTTTGTTTCCATATTAGATAATCAGGATAAGATGAGGATAAACAGAAGCAGCTCCACTGAACACAAGCCATTAATGTTAGACAAACATTGCTTCTCTTTACACACCTGCCTTTTCCCGAGCACACACACTCATCTTTACTATACAGTTTGACCTTCCTTTTCTCCATGTGCCCTCCCTGGGTCTTAAGCACATGACCTCCAGATGTATTTTTGCTGTTCACACACTTGTTACTTTGGAGTGAAGAGTCCATTCATAGTGCGTGTTTGAGTGAATAGACTCAGGACCTGCTGCTAATCTCCTAAAGGATTGAGGGTTGTACCAACAAAACCCATGTGACTGATACAGGAAGTAAATAGTCAGTGAACCAGATCTGAGCCGAAAACATGATTGTTACTCCAGTGTGCGTTTTTATTGCTGCTTTTATTGTTTTTCTTCATAGCCCTCTTTCCTCTAGCTCCTTGGAATTGTCTCTGAACCCACAGTCACAGAAGCCTCGTGTGCATAATGCCCTACAGTTTATGTAACTGCTAACAGGACCATTGATTATACTGGAGCTTAGACAAGTGGCAACCCTTGTTGGACCGAGCACTTCTTTTTATAGGGAAGGTATTGTTCAACATGGCCAGAGCCCCCAAGTCGTGGTTGTCTTCTCTCTCGGGCTTGAATTACTTCCAGTTTCTGCAAAGCTCTCGGTCTTCTGCCTTTACGTAACCTCTTACCCCCCAGTGGCACTTTAAAATCAATCACAATTTACAGTCCCTGGAGAGAGTCCGCTGTCTTTATGTCAGGTCTTTTTTTCTTTTTTTTTAAATTCCATTTACTCACACTTCTTCTACTTTTTGTACTCTTTTTAACTCCACCACACATGCCAGATTTAATGAAACTCTATTTAGCTTTGAAAACTGTGGTTTTAGTGTTTGATTTTCTCATTTGTGTGCTATGTGCAGTCATCCATATCAATCAGACCTCCTGAAAAATTCATCATTCTATTGTACTCAGACCTTAAACTGCTGGGTGGGTCAAAACATCAGAGCAGCCACACAACACCAGTTCATCTGGTTCTTGCTTCCCTTTACATGTGCCGTGAAAAGAGTTGTTGTCATGTGAAGTGTTTTGTCATCAGATTAGGTCATTGCCCTGTCTGGGAGGCACTCATCAGATGAGGCTCTGAATGGCAACAGAACAAAAAATTCTAAGCTCTAAGTTGTGAGTGTAGCGCCATCAGGTGGTTTAGTCCTGAAGAATGGGGTTTTACTCTCATATACTGACTGACTGGCTGACTGAAATATAGTAAAAGAAAAAAAAATATTATCTTGGAGGAGCAGGATGCTAATATGACAACGCCCTGATCTTCTGTATTTCTGTTCCTCTAATTATGCATTAAGCTTTTTCCTAAAAGATTCTTTAACTATTCCATTTAGCATACACTACTGATGCCATTCTGTCAATTGAAATTGCAAATTTTACAGTCCTGGCTGTTCTCTTTTGTCCTCTAACTTTGACTAATGTGACACTGCCGAGGTAAACCCCTGAGGCATGAAAACTTCCTTCATTATTTAGCTTTCATTGGCAGACACTTGTCGGGGTACAAGGGCACCCTAACCCCTTGTGAATTTGGCATTGCAGAGCCACCGGGCTATTTTAGGTATGCTATTAAAGCTTGTGACCCGGAGAATGAGCAGAGATGTCCTGAGTCACTCTGGAAGCTTCAGTCTCTGGACTGACAGGAGCGGCTGGGGGACACATAGTACAGTATGTATACGCGACTCTGCAGGCCGCAAAGAATGCACTGCATGCCTGTCTGAGGGAACACATTAGTCAGAAGTGTCCGTATAGGATTCCCATAAGTGACTTAAGGATGACCATCAATGCAAAAATACTAGGGCTGTCAAGCAATTAATGTTTTTTAAATTACAGGATGGATTAATCACGATTGATCACAGTTCAGAAATGTGGTTGATAAATTCCAATTTTCTTTACTACATGTCTAGAAACCAGCTGAAAATTCTTATTTAAGCAAGTTTTTTTGTGTGCACACTGCCATGGAGAGAGGCAGACACTTAACTAAGCAGCTACTCTCAAGTGTGTTTAGTTTTTCAAGTGAAGCGAAGAGAATACAGGTGAAGTGCTTTAACTTAAAGTGATTGAATGATCCTGCCAGGCTGTTTTCTTCTCGTGTAAGCAGCCTTTTCCTTTAATCCTCCCCGCCGTCTCCCTCCTGACTCCTCCCATTTTCTCATTAAAGCCATGTATTCACGCTCTTTCCCTCCCTCTTATTGGCTTCCGCTCAGAAGTTTGTGGAGTGCTTGTCCAGCTTTATCCTTCATGCACCATGAGGTGCTTTTATTCTCCCTAATTGGTTTTGGAAGTCATGCTTCACAGACCACAGAGCTTAATTGCATAGAATGATGCAACGTGGAGGACGGTCATAAAATAGAGCTTGTGTTTGAATATGAATCTGTAAAGGGGACTGACTACAGACAACCACCGATTTATTTATTTTTTCTTGCAATTTGTCCTGCTTGTACAAATGAGGCCTGTTGTATATGATTGTAGTCATGTGCGCAAATATATGGATTTAAATAGCAGCTATGTAATCATCATATGACTGTAATCTGTTTAATCTTGTGTTTCCCGGGTTGTTTGTTTCACCCTGTAGTAAAAATGTCCAGCGCTTTTTTTTTATGTTACATAAAAATCCTTTAAGCGCGTTTCAGACGGGTCTTTGTTACTGTGAGCGGTGACCCTCTGACACCTTTTATCAGCGCACATTGGAAGCACAAGGTAATTCATTACTGCAAACTCCTCCATGAACCTGATTGAACGTGACAACGTGATAACTGAAGTGGGAGCACAAGACTTTCTGCCTGAGCTGTGCACTGTTGCAGATCTGGGCTGGCTGAGAAACCCAACAGAAGAAAGAGCCCCCCCTCTTCAAAAAGCTTCCCCTCAGCCCCTCTCTCTCTCCTTTGCTCCCTCTTGCTGTGTTTCCCCCTCTGTGACAGCTCCTGATGGGCTCCTTTTTTCTGCCTGCTCCCTCACATCCATCCTCCGGGTCACTTCCTTTTTTTTCTTCCTCTGTGGATTTATCCCCAGCGGATTCTTTGAGCACAGTGAACTCTTTCCTCTTTCAACTCTGCCTCCAGCCAGCCTTGTGAGTTTGATTAACTACCTTGGTCCTGTCACCTGCAGCAGATGGACTCCTTTTCTTCGTTTTCCCACTGATGCACGCTGTCTTTGGAAGCCGTGCCTAGCAAGCCGTATGTACGCTCATACAGTTGCTGTTTGAGTTTCATTCGCAGTGAAGCACGGCTATGGATTTCTGTGAGCCGCTGCTTTGTGATCCAGTTGGTTTGTAAACTCTGTAGCTATTAATACTTAAGCTTGGTTGCCAGAGGATTCAGAATTTTTCAATCATCTTCCAAAAGTCTCCTCTTTGTTGACAAGCAGGAAAAAAAAAAAGTTCAACGGTATTTGGGTCAAGTGGACTAGTGTAGAAGTTTGCTGAGTGATAAATGCTCCCTGAAGGCCACGTTCATCCCCTCTCCCCGCGCCGTGGTCATCTCCTGAGAGACGCACAAATAGAGAGACCAAGGAATTTCACATTTGGCTACCATGGAGGTCATCCTCAACCTGGTTACTGCTGATAATTCTCCAGTCCTAACTCCAGCCAATGTGAGTCTGCACCTGTACACACTGTGTGTGTTTGTGTGTATGTGTGTTTCCATACAAGCTACATGTATCACGTAAACTGACTCTGGTTTAACACTTAGAGTTATGTAATATTCTGATGAATGGCCCTCGTTGTTTTCATCCATCAGATTCCCTTGAAGAAAACACGAGGCGATTAAAATGTAAACCATTTGTGTTGGTGCATGTGTGTATTTCAGTATAGTTCTTGCAACATGGATGATTTTGAGCTAAAACAAAAAGGAATGTTAAGAAAGGGGTTAATCAGATCTTTCAAATGCACCACCATTCTCTTAATTGTGTAATGATGTCATGGCTGCTTTTCAACTGCACATCTTTGGATGCAGACGAGGATTTTAACTGTTTGATAGAAATGAAAATCTCTTCAATGCTGTAGTCTGACTGTGCCCACCACTTCCTGATCCCCAGACTGCAGGGTTGAAGATCAAACCGGCTAATCAGAAGTGTGACGTTCATTCACAGATGATTGGCTTCTTGCCCTGTGTGTGATGTTGTCCGAAACAAGCAGTTGAAATAAGTCGTCGAGAAGACAGCCAAAGCATGCTTTACAGCTAAATGGCCTATGGATTATTTTTTTGTGACAAGCCCCATGCCCACCACGAGTTCATGGTCCTTTGTGATGGATTTTGGACTCTGGAGATAAGACGGGTCAGAAAGTCAGTGCCAGCTGCGTGAATGTGGATATACCATGACATATCAGTGCTCCACTGTGTCCGTACTTCAGAGAATGCTGTCATAGGAGAGGTGAGATTTCACAGGAAGGAACCTGAACCTACAGTATCGCGGTGGTGTCAGGCTCAGTACAAGGAGCCGCTGCATCATGAGAAACCCAAGCTGACATCACAGGAAGCTCCTGAACTCCCTGTAGACATGCGAGGCATAACAAACACTAAGGTACTGTAATTTTTCACCAATAAAAGATATCTTAAAAGGTTGACCTTGAGGGTGGGGAAAAGATTTTATGTTTTGTTGACATCGGAAATTGTGATTATCAACAGCTTAATTCTACAGACTAAGATTCAAGGTGTCATATTTACACTAAACACTATTAAGATTTTTATGTAAGTGTGAAAAAATGTTAAATTCTTTAAATATATTGTTACAAAAATGAGAGATCTTTGCATGATAAGTACTCACAAATGCAACTGTGGTTCGTATTTGATTAGTTTTAAATGATCGTTCTTTAAGCGTCAGTTATCTTGAATTGATGGCTGTTGTTATTCTGCGGCCATCAGAACATCTTGGCTGTAACTAATCTGGTTACTAACCAAACAGAATCAGTGGACTTAGAGACAGGGAGAAGAGAAGGACACCGAGTCAGAAAGAAGAAATAACCAATTAGAAAACATATGTGAAACAGCCTTGTGATAGGAGGGGTTTGGCAGTACAAGAAGTTCCTGTTTTGTGTCTGTGTAATGCAGATCAAACGCTTTTAATGCCTTCTTTGTCTCTTCTTTGAGATGCACGGCGTAGGGGTTTGGGTTTGGGAGGATTTTGTAAGTTGTAGATATGGAGGGAGTGAAAACACACCATGTATGTCAACAAGTGATGCTTGCACATTGCTAGTAGTGGGGGTGCAAGGCTCAGGTGGTAGCGCTTTCATTCTAGTGGACAGTTGTTGGTTTAAATCAAAATGTAAAAGACAATGCCGCACAAAAATAAGGAGACAAGAGTCAAGACACACACACACACACACACACCGATCTGACCAGTTATATTGCCCTGTGAGCTGTGCTATAGCTAACAGACAGACAGGCAATGCTAACATTGACTCAGAGGTCAGTGCTTCGTGCTTCGAGAATTAAACTGTGGACTGACAAGCAGGTTGAAAAAAATTTATGACAAGAACCTGCATGACCATATCAGGGACGAATCTGCCCGTGTTGTTTTAGCGTTCAGGTGTTTATGCGCACGTAATACCAGCTGCACATGCTTCAGTAATATCGTGTGACTATTTTTAAGACAGCTTGGCACATGAAGCCCCTTTTACAGTAATAATGACTCGATGTGAAAATTAAGTCATGACAGTGACCAGTCATACATATACTGTATATGACACTCTTGTTTTGCTTAAATAATTGAAGGATATGTCTGCTTCTAATGAATTTATGGCTCAGTAAAGGGATGAAGAGGATGATGTGGTACCAGTCTGTACGGGTCATTAGGCCTTCTTATCACAATTTCTAAAACCTGTATCTGCTCTTCATTGCATGTTATTCTATATCAGCACTCATTTGACTTGTCCTTTGCTCTCTTTATCTCAGTCTTGAGACAGCGGCAACACAAGCACCATTACAGGAATGATACATTTATGAGCCAGGAAACAGCAGTCTGAACATTGTCCTGGGTTGCCTGCTGCGAGGTCCTTGTTTGTTTGGGTTTGGAATTGGTGTGTTTCAGTAGATCAGTTCGGCTTTGAGATGGTGTGTCTCTGTCAGGCCAGAGAAACTGGGAAATGTTCCAAAGCATCCTAAAATGGAACAAACTGGCACCTTATTTATACGATGACAGCTCCCCCGCTGTAGCTGGGCCTGCTGTTCTGTAGGTGTGTGTTTTGCAGGGATCCTGTCTGTCACGTCCTGGCCTGGCTCCTGGGAGTATTTTAGGACCTGGCTTTGTGTTTTTCTAGTTTTTAGCTGTTTTCAGCCCTCTGGCAAAATTGTTTTCTTGGGTTCAGCCCGGTTTTGCCCCCTGAGGCACAGTTCATTGCTACATAACTTTAAGATATTTATATATATGTTATTCAATTTACTATTCAAGTAGTCAGTTTTTCTTTTAAGATTGTAATGGCTTTCTGAGTTAATCTCTTATTTTTATTCCTACTTATGTGTTTTTTGTACTATCAACATCACTGAAAATGAGGGCTGTCTCCAGTGTTTTCCTGAGAATGGATTAAATACGTCATGAATGAACTGTACGCATTGTGCACAGACCAGATCATAAATCTGTAAATCCATAAAAAAGTTTTATCTGAACTCAGGTGCTGATTTTATCAGCTGTCCCAGTGAGCTAAAAATGTTGACCAGAGTTAATATTTCTCTGCAGTGTAAGCCCTTAGCTTAGTCACGTGTGTCTATGTTTGGGGACTGATAGAATGACTGGTTTTTCCAGTCCTCTTTCCATTTTATAAGCTGGTGGCCCAGACAATGAGTTTTCGACATACCTATCCATCTACTCAGGACTCTCTTGTCTAATTTGATCCAAGGGATTTGCCTCACATCTAATTGATTATTTCAGTGCAAAATAAACTTGTTCTGTTTGCCCTTACATTTTGAATTATTGCATTGTTTCATGGTTTCATCCATGTTTTTTTTTTAATTTTTAAAAGACCTTTATTAAAATGAACAGCTAAAATGAATTACCGGTAAACTATGTAAAATCTGGTGGAAAAGGAAAGGAACATTTTGGTTTATTCAACCAGAACTTTATTTTTGTTATTATTTTATGATTTAATGTTGTAAACGCACAGCTGTTATAAGTGGAATAATTACATGCTGGTATAAATTATTATAGGGGTTATATTAGTTATTACTAGGTGAATTGAGTTTCCCGGCTCTGACGCTGTTTCTGCCCTCGGTGAGAATGATTGACAGCTGCCTGCCGCGCGGCTTAGAGGGTGATGTCATCTCACGCCGCGACGGGTGGGGGCGGCACGATGAGTCAGGGGGCGTGGCTTCCGGCAGTGCACAGCCGGGGATGGTTTCAGGTGAGCTCAAACTTCCACAACAAGCCGGGCGAGTCGCAGACATCCTGGATTTCGAGGAAACTTTGCGGGTAGAATCGGGCTGTTTAACTCCAGAAACAGGCCAGATGAGAACGCACTGCTCGGCTTCACTCAGGAAACAATGCACTGGGAACAGTTTCTCCGTCTGACCAACGGAAAGGTAAGACGCTTCTGCGCACACCTGCTGCGGTTGGCCAGGACAGTTTGTTAAACTCCATAAAACTTGACGCGCAAGACTTTCTTCCCACCCGGATGCGCTGTGGTTTGTGTTGTTTGCCGAGATGTCCGTCGTCAATTAGTCACGGCGCTGCGAATGTAGCTGCAAAAGGTGTAAGTGGAAAATGGATTTCTTCGTTCTACAGTGCCGCAGTGTTCGGTGTGTTCTTCCCTTAAGAATGACAATCACAGTGGCTTCTTTGGCTGCCTCTGCGGGAAGGTGTTGGGGTCACCGTCTTCTCAGGGAACATGAGAAAAAAAGATCCTTTGTTAGATTGTTGCACAAATATTTTGCATAATAATGTCGGAATCGGCTCAGTGTATCGTGCAGATTGATAATCTGAATCCACCGCTGTGAAGCTCCATCCGTAGTCTTATCATGCTCTGTCCGTTTGAAGAGTCAAAATAAATAGAGAATATGAACATTTTGTTGAGCAATGTCATTTGTTCATGACTATTCAGTTAAAGGGGAATAGTGTTAATTAACAATTGATCAGTACTCTCAGCTGTGATGGTGATGGTGGCCGTTTCTCTTTATTTCTACTTTCTTTTACTTGTAAACTTTCAATATAGAAAATCACAGTCCACATCTTCCTCTTCACAGAAAATGACCACAAGTGAACTCTCAACATGACAAATTTGCCGTCTTTTTGAGCAACTGTCTGCAAAAAATGCAGAAGCATCTATTTTTATGGTGTTTCAGCAAAATTTCAAAAGCAACCCACATGCCATTGACGCCTTTTCCTTCCCTGTTTATCTCCCATTTTATTTTCTTCCCTTATCCCCCTTTCCTTCTCTGTCCCTTTGGTTCCTCTCCTTTCCTCCCGTCCTCTGTTCAGATTGATCGACTGGAGGTGAGCGGGTTGGCCCAAACACCGCTCGCTGTTTCTTGCGGGGCAGACGGTTCGTTCCCTGGAGCTGAGGATGGCACCCCAGACCCCCAGCGCACAAAGCAGGCCATCGCCCAGCTGCAGCAGAAAATCCTCAAGCTCACAGAGCAGATCAAGATCGAACAGACAGCCAGGGACGACAACGTTGCTGAATACCTCAAGCTGGCCAACAATGCTGACAAGCAGCAAAGCTCGCGCATTAAACAGGTGAGAGGACAATCTTTGAACTATTAATGTGCAGATTAATCCAGGCCACTAATTGGCTTGTGGTCTTAACAGGGAGCCGTGACACTCTCGCTCATTAACTCTAAAGTGGATTAATTCAGTGACGTTTATGCGCCTCACCAGCTCTTCGTTTCTGTGCAGGTTTTTGAGAAAAAGAACCAGAAATCGGCTCAGACCATCCAGCAGCTGCAGAGAAAACTGGAGCACTACCACAGGAAGCTACGGGAAGTAGAGCACAATGGTATCCCACGCCAGCCCAAGGATGTGCTGCGTGACATGCAGCAGGGCTTGAAGGATGTCGGGGCTAAAGTCACAGGCTTCAGCGAAGGCGTGGTGGACAGCGTGAAGGGAAGCCTCTCCAGCTTCTCTCAGGCCACACACTCGGCTGCTGGCGCCGTCGCCTCTAAACCTCGAGAGATCGCTTCGCTGATTCGCAACAGATTTGGCAGCGCCGATAACATCCCCTCACTTAAAGACTCGCTGGATGATCCATCTGTGGAGGAAGGCAGCCGTTCACTAGGGAGCGCTGGTCAGCATCTTCAGGCCAGTTCCAGGTACTGCAGCGACGACGACTGCTCCAGTGCTACCTCTGGCTCGGCAGGAGCCAACAGCACCACTGGAGCGCCCGGAGGACCCCCCAGTTCCAAGGGCAACACACTGGAAAGGAGCCAGAGCTCCAGCTTTGACATGCTGCTGCAGGAGGTGCAGGACCTAAGGGAGGGCCAGGCGAGGCTAGACGAGAGCCTTGATGGGCTGAAAAGTCACTATCAGAGGGACTACACAGTGGTTATGCAAGCACTGCAGGAGGAGCGCTTCAGGTAAAGCAACCAATTAGGCCAAGAGTTCATGCATTCTTAAAGAGTGCAGTGTTCAGCTCGTGAAATCCCCTTAAAACCCAGCTTTGTGTAATTGAGTAATAATTTTAGAAGGATACAGATCACACATTTGATGCCGTCGCAGGCATTTTTTACTCTGCACAGAGATCTTTTATCTAATTTGGAAATCCAAACCCTTACTTTGACACGTAGGAGGTTAAATAAAGCGAAACTTAGACAAATGTTTATGCAGATTTTTTAGTTTCACTCTAATTTAAAATAACTGTTTATTCAGCTCTGTTGACTCTTTCACATTTGGATTGAGCTTAAAAGTTTTAGTAGTTTTGATCATTTGGACTACGGAATTTAAAATCAACTCTTAAATGACTATGACGCATGTCTGCACATTACATGAGGTTCCGTGGGTATTAGGATTTTTAATGCGTCAGTCAGTCACGTTATCACGTAGCTCCACGATTATTTTTTGCATAACAAAAAAATATTCACTGAGACTTTCTTAATTCAGACCACAAGTTGTATTTTTGAAAATGAATGTGGAGCTAAAATCAGCTGCATAAACATCTTTATTGGATATTTTTCTGAAGCAATATTTTTGTTCAGTGGGAAATTGCAGCCTCACCTTAGTTAGGTATGTGGTTTATTTTGTCTGCCTAAAATATTGTAGAAAATTATTTGAAAACAGAAAAAGATGATGCAAACAAAGTGGCCTCTTTCTTTCTATTCCTGTCCTGTGAAGAGCATCAGCATGTGTGTAGCTTTCACAGTAAACAGCAGTGTGGATGCCTGTTCTTCTGTTGAGTTGAGTACCTGCGATTGGCTAGTCTCCTCTTAGTGACTCTTTCTGATTGGTCAGCTGGATCAGCAGATGAGTAAGTGCCTCCTAATTGCGTCAGGGAGAGTGGCCGGTTCAGTCAGGTGCCGTGTGCGCAGACCCATCAGGGTCGGTTTCTGCTAATTTCTGCATCTGTCTCCTCGTTTAAGCTAATTATACTATCCGCTCTCACGTGCTCAGGTGCGAACGTCTGGAGGAGCAGCTCAACGACCTGACAGAACTACACCAGAATGAGATCCTCAACCTCAAGCAGGAGCTCGCCAGCATGGAGGAGAAGATAGCCTACCAGTCGTACGAGAGAGCCAGAGACATTCAGGTGTGTGTCGGCCCACCGTCCCCACGCACAAAGTCCATCTCAGACATAAAATTAAAATCACCCTATTCAGAATTACTCAATTATTCTGGACCCTTTTTCTTATTATCTCATCCAGCTTCACAATTGGTTATTTCAGATATGAAGCCTGTTCTGCCAATGAATTCAGAAGAAGGCGATAAGAAAAAAATTAGTTTGAAGTATTAATATAATCAGCCTGAGTGGGAAGCAGTGTTTTCTTTTCTTCTAATGTTGTGAACAGGTTCTTTATAGAAAAAGATTAAATAGGTGTGCGCATAAACTATTCCTTTTATGTAGTCAGGAGGCACTCAGGCGGTGCAAGCATTACCTCATTGTGACTGTTGACACTGTCAACAGGAAGAGTAGACGGGGATTTCGTCTGTGGCTCTGCTTTTTGTTAGGATGAATAACAAGCATTTCATTGTGGGTGTCTCGCATTTCTCACGTCCTTTCCTGACGTTTTTAAGGGCTTTCACTTGAAGTGTGTTTTTCAGTTTTGCCCCACAAAGCTAAGCTGCTCCTGCACTGCGTTTCCCTCCCTGAACAGTAGGGGGCAGTGTATGTCTTTAGGAAAAAAGCCATAAATCCATTTAAGTGACATTATCCAGTTGTAATTGGTGTCTGCACCTGTTCTTTTGAACTATTATTATTAAAAAATATGGCCATTATGGTTGAGCAGATCACTGTATATTTTCTCTTATCTTCTGCAGGAGGCTCTGGAAGCATGTCAGACCAGGATCTCCAAGATGGAGCTCCAGCAACAGCAGCAGCAGGTGGTCCAGTTGGAGGGGCTGGAAAATGCCACAGCACGGACCCTCCTGGGGAAACTTATCAACGTGCTGCTGGCCCTCATGGCAGTCCTTCTGGTCTTTGTCTCAACTGTGGCCAACTGTGTGGTCCCCCTGATGAAGACACGCTCCCGCTCCTTCACCACTCTGCTCCTCATCCTCCTGCTGGCCTTCTTGTGGAGAAACTGGGACGCACTCTCAGGCTACACACATCGTGCACTGCAGTCTCCGGGGTGACCAGATTGAAGTCACTATTTGTTACGTTATTGACATGGGGTGATGTTACTGTAGCCACGGCCCTGCTGGGGGTTTGAAGAATGTGACAGCTGTTGGAGCTGCCTGACCAGGCAGCGAAAATTCAGCCAGACAGACAAACATTGGACAAGGCTTTGAATCGAGAAAAGAGGAAGTAAAGTTGATAATGCTCCTGGCTGCCATTTTCATCTGGAAGGAGAAGACTGTTTACATTTTTGAAGATGAACTATGTTGCTTCCCCTCACAAAAAAGCAACATTTTTATCTGTGCGACTAAATAAGTGATAATTATTATTTCTAATAATATTATTTTTATTTTAGTTTCTGTTTAATTTTATTCAGTACCATGTAGCATTAAGCTCCAGATGAGGAAGAGTTTAGTGAAGCTGGGTCGGCATTTCCGCTGAAAGGCCCGGTCTAACTGTAGAGACTGATGTCCTTTAGGAAGACTCTCGTCTGTAGCTGTGATTGGGAGATTTGCATCACGGCTCAACATCCACCCACCAGTTACACCTCATTTTGCTGTGATGAAACATGTTTTGGCAGAAGTATGGCCTGGCCTCGGCCTTCGAGTGTCACTGTAATTACACTTTTGTGCTTCCTTACACGTCTAATCGAAAAACTCACGTTTTTTTAAACTTAATTCCTTCCTTTGAGGGGGAAAAAAACTTTTGACTGAAAAATTCAGACTATAACATGTAACAAAAAAGGATGGCTTTACTCAAAAGCTTAGCATTTGCTTTTAAAACGGCCCACTGACCCACAGACCGTGTGCTTATAGAAAGCATTCATCAGTGCTGTGTGTTTAGATGTAGAAACAACTTTGCTCGCTTTCGTTGCCCACATAAAACCAATTTGTCAGGGTAATTGCCTCATCCCTGCCATATTAACACGATCAAATTAGGAAAGAGGCCGCAGTCAGTCGGCTAGATTGCTGCTGCCGCATATCTACAGTGCAGGTTGTCTCCACCGCTGTGCAGGTCAAATGGAGAATGCCTGTATGAAATCATCAGATGCTCTCCCCAATATTTCCCTCTTTTTCTACAACTACACTATTTTTAAGGTGTAAACGCCGAGTGCCAAATCTTTTTAGTCCAGCCAGGGATTTCCTGAGCATCCAAAGGATCCATGCTGAGAGGCAAGTAAAAGGTGAAACTTTGCTCAGTAGGTCTTTTTTTTCTTTCTTTCTTTCCCAAAATCTTATGAATGTCTTGTCTGGATGTCAGAAAAAAATGTACCTCTGTTTTGAGGCTTAACCTTTGCAATCTGACTCCAGATATGAATCCTTCGGTGCAGTCCCTTTGCTCGCTATCCACTCTGGCTTTCTCATCTAGTCCTTGGCAGGAGATGAACCAGCACACGAAGCATTTCAACGTTCATTTCAAGCGCAGATGCCGACTTCAGAGCAGATAGTGAGATCATATGAACTGTACGGCTGCACTTTAGCACACGGGTGGTTCGTCTACACATCACACTTGAGAAACCTTTGATTCACACTTCAGAGGGTGTCACACTTGTAACTCAGCAACACTCATCAGCAGAAGAAGAGACAACTTTGGTCAGGATCACTCCAAGGCAGACAGGAAATGACTTCATCAGTGAACTTGATTCCTTGTGTGTTGAAAGTAGATTTAGTCATCTGTGTTGTCATTCAAGTGCAACAGATGGTTTGAGAGCCTGCTGACCTTTGACATTAGCGTGACTTTGCAGTAACACCAGTGATGTGGTGTTTCCTAAACCACACCAGTGCCTTCTGATGTCCTTTTATAAGTGTGTAATAAAGTGCATTCCTGACTTACATATGAGAATTTACTATTTCTTGAATTGCCTTTTTTTTTTTAAATGTTACGATCCCTTGTCCTTCTCTTGCAGAAGCGTCATGTCACCACTAGATGTCGGCCTTTCACCTCGCCTGTCTCCAGGTTCTCTTCTCAAGTCCCTTATTACTTGAGTAGTATATAGCCAAAAAGAGAAAATTAGTAATGAAATGTAAGTAAATGCATTTTTTTGTTTCTCTTTTCTGCTACTTCACACTCAACTTTATGTTCAAGAGACTAGTTTCCAGTTTCTGTAAATAATTAGAAACAGAAATGCTTTGGGAGCTTATTGTTGAAGGTGAGCTTGTGGTTCTGGTGACTCTGGGGGCAGAACTGGGCGAACAGCATGGTCTGGAGGAGATGAATAGGAGGTGGTGTTGCTCCTTATCGGAAAGGAAACAGGTTGGGAAGGCCTAAAACCTCAGTTTTACTGCCAAACGGATTATATTTCCTATTCCGAACGCAGGGGAGGGAGATTCTCGCTGCGTTCTACTCCCCAGTCTCACTCACACGCATCCGGTCACACACGCACGCAGCTAAACAGCGTTAGATATTTGCCTGAGCAGCAGCGCGCTGGGTCGCAGCTCGCCGGGTGCTATCTGATGCTGACAGCTCTGACCCACGCTGAGCCGCGATCCCTTCAGACCAGCACGAACGCCCCCTGGCTGCATCACGCACGCGGACCGTTGACACTTGTGGTGGCTTGTACTGTGCACCAAGGGGGGGTTCATTATGTTGCACTTTATCACGGAGCTTTCCTCCTTTTCTCTCCAGATTCGACGCGCATGGCTGTGCGCCAAAGTAAACGCAGAGCGCGCTCATCTGTCCTACTCGAGGCTGTGAAGGAGGGAGTTTTTTTAAGTGTCAGTTCGAGTTTCTTCTAGGTAGCTACAGGGATCCATCTTTGACTGATTTATGCACTCTGTGACACGTTCTTGATAGTTTAATTTTCAGAGCTTCGCATGTAGCATCCGCACACCCCAAAAAAAAAAAAAAACGTATTCGTGAAATCGACAGTGGGCGCATGTGTTGCATTGAATATTTATGAGTAAATGCGCCCAAGAAAGCCATGTTGGATAGATACGGATGTCAAAAGCCGGAAAGGTGCGTTGATTTACCCATCTGGTCGCACTTTCACGGCGGTTAGCGCGCCGTATGTCCCATGAACAGCACCTAACGGATCTGCAGAACTAATGTGAGAGGCGAAGTGCTGGGGACGAACAGGAGGTAGGACGGTGACCTGTCATTAACCCCACGATGAGCGGAACCGAGCAGAGGCGGAGGTTCATGAAATGGACCAAGTTGAAAGGAAGAGCTGATGGCTGGCACATGATATGGCACATGAGCTCACATTACAGCTCCAATAGATAACTTTAACCGTAAAGTTATTATTTGGCACCAGTTTCTGCTTCATTGTGGTCAAAGAAAACACAAACAAAAAAAAGCATTCTTAAATGTGTTGCAGTTAATCCGCGTTAGATATCGCGCTTTTAAAAGAGCTGATGTCGATCATCATCGCCGTTAATCACCAGCTGGTTTACCACAGAAATATCAATTTCCTAATTGATCTCAAGCTTAATTTTGTTTGATCTTGTGTTCCCGACTGTGACAGAGCGACACATGCCTTAAAATAAGTTTGGTACCATTTCTCCGGAATTGTCGTAAAATGGCCGAAAACTTATCAACTTTAGTGTAAAATGCTGTAATAGTTGTCCTCGATTGGATATTTCAAAAGATTAGAGTGACATCTGGGCAGGTTTTGTGTGGTTTAGCCTCAGGAGAGAGTCTGGGAGCCCAACAGTGGGCAGAGGGACAGAGGAGGCAGCCTGAAAAGGAAGCACGACTCGCTTATCGCGTCATTCTGGGTCGAGGCGCTGAGCAGGAAACAGCCTTTCCTCTCGGATTGTCGCAGTCGGAACAAACACACAATTTTGTCATTGCTCAATGCACTCCTCGGCACAGAACACGCGGAAGCCGTCCAGAAGGAAGAATGCCTCCTTCGATAGAGATAGCTGTTCTGATCCTCGGCGTCTTGGCTTTGGAGGCGCGCCGGAGTGCCAGCGCGCTGCACATCCAACAGGCTTTCGCGTCTCCAAATCACACCAATAATTTCGCCGTGGACCCGATTTCTGGGAAGGTCTACCTGGCCACCGTCAACACCATCTACCAGCTGAACGGCACCTTGTCTGTCGAGGTGGAGAAGAGGACCGGACCGGTGGAGGACAACCTGTTGTGCCATGCGCCACAGCTGCCTCAAGCTCCGTGCGAGCATCCCAAATCCCTCACGGACAATTACAACAAGCTCCTGGAGCTGGACAGAGACCAGGGGGTCGTGGTGGTGTGTGGCTCCGTGCACCAAGGGTTCTGCGAGCTCCGAAAGATGGAGAACATTTCGCAGATAGCGGTGGAGTTTCCACCCCAGGGTGAGAAAACTGTTTTCCCCAGCATGCTCAATATAGCTGCGAATCACCCGAACGCATCCACGGTGGGGCTCATCTTCAGGAGCGGGGGAAACACCCGGCTTCTTGTCGGGGCCACTTACACAGGGGCGGGTACCCAATTTTTCCCAAAGAACCACAGCAAAGAGGATCTGCGCTTCGAGAACACCCCGGAGATCGCGATCCGCTCGCTGAACATTAAGGATTTACCCCGACTTTTCACCTATGACATCAACCCTTCTGAGGATAATGTGTTCAAGATCAAACAGGAGGTTAAGAGCAAAAACAAGCTGAACTTCGTCCACGCGTTCACCCAGAAGACTTATTCTTACATCGCCTTTAATAATGATGCCAAAATGGGCCACAAGGAGAGTCAGCCCAACAGCATCCTCGCCAGGATCTGTCTGGATACCGAAAATCCCCGGAAACCTTCTGGACCGGAGAGCAGGAAGCTCACGGAATCCTACATCCAGATGCCCCTGCAGTGTGGATTTAACGGGAACATTTACAACCGGCTTCTGTCCGTTTACCCCGCGAATGTCCCGACAGAAGACGGGAGGGAGCCTGAGCCGCATCTGTTCGGAGTCTTTTCCAAGGGCGACCGAAAGTCCGCTCTGTGCGCCTTCAAGTTCGGAGACATCGAGGAGGAGATCCGACAGGGACGCAGGAACTGCTCCAATTCTCCCAGCAGCGATGTTCAGGTGCTGGACAGCGTTATCCAGGGCTCCGGGGCGGCCTGTGTCCAGAAGGGAAAGCTGGTGGTAAGACCTTCTAGATTCTTTTTTAATGCAACAAAATGCATTTGAATTGACTTTGATTTACAACACATGCATCAATGGCCTATTTTTAAAATGGCATTGGTTAAAAAAAAACATACATTTAATAATGCCAACGTCTTGAAAACTTTGAAATAATTAAAAGGTTAAGGGCAGCGCCAAAAGATTATTGCACGATCTAAACAAGATGAATACTAATATTATTTTATTAAAGTTATAAAACAATATAAAGAATAAAGCCACTTCAGCTTTATTCGTTCCTGACTTGATCTGTGTATCATTTTGAAAATATTGCAGGATTCAAACTGGATTTATTCCATTTGGTTGAAGCCTGGGCATAATAAAATGGAGATTTTGTAGTTTTAATCATCTCCGTGAGGAAAAATCAGAGTCCTGCCTGTAAGCCAGTTGGTCGCATAAACTGTAGATTCCGATTTACGAAAGCGCTCCTGACATTTCAAAGGGAGACAAACCCACTCGTGAGCGTTGTCTCCCCCTGACAGAGGCCCGTTTGGTGTGGGACTGTTAAACCCCTTAAGCCCGACGTGCTCGTGACGCGCAGACGACTTCTCTCAAGAACCAGAGGTCATCACAGTTTAAGGGCTGCTGGAACAATGCAGGGGGTTATGGGAAGGGTGATACTCTCCTCACATCCAGCAGTGTCTCCAGTCAATAGTTTGACAGTCAAACCTCAAACATCTTTATTTTACTGGTGATAAAAATTTTACTGCAGTTGTAGGGAACAAAAACCGCCCTTGTCTGGAGCGCAGATCTCGCCTGGTGTCTTCGGCTCGCCGCCCTCTCGTGCTGTAGCTGTGATCTAGGTGTTGCCAGCTGCATCTCCTTATTTTAATATTTTGAACACGGAGCTCAATAACACTTTCACAGTTTGACATTCCAACTTTTCATTGTGTAAGTTTTGACTGACAGCGCCAGGGTCAAAGGTGGCTGTCTGCCGTGCACCAGCAGCTGCGGCCCAGAGGGGCCGCCGCTCATAATCTTGTTTTCTGAATATCGTCTTAATTGGCCTCTCCAACAGTTCAATTGCGCGTGGCGTCCTTCTCTAATACAAGCCCACAAAGCAGCCCTTTTGCTTCGGTTTCCATTCTAAGCTCAGAGTTTTTGTAGTGAAGGCCAGCATCAAGGGGAAGCCAGAAAACAATTTATGATGAGAAGGAAGCATCTACCAGCAGAGGGGCCTGTGGGAAACAGTTCTACAAATATCTTTTCTGCTTAAACCCCCATTTTTTTCCTGCCCCTGTGTGCTCTGAAACATTCAGAGTACTCCCAGTACAACCCCGGTGCTTGTTTGGGGAGGGAACTGATGCTTTATCCTTGCCCTCCTGGGTTTGAATTTGACAAAAGCAGAATCTTATGAGTGTTAAAGACCCTCGTAAGCCCCTTTCAAGTATTTCCTGAGATCTCGATAAAGTGTCTTAGGAGAATGAGTTGTGATAGCTGCTATCAGCTCTTGTTTCGCTTTCATCATATGGTGCTCTATTTTTTTCTTTCTTTGATCTCTCCCGGTTCTTAATCTGTACTTCAGGTTTCCATATGTGAGCCGATGAGGGCTGATTTCATTCTTTTGTCTTCTAGTTGCAAATGGAGCAGCTGGACTGTGGCGCGGCCCACCTGCAGCATCCTCTGGCCTTACGGAGGCCTTTAAGGGCCCTTCCTCTGGTGGAGTACCCGGCTCTCACTTCCGTCTCCGTGGATTGTGTTCACAACCACGCTGTGGTTTTCCTGGGAACCAGTAATGGACGACTTCGTAAGGTGAGACAAATAAGACCGCGCACGCATGGGAGTATGAGTGTTTCTGAGCTAAAATAACCCCCGTTTGAAACACACGTCTAGCAGATGCAGACTTTTAATAGGTTGAGGCCCTCAAGCTTGGAAAAACACAAGTCTGATGTGGCCAAGTCTGGCAATAAAGCAAACCTAGAGAAGGTGTGTGATTAAACACTCAGGCAGGAATGTCCGCTGTAGTTTCGTCCCCCCCCCCCTCCCCCCCATTATGCAGCCCTTAATCATGCACCCTAATGTTCCGCAAACCTACTCATTGTCTCTGAGGTCACCAGCGTGGCGTTTGAAAAGATCAGCTGATGGGGCATGACTCAGGTGTTTGCTGGTCTGCGACATGCTTCAGAACGCCTGCGGGGGAGTCCAGCCCGTGGAAACTTACTCCTGAACAGTTAACAACATTCCTTAATTGTGTCTCAAGAACATTCCGGTCACCCCTGACTGAGCTCGCCGAGCAGCCCGAAAGCGCCACAAGCTGCGCACGGAGCCGACAGAAAGCTTTCTGAACCTATTGTTTTGAATTAGGCCGGTATGTTTTACTGCACAGAAAGCATTCTGCTGGAGGGGTGCTTCATTTGGGCCCTTGTAAAAGGACTCCTTATATTTCCTCCTGCTCGATGGCTCTGTTTTAGCCCCAGCAGAGCATGCAGTAATTGGTTTTTGGACACTTTTTTGCACCAGCTACACAACATTGGTCAGGACGGCGTTAGCGACTGTGTGTGTGTGTGTGTGTGTGTGTGTGTGTGTGTGTGTGTGTGTGTGTGTGTGTGTGTGTGTGTGTGTGTGTGTGTGTGTGTGTGTGTGTGTGTGTGTGCGTGCGTACGTGGCCTGAGGATAGAGCTGCTGCAGAGGTTAATGGTGCTGTTAGTGTGTGTAATGTGATTCTGGCTGTGAGTTTGGCTCCAACTAAACACGGGGGAACAGTGGTTGAGATTAAGTTAGGCCTCTTTTACTGTCTTTGAGAGAGCCCTCAGTGAAGTAATTTGTAATTACATGCATTTTTTTAATGAAGTCACTCTCTCCCCATTACAGCTGACTTCCATTTTCTGTCTCTCTCAGCTTCCACCTTTATCTCAGTCAGTGTGGTTCAATTTTGCTCTCTGTCTCTGTCCGATTTGGATTAATTTTTAAAAATTTTTCTATTTCTGTTACCGCTCTCTCCGCATGAAAATGTCTTAAGAAATACCCAAAATAAGAAAAGATGTAGTTGTTAACATGCTTCTAAACATGTTTAAGGCCATACATCACGTCATATACCCAATACGGACGCACCTACAAAAGCACACACAAATAAGAACTGGTCACATTTAAGTTCAATAGGCTGCATATTGCCACGCGCCAATGGCTGCTTGATGGTATCACCCACAGTTTTGATGTTTCCTAATCAATTCTATAATCACAATATGAATGTTGTCTCAGTTAGCAGTGCTGCTTTGTGTCTTTCATTCAGTTCTCCCTCCTGCCCTAAGTGCGTCCACTGTTCTGCCCGTACTCCATCTCAAATATGAAAGGAGTCTTTGATTCATTTCCCACACAGGCCAACCGACTGTTTCCCGCTCCTGTTTTTTTTTTTTCCTCTCCCATCCCGCCTCCGTTTGTCTTTATGCTTTCTTTTTACGCCCGGGTTTGCGCGCGCATACGCACGTAGAACGGCAGCTGGTTGAATTCTGTCCTTTCATCCGCTGATAGACAGCAGAGTAAGAGCGACCTGTTAGGACAGCAGGTGTTTTGTTGCTGGCCCCGGTGCTCACCCACTTCCTCCGCCCCCTCGCTCCTGAGCTGCTCCCAGACCAGGTGTGTGGGCTGCTGCTGCTGTTGTTTACCTGCTCTTCATTGTGTCAACCTGTAGTTGCTGGAGTGACAACATGGCGCAGCTGCCGAGCAGCTCCGAAGCAGAAGAGGAATGGAGCGAGTGTTAATGATGGGCGCTTCACAGACCAGCCGCGTCTTTGAACCAAGTCCAGCTACCGCTAATATTTAAAGCTAAAAAGTCAGCAAGTCTCAAGTCCCCCGCATGACCTTTTAATAGCTCCTTTTATGTGGTGCTCTGTTTCAGTCCTGCTCCATGTTTACCTCTGGAGTTTTATCTCCTTTCCCAATTTTTAGTTTAAGTATAGTCAGCACTGCAGAATGGTGGCTTCTAACACTGGAACAGCTCGGTCGGACGCGTTTAAGTCAGACAAAGAATCTAGAATTATGGAAGAAACCGACCTTATTGTGGGAGCTGATCCACTCATTCTGCTGCCAACATTAATCCTCACACCCGAAAGTTGCCATTATTTGTTCCACCATATCAGGACATCATCTTTTCTGGCTGTTTAAGCTCATTTTTCTGAAACCGCCACTCAGAGGCAGAAATCCTGCACCGCGACCTTGACGCTGATTTCGGTCATGATGGTATTCACATGAATAAATCCTTGTGTGCTACAAAAGAAGCGGCTCTGTGTCCATCTCAGAGTCAGTTCCTTTAACTGTTTTCCTTTTTGTGATCTCTAACAGACACAGTGTAAAGAGAGAAGTACAGATGTAAAACTTAAAAGGGAAGATGTGTCACATTTCCTTGGAAAGGCTGCCCAAATACCAAACTTAACTCAAATAATAGTGCCTCCAATTGTGGAGAAACTCCTTCCATTGACAACAGAATGCATTTCAGTCCTGTCGCCAACAGATGCCAAGAGCTTGACATAACTGAATGGCAGCGAATGCAAACATACTTGAAAAGGCACTAGGAACAATAATAAAACAAAAACACGTCAATTACAACGCCGTTTCTGAGCTGATGGTGCGAATTTGCTATGTTGAGTCAAATGGTGTGACTCACTTTCAAACCGGAATTACCAACAGTATGTGTGTGTGTGTGTGTGTGTGTGTGTGTGTGTGTGTGTGTGTGTGTGTGTGTGTGTGTGTGTGTGTGTATGTGCGGCCTGATGGGTGTTGTGAAAACAGACAGTAATATATGAAGGTTAATGTATTACCTGTCGCTGCAGTTTAAGTCAACTGTTTGCTGAGCTTCTTCTGTGGTTTAACATTAACCGTCTCAGTGGGGGGGGGGGGGGGGTGTAATGGGTTTTTGTGTGCCTGTGTGTATGTGTGTGCGTGTGTTCAGCAAATGGGAGGACAACACGGTCCGTGTTTGTTGCCAGATGCTGGACAGGTCAGCTCGTCAAGTCCTCCAGGATGGCAGGATGTCTCCATATAAGGGAGAGCCAACAAATCCCAAACTTAAGACAGGAAATCTCACACAGTTCAGTTTGTTTTTCTATGCAACTTTGTGTGTGTGGGGGGGAGAGAGAGAGAGAGAGAGAGAGAGAGAGAAAACACGTCACGCGTTTTATTATCTAGAGCTACAGGAAGGCCAGCGTGTAGATAAATCACTGCTCGACACAAAAAGATTAGGCAGACTGTATGAACAAAAGGCCCCCAAGAATAAATTTGAGGAGCACATAAATCTATTTTGAAATAAAAGATAAGAATATTTGTTGTTTGTATAAACTGGCAGGATTTTCATTTCATTTCTGGGGGCTGTCTTGTGTAGCTTGGACTGTCCAGAAGAGTAAATATAATAGAATTTTACACACACTAATACGATATTCTGAACTGAACTGCGACGCTAAATGTAATAGTTACTTCGCTACATTTTGGAAATTGTGCTGATAGAGTGGGATATATAAATGATGTGACTACTGCTGTTCCAGTATCACCAACTAGGCCCTTAGGTCCCTGATAATCAGACATTTTAGCTTCTCTTTCCCACCACATCCTGTTCATTTATCCCACTGAATATAGATGGTAAAGAAACATGTGTTCTATTCTAGCTTTTCAGACTGAACGTCCATCAGATAACACTTGTGTAGCGTGTTTAACATAGCATGTGACGCTCAGCGTGGTCATCTGGGGGTGATTGATGGAGAACATGCTAACTTTAGCCTTAGCCTGAGGTCAGTGTCATTGTGTTGATGCTGTGATTAATCTAGAATTCTGAGAATTTAGGAGTTCAGTTAAACTGGAACGTCAGCTTCTGACCTCTGTCATGGTGTCTGATTCACAGCTCACCTTCTTGGCAAACATGACCTTGGCCAACCAGTGGACACTCAAGCTGCCAGCCAGTGAGGCGGTGCACCACCTCATGGCCTTTGACCCCAATGACAGCAACTACCTTTATCTCATGACCTCTCACCATGTGAGTATGTGGCTTCTGTCTCTGTGATTAATGGCTGCCCGCGTGAGAAGAACCAGAGCGACAATCACGTCGAATCTTCCTCACCTCACTTCAACTCAACACACACATCAGACATTCAAACAATTAGCAAGAATTAGTGTTCATCCCAACCAGACAAGCACACATGAAGATTGTTTTCCTGATAATTCTTCCTCTGTCTGATTCACATGTGACTCTTGGCTGCTTTCAAACATGCAGATGCTGAGGGTGAAAGTGGCCCAGTGTGACCAGTGGAGGACCTGCGGCGACTGTGTGGGAGCCGGGGATGCCCACTGTGGCTGGTGCACCCTGGAGAATCGGTAAGAAACTCAAACCAGTTTTTGTCTCCCCAAATCTTCATTTATAACGTTAACTGTGCTCTGCCCCATCTGCTTCTTCCTCTGCTGCCAGACAGAGCTAATTTAATTATCCTAGGCTTTAGTGTCATGCACATGCCACATGCTTTTTGACGCAATGATGCAGACGGTGCTACTGTGCTCTCTGTCGGCGGCGGTGCAGCTGTTGCTGTTTGTGTTGGTTTAGGTTGATGCTCATTTCAAAGCCAAGGACGATGAGATTGATGGGACAGCAAAATGAATTTAGCATCTACAAGTATTTGAATCAGGAGAACGACTGAGACTCGTTTGTCGGCTTTCATTATCTTCACTCCCAATTTAAAAACAGCCGTCGGTATGAATGAGTGTGATCTCTGGCTTGAACACACACTCGGTTTGCTTTTCATTTAGCCCTGGAGTGAGGAGAAGTTCCCTTCTTTTCTGGTTGTGTGTGTGTGTGTGTGTGTGTGTGTGTGTGTGTGTGTGTGTGTGTGTGTGTGTGTGTGTGTGTGTGTGTGTGTGTGTGTGTGTGTGTGTGTGTGTGTGCACATGAGCCCCTTGTTTGCTCCATGATTAAAGTAGATCAGACGAGATAGTGAATTTTGTGATGAGTTGCTCTGCAGCTCTGCAGGCTCTGGCATTGCCAGGGGCCATTCAAAGCTGGGCGAGTGGAACTGATGAGAGCCTGTGTGTGTGTGTGTGCGTGTGTGTGTGTGGACAAACTACCTTGTTGTCATCTCCCTGTTGCCTCTTCTTATTTATCTATCTGTCGTCTCTTTATCCCAATGCCTTTCTCGCTTCACTGCGTTTTTTTTTTACCCATGTGATTCGCTGTCTTCTTCTTCCCCTTTTTCTTGTCCTTTAGCTCTCTCAGCCTTCCTCTCTGTCTTACCAGTCTTTGTCTCTCACTATTCCTCCCACCCCCAAGGCCCTTGTCCTCCTCTACAAAGGAGTGTTGAATGTAATGATGGTGGTGGGAGGAAGAGTGCACACTGGTTCTTTTGACAGGGAAATGTCAAAGTGTGTAAGCCTGTGTGTAAGTGTCACCATTTGTGTGTGTTGCTGTCTGGCTCTGAGAGGCCAGAGAGCTGATGTCATGAGTGTGCGTGCATGCGTGCGTACGTGATGTGCTGTTGGGCCAGCCACGGCAGCCGCTGGGCTAGCGTAGCGGCCGCAGCGCTGAGGGGATTGGGTGGTTGGAGCGTGGGGGTGGACGGTCTCCACCATCGCTTCTGCATGATAAAACTGCAAATGCTGATTCGAATGAGGAAATAAAGGAGGGCGAGAGAACCATCATCCCAATCTGTGAAGCCTCCATTGTCTCTGTGGGTGCTTGATTTTATGCGGGGCTCTGGCATCTCTCAGCATGTCTGCCACAGAGGCCTAGCATGAAAGCGTGTCTGGCTGCTGGTTGGAGTCGGCATTGTTGGAAGAGAGGGAGAGAGAGGGAGAGAGGGAGAGAGGGAGGGAGAGCGAGCTTCTCTGCCTCAGATAAAACTCATTCCTTCATCACGCTTTTCATGTTGGAGCCAGTTTAATCTGCCACATGTCACAAGAAAGCACTTGAATATCTTTATTTGAATCAAATTAGGCATCATGGGCTGTCTGCACTATTCACAAATTACCATGGTTTTCTGCATATGCTCAGCTCACAGTGTGCATGTGCATACACATGTGTCGCTGTGCCTGTGTGTTAAAGTTAGGTTGTTTCCGCGCTGTTTAACACTCACACTGGTTTATGCTGACATGCAGACAGGTGTTGAGTTTTCTCAGGTCATATTTTAGCTGCTTTTATCTGTCGCCAGTTTACGCCGCCGTCATGAAGCAGGAGTAGAGTTAATGGCAAATGGAGTGTGCATATATTAGCATTATTTTGATATTAAAGTGTTTGAAATGAGTGCTTTCAATTGTACTTCCCTGACTGCTGTACTTGATCAAGTTGCCAACGGAATCAGCACAGAAGAGGAAACTAGTGCTAACAGGCTGTCGGCTGAGATTCATCCGGTGATAAACATTCTTTTCAACTCTCCCATGATGCTATATCTATTAATAAAGTCTAAAAATGTGCATCTAAATATATGTATTTTTTTAAGTCATGCTAATTTTAAAGACAGCTAGATTTTAAATTTAGCTAGAGCAGCAAGAGGAAGACAGCATGCGCAGCCAGGCTGGCAACCTGCTGACATTGTTCTTAAAGCAGTTCCAGAAAATCCTGGGTTTCCTAGTGTTAAACCCACGTAAGCGCCATCACAGCAGTGTTACGATGCTTTAGTGCTGACATCTGACAGGTGAGGTATGTTCTAATAAAAGCTGAAACATGCTGAAACACTGAATTGTCCCTCCAGGACAAATAACATTTCATGAGTTGAATTGAAATGATATTAATTGAATCTTGTCATTAGTATTTTTTATGTTATTGTTGACCATCTCAGTTGATAAATAAGTCTGTTTAATCTCTTTGTCCCACTCTAACCAATTGGTTTGGTTTTACCTCCCTGTCCCACAGTAACCAGTCCATTGAGCCTCTTTGTCCCATTATAACCACCACAGTTAGCTTCATCATTAATGGAGCAGATTTAAAATTCATCTCAGAGGATCAACCATTAGCATTTCAACTTTTAGTGTTTCAGCTAGACTACTGTCAGCTATGGCAACTGGAGGTCAAATGACACTCAATTGTTAGTTTTAACGGCCTTAATTTTAACCACCATCAATTTCACCCAATAATGGAAAAATTGCAAACACTCAGAAAACACTCTAATAGAGGCGGGAAGGTCTCATTCATGCAAGGACACGTTTAGGTGTTGCTAGAATGAAAACTAAAGCAACTTTAAAGGATTTCCAATTTCCAGTTGCGTTATTATCAGTAAATCCATTTTAGTGTGAGTGTTGGGTTTGCTGAGTGTGTTCCGAATTTATGAGCTTGTTTGAGTAGAGGGGATTTTTTTGTGCATGTGTGTATGTGTGCGCGTGTCTCGCAAGGCCACTCAGGACTATTTTTAGCTTAGCAGCCGGCCACAGAGCCCCTCGGTGCCATTGGGAATGAAAATCTGGACGCACACTTTCTTGCCACAAACACTCGCACTTAGAGCCGTGAGGAGACACAGGCGCACGCTTTATTTTCAGACGACTGTAGCGAGCGAAAGGGAAGTGAGATGTGCCAAATTCATTGTGAGGCACGTTAGCGCGCCGCTAAATGGGGCCTCTTTGGTTCCTCCACACTCAGAGGTTACTTTGTCCTTCATGTCTGCACCGCGGATGAACCGAGCTCTGTGCCAACTCCATTTGTGAAGCACGGGTCAGAGTGTGAGGCCACCTTGCTTGTTGAATGTCCTTTTCACAACTGCCCCACACAGTGCTTGTGCGCTCAGACGGGCTTGTGAACACAGTACGCCCTGCATAACTGCACAGAAATGAGCACAGATTAAGAATCAGTGTCTTATTCCACCATCAGCGAGTGGCCCCCTGATCTTAGCGC
Organism: Arothron firmamentum; assembly: GCA_016586285.1. Taxonomy (NCBI): domain Eukaryota; kingdom Metazoa; phylum Chordata; class Actinopteri; order Tetraodontiformes; family Tetraodontidae; genus Arothron; species Arothron firmamentum. The sequence goes on from BJFM01001509.1 coordinate 87,315, forward strand.
CTGTGAGAACGGTTGCCATAGCAGCATGTGTAACCTAGAGTCAAGTAGTCTCTAGTGTTGAGGCAGAAAAACTGACAGCTGAGGTGTGAATGAGGCATTAGGGAACTGGAGCACCTCATGAATTTGTGGGCAGCAGACCATGAAACCCGGCAGCGAGAAGGTGTCAGTCCTGGACTGAAATGGAGCCACAAAACTTTCTCCTGTCCTCACTTTTATAGCAAGACGTTGGCCTTAAACCTCTATGCTCGGTGGTCTGGCTGTGCGATGACTGACTGACTCTCAGCTGACTCATTCACGGTTTCCAAATCCAAAATCCCTCCACAGAATTTCTCTCTGCGGGATCATAAATGTCTTACGACATACGGAGCCAACTTTTAATGTCTTTTTAAAGTTTCATCTAAATTTCATGTGGTCTTGTGGTCACCTCTATCCAGATGCTCCATCCAGAAGGAGTGTGCTCTGGGGCTGTTGGCAAGGTCCTGGATCAGCATGGGTGAAGGCCCCCAGCAGTGTCCGTCCATGACCCTGACCCCACCAGAGATCAGCGTCTCTGCAGACATTAAGGTAAAATTAGCTTCTCCCCATGCTTCTGTCACACCTGGAATCCAAACCAAATGTCTGTTTTATGTTGTTTCACGTATTTCACCGATGAGAAGCGTAGCCTTTGACACTCTTCAAAAGTTCTTTGGTACAAGTTTTGCCCAAGTCAAGGAATCTTAAATCAATTATTGCAGTTTTGGCTGATGTCTCAGAACTGCAGAGGTCATCGGAGAATATTCACATGTCCAAATATTTGTTTCCTCCTCTGAGCATTTATTTAACTTTGTGGATTTTGTCAAAATTTCAAGTACGAGATTTGTAAGAACATTAACAAAACTAATATAAAAGCTCCCCGCAAAATGAAAATTAGCAAAAAAATAGCAAGGCAGCTCTGATAGCTGGTGTGACATCTTTTGGAGATTTAATTTGCACGTGTCTCTCAAAGCCGAGCGCAGAAAACTGATTGTGTTTATCGCTGCTGGTAATTTTTTTTTTAAGGAGCTCATTAGCTAGGTAACACCTTTCTCTACACTTTCCCTAGCTTCCTTTAGTTCCAGTCATGCTGCTCAGCATCTTTTAATAAGTAATTGCTTCTTATCAAGTCATAATCAAGTTTTAGACCTGAACTCGTGAGCTGTAATTGAAGCTCCTCCCACCTGATGTTAAGCCCCGCCCATCCATGAAGAGACTTCTGCAGAGGCCAGCAGTGAATGATGGTCATTCAAAGAAATTAGCTCAAATGAGAAATAAGCCAACTAATGTTTTTTCGATGATAAATGGATGATTAAATACAAGAAAACAAGATTTTATTGATAGATGTGAGTTTTTACAAACCTACAAACTTTACAAACAAAAAAACCCACAAGATTCTCTCACCATACTAGAAATAAAATCTTTTTTTATTTAAATGCTATTTATCTTGGTGTTCATGAATTGGTTACAAAAAATGCCGGGCACCATTAATTAGACTTTAATCAATGTCTGCCTCTTTGGCAGTGTGTGTTGTAAACTGTTGTTTGCTTTGTTTGGTGTATCAGTGACAGGAGCAGAATAGCTCCACGATAATTAGCTCTCCCAGACTTGACGTTTGGAACGTGTCTGACCTGTAATTACAGCCCATGATTAGATGAGGCTCGAGGACGATGGGTCATTAATTGCTTCGTTAATTGTGGATGCTTGCGTGTTATGTAGGTCAGTTTGGATGCTTTAGATGCACCGGCTGCCTGCAGGAAGCTCAGCTCAAGGTTGCTGCGGCAGACAGGAAGTGGTGTACAGGAAGGAGGGTCTTCAGCTAGGAAATGATCAGTTCCGGCAAACAATAGCTGGGGGGACTTGGTAGCGCATGACACCAGCCACGCCTGCCTTTACCTGCTGAACTACAGATCATCCTGCGCTTCCTCTCTGCTTAGCACCACTCTTCCCAACAGTTTTTTTTCTCACAGTGAAATCATCTCGCTCAAATCAAACCATGTCATTGAGGTGTTATGTTTCTCATTATGCCTTTCATACCTCATCACATCGACGGATTTAGATGTGAATGTTGCACCGTGCCATCTGTTTCTTCTTTGCACATTAGTTTCGCTGTCTTTCTGGATGAACTCCTGAACACTAGCCCATGGAATCGCTTCTATCATGATGAATCATTATTTTTATGTCTCCCTGTTTTAGGATGTTGGCATTTTGATAAACGGTAGCGTTCCCGATCTGCTGGGCTCCCGGTTGGAGTGTGAATACGGGCCGGGTGTTTCTACATCTGCCACCGTGCACCTGGACTCTGGCCCCGCTCAGATCCAGACCTGTCCCCTGCTCCCTCGAGAAAACTACCAATCAATCCTGCCTGGCACCGGTGAGAATGAGCACAGGCATCCGTTTTGGATGCATTCCCGCCGTATCTGCCGCCGCACAGCAGTACAGTTCAAGCGTCTGAGCCGTATCAGAGCAAATGCAATTTCTCCTTTCATCTTTTCAAAATGCACCCAAAGCAGAGTGTTGCACGGAGGGGAGGGGTGGGGGGTGTCTGGCTGCGACGGTGATACCATCTCTTGTGCGTGACACATGCAATGTTATTTACATGCCTTTGTTTCTCCAGATCATCAGGTGGTTTCTGTGGCAATAAAAGTAAATGGCACATCTGTGGTATCTGGGAGCTTCATCCTCTACGACTGCGAGAGGACGGGAGCGATATACCCCAAGACATCGTGAGTCCTCCCTGCTTTGCCTCAGATTCAAAATTTTATTCATGTTTGGGTCCAGATGAAACCATTGCCCTTTTTCCAATAACAAATGTCCTTGACAGCCGTCAATTTCTCATTGGCCAAAAAAAAACAAAAAACAGAAAAACCCAACTACGTTTCATTCTCATTACTGCGGATTAAACGCATTTTTTCAGATGTTTTGTGGCTTGAAGTTGTGATGTTTTTAATTTTCAGAGGTTTCTATTGAATTACTCAGATATTAGACGCAAAGCTTTCACAAAACAACCTCATTATTCTTTATCAAATTAGAGAAACTCTAGGTTATAATAAAATGTATTTGCCTCATGTTGGCAATGCTTGCAGAATTTTTTGTTTGCTCTGTTTGAACTGGATAATTTCTCTGCAGATGATGCCTAAAATGATGCAAAACACGAATAAACTGTGTTTTTAACTAAACAAAAATCTCTGCAGCTTCTGATCCAGTTTCAGCTAAAGGCTCTGTGGCACAGCGAACAGCACAGAAAGGCTTCTCCGCCCGCTGCTTTGTTCCCTGCATGTGTTTTTTTTTTTTTTTTCTTCCCCTGCTTCCTATTTAGGTTTTAGTGGTTAAATATTGGCAAAAGGTCCTCCTGGGGAGCATATTGTGTGTTTGGACTCAGGCCCCCGAGCGACACAGGCCAGGCGCTCTTCTGACTCAAGGTTCCTCTGTGGGGGATCAAATGTGGAATTAATATTCTATAAATGGTTAGCTGGTGGAAATTGGATGTGTGTGTTCGGCCGGTCATGCCGCTGTTTATTTTTGTGTTGGACTGTGACTTGTATGGTCACAAAGACGCTTTTCTCGTATCAGGAGGCGATCCAGCTGACTTCCTCTTGCATGTTGAACCATGTCAGAGGATCCACGTTATCTGATGGGCAGATCTTAGGCTTTACAGCACCATCAGTGTGTGTGCGTGTGCGTGTGCGTGTGCGTGTGCGTGTGTGTATATGAGATCAGTTTCATTTGGGTGTGTCCCTTTTGTGTACAAGGCAAAGGCAGTTTGTGGGTGCAGTAGCAGGTACGCGTGTGTCAGCCTGCACCCATGCACACAGGTCCAAAGGTGTGAAATTAGATGGCGGTTTGTTGAAGGTGATAATGAGCAAAGTGCCATTCTCACAGGATGAGCATTGAGCTGCCAATGGCAGCACTGCTGTCCTCAATCTGATTTTAATCAGTCCAAGCTTCTTCTTTTTTAAAAAAAAAAAAAGTAATCCTGGGGAAAAAAAATTCTCTTGAGCCACTTTCCTCGGTGGAAATTTGACAACAAAGATTTCACGAATGTTGGAGCAAAAATAAATGAAACCAGTATTTAAATAAAACAATGCTGCTCCAATAGACCAGATAATAATGGTTTCCAAGTCATAGCTTAGTTGTAATATAACAAGCAAATTCCAAAGATACACAAGTAATTACCACAAACATGTGCGTTCTTGAAAAGATGGATCCTGGCTAATTTGTTTATGGAAATAACAAGCGCAGCAGTGGACAGAGCAAGGGTGTTTAGACAGCTCTCCCATGACCATGGAAGATGGCTTCTTGGCAGAGTGTTAACGACAAACAGACCATAACATTCCAGTCTCACCATACACACCAGGAGGACACGCTCTCCCAACCCGCCCAGCTTCTTTGTTTCACTCTTTATGTTCTCCTGCCACGTATGGGCATACAGGCTTTGTCTGTTTTATTTGCTCTTTGTGTTTTTCCTAGGAGCCCGATTTGTACCACCCCCACCCCCCACCCCCCCACCCCCCTGGTATCTATTCCACCCTCAAACTTCACTTTTCTTCTGAATGTGTTTTCTCTTTGACAGAGACATGATTGAAGATGTGTGTTTAACCGCGGTGTCCACTGAGAGGCCCTTATGTGTAACCCCAACTCTGTGTGTGTGTGTGTGTGTGTGTGTGTGTGTGTGTGTGTGTGTGTGTGTGTGTGTGTGTGTGTGTGTGTGTGTGTGTG